>QEPC01012679.1:9011055-9029301 GCA_003113815.1 Sphenodon punctatus | reverse complement strand
CTGATTGTAACCAAGCCAAGCACACGCACCTGAGACTTCGCATCTGCCTGAATGTTTGTCTGTCTTCTCCCCTGTCTCTCCCACTGTCCCCTCTCCCTGTCTCCCCCTCCTTGTCTTTTAGATTGTAAGCCACAGGCAGGGACTGCGTCTATTTCTATGTTCTGTACAGCACCAGGTCACACGACTGGCGCTATATAAATGTTTATAATAATAATAATAATCCTCAGTTTTATTCTCTATCCCCTTCCGAATAATTCCTAACATTCTGTTTGCTTTTTTGACTGCTGCTGCGCACTGCGCTGTGGATTTCATTGTATTGTCCACAACCACCCCCAGATCCTTTTCCTGAGCGGTAACTCCTAGCTTAGTACCCAGCATTGTGTACGCATAGTTTGGATTATTTTTCCCTACGTGCATCACTTTGCACTTGTCCACATTAAATCTCATTTGTCCTTTAGATGCCCAGGCACCCAGTCTTGTAAGATCTTGCTGCAGCTCCTCACAGTCTGCTTGTGTTTTAACTACCTTGAATAACTTGATGTCGTCTGCAAATTTGATCACCTCACTCTTGACACTCTTTTCCAGATCATTAATGAATACATTAAACAGCACCGGTCCCAATACAGATCCCTGGGGCACTCCACCTTTTACATCTCTCCATTCTGAAAACTGGCCATTTAGTCCGACCCTTTCCTTTCTATCTTTTAACAAGTTTCTGATCCATAGTAAAACACGACCTCCTATCCTATGACTTTTTAATTTTCTCAAGAGTCTCTCATGAAGGATCTTATCAAATGCTTTCTGGAAATCCGGGTACATTTTATCTACTGGGTCTCCCGTCCACATGCTTATTTACACCCTGAAAGAATTCCAACAGGTTAGTGAGGCATGACTTACCTTTACTAAATCCGTGTTGACTCTTCCCCCATTAAGCCATGTTTGTCAACATGCCCTGTAATTCTGTCCTTAATTATGGTTTCCACCATTTTGCTCAGCACAGCCGTCAAATTCCCAGTACCCAAATGGAACCAAATATTTTGAGATTATTTCGGTTCCAAAATGGGGTTTTGATTGGGTACTCGAAATACCTAAAACTGGAATACCAAAATACTGTATTGGTCCTAATTTTGTTCCAGATTTCAGTATTTTTGGGATGTTTCAGTTTCCTGGGTAACTTGGGATACTTGAAAAAGCAATAATAGAAATTTCACTTTCCTGAGTACTCAGACAGTATTGAGGTACCTGAAATGGTAGCCGAAAATGTGGGCATTACCTGGGGGTATCAAATTAGTTACCTGTTTTCGGTTCTACTGCTAATAGGTCTTTCAGTGCCCCCTTCCAGAAAGAGGAGGTAGGACAGGTAAGTGGAGATTGATGACACAGCAACAGTGAGGGTCACGTTGAGTCAAAAGGTTAAAACCAGGGAAGCAAACCCAACAAAGGTACATCAAATACAGTCAAGCCAGAGCACCACACTTCAAAGGAACTCAAGCTTTCATTATAATAGTTTGCTGACAAATGAATATTTTCAACCGACTCATCAGGTGTTTACTTTAAAACATGGAGATGGAAGATTTTGTACAGTTTCATCCTGTATCCTGCAAGCAGACATCTATGGGACTACTCACGCCAAGAAAACCAGCGCCGTCTCTCCAAATGAGGACGACACAAGATGAGCATCAGTAAATGGGTGTGGTGCCGGCGGCGGCGGTGGCGAGGCTGGTTTAAAACCACTTGAATAGAGGGAGAACGATGTGTGTTTGTGAGATCTGAACTACCACAGACAAGCAGAAGGGGTGGGTGGGGCCTGGTTTAAAAAAAGTTTGAGTCTATGGGCTCCAGGGGGAGCCTTGATATCTTCAGATCAGTCCCCCTGCTAAGCAGGAGAAATCGGGACTTCTGGAGGCAGCGGAGGGCGGCCATGTCCAAAAGGGGGCGGAGCATCGGGACTTCCCAATGTGGCTCTGCCCCTGTGGATTGTCATAATACTCGGTAAGGGTTGGGTTATGTCGGAAAGGGGCGTGGCAATTCCTTAGCCCCGCCCTCACCGAGGTAGCCCCGCCCTCTCTGGGTGGAAGCCAGGAGGAAGACGGTAACCCTAGTTGTGCCATTTTGCCACGAGGACAGCCAATTCTACGAGGGGCTTGCAAGCCATGTCAAGAGAGGCCTTTCCATTCCTCCAGCTTCTCATTATAAAACTAAGCGTAAATGGATTTTTAAGCGAAAACTGCACTGAGAGGCCAAGACATCTCGGTTACAAAGTCCTTCCCGGATTAGAGGAAGCCTGGCCCACACGAGGTGACGGTCGTGCTAATTAAAGTACGGTGAGGAGGAGGAACCTTCTCAGTTCTATCTGGCTTGACATTAAGACCTAACTTTGCTGTTAAAACCAAATGGAAATGCACACCCAAATCCCTACAGCTCTTAAGTTCAGCAACAAGTGAATCCATCAAACCCCAGCACCTAATTTAATCGCAATAATGAAAGGTGTGCATCACTATTAATTTAAGCACTCCGGCATTAGCCTTGCACTCAGAAACCAGCAAGGCAAAGCTATTTACAAATGAATGGACCGGGGCAATAAATTGAAAGTCCTGGTTTGACCTGTGGCGGGGGCTGCCTCTCTCATTTCAACGTAGCGCTCTTTCTGCAGATGCATTATTCCCATCTCTTTAGCAAGGCCTCCCTAATTAAGCTGAAATGGCAGCGAAAGTGCAGCCGTAAGTGTGGAAAGAAGCGGCTTAAAAACATATTTAATTCATTATAAATAATCTTTGATGCCATAAGGCTGGAGAGAGGTTTACGGTATCAGGACGGCGGGCCAAGGAAGGCCAAGGAGACGGCACTCCGGCAGCGAACGCCTGTACATCAAGCAATTTGGCCTCTGGAGAGTGGGGGCAAGGAAGGGGCGCAGTGGGGGGAGGCAACCGTCATAGCGTCCGTTTGGGAGACGCAGCGTTTCGCTTCAGGCTTCCAGCCTGGCGTGTGAGGAAAGTGTGCAGGGAGAAGCAGGGCCCGGTTTGAGGAAAGTGGGTTTTGTGCCTGAGGGGCTCAATGGGAGGGAAAGAAGCTTTGGGGGCCCAGTTTGAGGTGGGGGGCTGTTCCCCAGGGGGCTGAGACTGAGTTGAGGGGAGCTCTGTGCCTGGGTCCAGTTAAAAGGGGGCATTTGTGCCTAGGGAGGCGGTTTGAGGGGAGAGGCCGGCTATGTGCCTGGAGGGCAGTCTGAGGGGAGGGGGAGCTCTCTGCCTGGGGGCTGAAAGGCCCAGTTAAAAGTGGGGATTTGTGTGCAGGGGGGCAGACTGAGGGGAGGAGGCTTTGTGCTGGGGGTGGGGGTCATTGTGAGGGGAGGGGGCTTTCTCCTTGAGGAGCTCAACTGTGCCTAGGTCTCATATTGACTCTGCCCAGCGAGAGTCTGAGCCAGCAGGGCTGTTTCCTTGTTACTGTGTGCAGCCTGGTAAGCCACACGCACAGACCCCGGGACGGAAGGGGGTCATAAGAACATAGTGTTGTACTGGGCCAGACCAATGATCGATCCAGCCCAGCATCCTGTCTCCGACAGTGGCCGTTACTTAAGAGAAGTGCACAGATAGGAGAGACCCATGTTTGCACTAACAGACGTTACACTAAGGTGAGGTCAACATGTGAGTAGCGTAACGTCTGTCACCACTGGGTCCACACTAGTTTCTCTCCCTCATTCCAATAAAGCATGGAGACACTCTGAAGTCCGTACAATGAACTGAGAATATATCAAAATGACAGAGTAGATCGAGCTGGTGGTGGAGTGGCACTATATGTTAAAGACAGCATTGAGTCAAGCAGAATTAAAATTTGACAGGAAGGGAACTGTACTCTGGAATCTCTCTGGATAGAAATTCCATGCATAATGGGGAAGTGACTAGCAATGGGGCTATACTATTGCCCCCCAGACCAGGATGGTGAGACTGACTATGAAATGCTAGCGGAGATTAGACAGGCAACTAAAGTCGGTAACATAATAATAATAATGGGCGATTTCAATTATCCTTATATTGACTGGGTGAATGTCTCCTCTGGGCGTGATAGGTAGATAAAGTTTCTAGATGCCATAAGTGACTGCTTCTTGGAGAAGCTGGTCCTGGAACCAATGAGAGAAGGAGCTACTTTGGATCTAGTCCTAAGTGGAGTGCAGGATCTGATGCAGGGGTAATGGTGGTGGAGCCGCTTGGCAATAATAATCATAATAGAATCAAATTTGACATAATTACTGAAGGGAGAGTGGTAAATAAAAACTACTGCAGTAACATTTAACTTTAAAAAGGGAGACTATGCTAAAATGAGGAAACTAGTTATTTATTTATTTATTTATTTATTAGCTAGTTAGTTAGTTAGAAGGAAACTAAAAGGAGCAGTGGCGAGGATTAAATGTCTGCAAGAGGCATGGAGACTATTTAAAAACACCATCTTGGAAGCCCAAATTAAATGTATTCCACGGGTTAAAAAAGGTAGCCAGTGGACTAAACATTGGGCAGCGTGGCTAAATGGTGAGGTGAAGGAGGCTATCGGAGCCAAAAATATGTCCTTTTATTAGAGCCAAAAAGGCCAACAGGGTGGGCCATGGCAGAGTGCATGCTGTACATGGTTCAATTGCCTGGTATCTCTGATTCAGGATCTCGGGTAGCGCGTCTGGGTGAGGCCTCTGCCGGGGATCCTGGAGGGTCTCGGGTAGCACGCCTGGGCGAGGCCTTTGTCAGAGACCCCAGAGAACTCGATTTGAAGCCTTGCTGCCGTGTCAGGTTGTGGCAATACTGGGCTAAAATGAACCATTGACTTGACTCAGTTAGGCAGCTCCTTATATCCTTTACAAATGGAAAGCTAGTTCTAATGAGGAAAATAGGAAAGAGCATAAACATTGGCAAATTAGATGTAAAACATTAATAAGACAGGCCAAGAGAGAATTTGAAGAGAGACTCACTAAAGAGGCAAAAACTAATAATGTATATATTTTAAGTACATCAGAAGCAAGAGGCCTACTAGGGAGTCAGCTGGGCCATTAGATGAGCAGGGAGTAAAAGGGGCGCTCAGGGAGGATAACACCATTGCGGAGAAGCTGAATGAATTATTTGCTACGATCTTCCCAGCAGAGGATGTTGGAGAGATACCCACGCCAGAACTGATCTTTGCCGGTGATGAATTGGAAGAACCATCACAGATCAACATGACTTTGGAAGAGGTTCTGGAGCAAATTGACAAACTATAGTAACAAATCACCGGGACCAGATGGGATTCACCCCAGAGTTCTGAAGGAACTCAACTATGAATTTGCAGACCTACTACTGGTAATTCGTAACCTGTCGCTAAAACCTGCCACTGTACCTGAGGACTGGAGGGTAATGAATGTAAGATTGACATTTAAAAGGGGCTCCAGAGACGATCCTGGAAACTACAGACTGGTGAGCCTGACATCTGTGCCGGGCAAAATGGTGGAAAGAAACTATTATTAAACACAGAATTACTGGGCATATTGATAAACATGGCTTAATGGGAAGGAGTCAACATGGATTTAGCAAAGAGAAGTCGTACCTCACTAATCCATTGGAATTTTTTGAGGCTGTGAATAAGCACGTGGATAAGGGGGAGCCAGTCAATATAGTGTATTTGGTTTTTCAGAAAGCGCCTGATATGGTCCCTCATGAGAGACTCTTGAGGAAATTAAAAAGTCATGGGATAGAAGGTGGTGTCCTATTGTGGATCGGTAACTGGTAAAAGGCTAGAAAACAAAGAGTTAGGACTATATGGTCAGTTTTCACAATGGAGAGAAGTAAATAGTGGTGTGCCCCAGGGATCTGTACTGAGACCGGTGTTGTTTAATATATTCATTAATGCTCTGACAACACCAAGTTATTCAAGATAGTTTAAACATGAGCAGACTGAAGAATTGGTCAAGGCCAGTAGTATAACTGGGTTTAAGAAAAGGGTGGACAAGTTCTTGGAGGATGGGTCCATTAGCAGCTCTTAGCCAGGTAGGTTCGGGGAACGTTGCCTCTGATTATTGGGAGCTGTGACCAACCGGGAATGGGCCCCCCCATTGTGACCTGTTGGGTCCGTCTCCCAAGTGACTGAGATTGGCTGCTGTCGGAGACAGGATGCTGGGCTGGATGAACTGTTGCTCTGACCCAGTCTGGCATGACTTGGCTTGAGTGTGCAGGGTGTCCCTGCCCAGTACGCGTGCATTGCACACCTGGCTGCGGGGGGCTGGCAAGCCCTGGGTCCCCCCGAGGGAAGTCCTCCTATGCCCAGGGACTTTCCCTCTTGTAAATCACTAGGATGGCTCCCCTGGCCAGGATCAAACCTCCCTGCGTGGGGCCTGAGGGCAATAACGTAGGCTAAACGGCAGGTGCGTGTCAGCTGCACTAAAGGAGGTTTACGTGCCCTGGAGTCCCATTATAGTGCCCTTGTCGCATATATTATCTGTCATGCTGCCTTTGCAGCCTGTCACCGCACAGGAAAGGCCAGAGCCTTCTAGGAAATCACTGCCAGGCAGGAATGAGATTATCAAAACCAAGCTGAGCTAGGCAGTGGGGCAGGCACCAAACTCAGGGATTGGTAGCTACACCTCGTGACTTGGAGTCTGGACAGATGTCCCCTCCTCCTCACTAATTCAGGCTGGTTTCCCAGCAAGATAGAGGGATATTTCTTGTCAGTCTCTCCTTTTATCGGAGGGTCCCAGAGTGTAGTCTATGCAAAAGTTGCGGTGCTCTGTCCTTTTTCTAGTGGTGGCTCAAGGCAACACAAAGTTTGTGGCACTCTGTCCTTCTCTGTTGGTGGCACAAGGCCACAGAGAGGTTGTGGTGCTGTTTTCCCATAGTGGTGGTATTATGTCACACAAAGGTTGTGGTGCATTTTCTGGGCCATGCTCTGTCCCCCTCTAGTGGTGGTACTGGGCCATACAGAGGCTGTGGTGCTCTGTCCCCCTCTAGTGGTGGTGCTGGGCCCTGCAGAGGCCGTGGCGCTCTGTCCCCCTCTAGTGGTGGTGCTGGGCCACACAGCACGTCAGGGGTGTGGCTAAGTCCCGTTTCTCACCATGATGTCCCTCAATGCTGATCTGCAGCATCCTGATCCTGGCAACAACCCTCAGTCCCAACCTGCAGCTTCCCAACATCAGTATCTGCATGGCACTTTAGTTCACCATCGCAGCAGGGACATGCAAGGAAGTGTCAGTAGCGGAGACACTGCCAGGGAAACCCCGGATTGACAGACTGATATTCCATCTAGACGGACCCATCCCCCAGCAAACGTAGGGATTCTGACCACGAGCCACAGACTGACATCTACTTTCCGGAATTGCGACTACTGTTTACAGCAAAGCACCAGGCTGGGTCTCGGGCAGAGTCTGTGCTCCCTTCTGACAGAGACAGGGCTGTCGCGGTGCGTCTAAGACTGTGCTCACACAACCCTGGAGGCAGGTGAAATCCCCCCAAATTGATGTAGCATGGTGGCCTCTCCCAACGCTGCCTTGCCCCCCTTTTTAGCCCAGTGCATTGGGGAAGGCAGAACATCCTGGGAAGAAGTGGGGAACCATGGCGTGTTGGGTGAGTTAACCTTCCAGCCATAGATGGCAGCAGACGATCCAGCAAAACCGCTGAATGACTGATGGCCAAGAATTGGCGAATACCGTCTTCAAATATAAGACCTTTTCCATCCCAGGTGCCACTTTGAAAATTGGTACAAGCTCCGAGGGCTGCAGAGAAGTTGGGGTGGGGGGGTTTAAGAGGTGGCTTCAAGAAAAGGAGGGTCCAGATTATGGATTTGAGCCATGAATCTGTCTCCTCTCTTTGTGCGCCTGCCCTCATCTCTGCTCCCTTCCCTGGGCTCCGTTTCTGAGCGGTTAAGGGTAGCAACAGGATCCAAGGGCCAGATCCAGGAACTGGAAAGGGGGGCCACATAAAAACTTGCCAAGGGCTACATTTGGCCCTCGGGCGTGAGGTTCCCCGCCCCTGAGACAGATAGATAATTACATATTTTAAATAAGATTAATATATTATTTTTTGGAGTTTCTTTTAACAACGGCCAAACCAGATCCCCCCCGCCCCCCCCAAAGGAACTTGTATCAATCTGGCTGCTCTTCTTACTTGTGTCTAAGCTGTTGGGGGTAAACTAGGGGATCTGAAATGCCACCGCATGCTGTCAGCCAAGCTCGAACCGAAGGGTCACTCTGCATCCCTGTATAAATCCGAGGCCATTCACGGTGGATTTGTCACTGATTTCTATCGAGCCAGCCAGCAATGAACCTGGGCCTGCAGAGTTGCAATTGCAACCCGGCAGCAATCTCGATTAGACAAAGGGAGGGGCCCCAAGAGGCATGTGCTCAGCTCAGCTAGAAGAGGGGCAGGGAGCTTATCCTGAAGGATGCGACAGTGGAAGAGACGCACAAAGGAGCAATCAAGGGGGTGATGGTGGCTCCATGAGGATTGTTTCCTGCCCCCTACTTGCATGAGGCTGTGGCTTTTGGGGACCCCCAGCTTGCACCCCCCCCACAGTCCACTCCCCTCTGCCCCCGTGTGCATGTGCCCCAGTGCGAGGCAGTTTACAGTGGAGCTATCGAAACCGCACGCTGCTTTGTTCTGTTGGGTGAATGGAAATTGCCAAGCGAGAGCAGGTTCTTTTGGGGAGCACGCTCTCTTGCTTGGCTCCCAGAAGCCCCGGGAACTGATAAATTGCAGATTAAATAACTGCCACACTCCACTCCAGTCCCTCGCTGTTAATTTCACACGTTGTGCAATTCGCCGCTTTCAGGGCCTGTCAATTCCGCCTAATCACGGGAGGCACTAAAACACTCCGGCCTGACAGTCCCAGATCAAGAAACCCCTAACTCCTAACTCCGGTGGATTGCATACATCACTTATGCACAAATCAGCAATATGCCAGCGCCAAGGAATTATGTCAGATGACAGGCCAGACATGAGGTACACATTGCAGAACGGGAGCCGCCTTGACAAATGACAGTGCAGTGCCGGCTGCAAAGCCAGGTGAGGGGAAGCGGCTTGCTGGCTTGTAGGAGACACAGAACGCACTGCTGGGCTGGGGGGACGCTTGGGGTCGCGGTGTAAAGGCAGGGAGGCCGTGTCTTCTGATTTGGCAAGGACCAAATCCTTGCAGTTTCTCTCTCATTCCCCAACATGCAGAGAGCAATTAAAAAGCTGCTAGATGCTCTTTTTTCTTGTGCTTCCGGAAGATGCTCAGGCTCAGACTCAATCAAACCTCTGGGGGAAGGGAGTTCCATAGCCAAGGGGCAGCCACCAAGAGCGCCTCCCTGCTCGCCCTTGCTGTACGAACAAGACTAACGGGTGGTATGCACAGGGAGACGTTCCCAGCCGATCACAGGGGCCGTAATGAGGGCAGGCGGTCTCTCAGGAATGTGGGGCCCAGACCATTTAGGACTTTAAAGGTCAAAACCAGCCCCTTTAATTGTGCCTGGGACTGGGAAGGTGAATTAGAGAATTGCAGCATCTCACTAATGAGAGCGTCCAGTGGCAGATGCTGGGCAGGAGGAACTTAGCAACCTCTCATTCATAGACACTCAGAAGGGACCATTGAGATCTGGCCTCTTCCTACACAGGCTTATGTAGCCCACCCTTCCAAAAACCCTGGGTCATTATTATTCCCATTTTACAGATGGGGGAACTGAGGCTCTGAGAGTATGACTTGCCCAAGGCCACCCAGTGAGTTCATGGCTAAGATGGGATTTGTCCCCTGGTTTTCCAGGGCTGGGACCTTCTCTACCCTCACTCAGCGATCACATGCTGGAATCGGTCTCCGTTTGGAGGTCCAAATCCAACACCTTGGTCACTAAACTAAACCGCCTCACTCTATAGGAATTACCCTATCGAGCCCATTAAACTGTACACATCCAACACAAACCTTTAAGAAAGGGAACTAGTCTCGATTTGAAGACTGAGTGATGGGGAATCCATCCTCTGGGCAGCCTGTCCCAGCAGTTGGATGCTCTTGTTGTGTTAAAAAGGTTGCACTGGATTCCTTAGTTGAGTCTCTCCAGTGGTTGGTCTCAGCCATTGGAATTTGTTCTAGTTTTCCATGGCGCTCAGATCTCAGCTGGATTATTCAACAGCTTCCCTTCTCTTGGGCTGGGATCCACAAAACACTCACTCCTCCCGAGTCGCCCCCTTTGAAGCTCTGTGCTACTCCGGACTGGACTGTCACAGGGTTGCGGGTCCTACCCCCCACTTTCCTGGGTTGAGTGACTCAATTTCCCTCACTGGCAGCCCACCGGAACCAGTTATCTCTCTCTGGCTGGTCCAGTTCTGCAAAGGGGAGAATCCTTTTGCCACCCAAATTCCCAGAACTCCCGTTCACAGACTCTCTCTCTCTCTCAGCGTAGTTGCTCACTTGTGCTCCCCAATGGTAGACCACAAACACTTCTTAATAACGATAAGCAAGTTTATTGATTACATAAGTTGATACAGAGTGGCTAATTAAATGAAAAACAATGTAACGCATTCCTATTCTATACTGGGTGAATCCTATATAAATCTTACCCTATAGAAAGTCCATAAGCTTGAGGTTTCTCGATCAGTGATGTAAAAGACTGGGCACTGATCTCTTAGCTAGTAGAAAGCAAAGTTCTCTCTCTCAATCCATAGTTCCAGCAGTCTTGCTTGTTGGCTTGCAGGATGCAGATGAGTTCTCTCCAAGAGGTAGCAGAAGATGGCTCCCTCTTTGTCTTGGCTCCTGGCTTAAATAGCATTTCAAAGTCTTTGTTTAGTTCTTCCTGCTCAGGGAAACCTGGTGTTTGTCACGTCCGCAGAAAGGTAAACAGGAAGATCCATTTGCATCTCCATAGGATTCTGTCTGGTGTCTCTCTGAAACCACATTCTTTATCTGTCTCCATTTCCTGGAGTTTCGGGTTCTCCGTTTTAACCTTACATGATTACACGAACTGAGTTTCGAGTTCTCAACTTTCACATTACATACATGTTTAAGTTTTAGCTTTACATATTTGTTAGACCTATAGTCCAGTAACTCTTTTGTGTGGTCCATGACAACTGGACACCCTTCATACTCAGCCCCAGCAATCACCGCCTCACTTCATTTCACTGGCAAACCTGAGTGTTTGCGGAACACAAATGGGATCCTGAACATTTTTGTCAGCACATCCAGAATCAATAGCATGTGATTTACTTGGCTAATCCCACACTATCCCAGTTTGAAGGGCAAAGAGCAGGGAGCGAACAACATCAGAAAATGGGCCAGCTTCTATCCACGCAGACGGAAAATTCTACAGACGTTTGGAGAGAGGCAGGAACGTGCATTTGCTCTCACAATATCTGTATCTTCATCCCCAGGACCTACCTTCTCTGCCCCACACGTCCAACAATCCCATATTGGAACCTCTCTTCTTTGAGCATCCTCATCCCAAACTGGTCCAGTAGTCCTCTCACTTATCCTGAGGACGAGCCCTGGGTGGCTCCAACGCTCGCACATTCTCACCAACAGAAGTTGGTCCAATAAAAGAGTTTGTCTGAACCATGTTGTCTCCATCTATTCCTTTTGGGACCAGTCTGGCAACCCCCCACCCCCAGACTCTCACTCCCCTGGCTCTCTTCACCTATCGCACTCTCCCCCCGTGACCTATGCTCCAGCGCCCGGCCGGAGACTGTCAAGGAAAGCCGTGCTTCGCTGCCAGGCCACGCCATTCATAAACCGCTCTGGCAGTGTGCTCCTGGTTTATGGCAGGCACCAAATCCATCCATTGAACTAATCTATTATTCAGTCAGAGCAAGCCCGGGTCTCTCTGCTGGAGTTATATTTGCTAGGCATTTTACAGTTCTATTGCAAGCTGCCTTCCCTGCTCAGAATGCCGGGGGGGGGGAACCCCTCGCTTTAATCTGCACCCCATTAAAGGATCCACATCGCCCACTTAAATCAGAATATACCATTTACAGATAGACAGAGATATAAAGATACAGATTGCTGGCTCAAGACCAGAGTGTAGGTCGTGCCTTCCCTATGCTGGGCAGGGACCGCATGGCTCCTGAAATGGGTTCAGTGCCACGTCAGGTCCTATCTGCTCCGGTATGTGCTGAGATGGGAATTTCTCAGGCAAAATGCCCAAGACGACTATGCCATGGTAAGCAGCAGGATGAGGTGAAGAATGAAGCAGACAGACGTCATCCAAAGTGGCAGACGGAGCCATGTATAACAGCTAAGAGAAGAATGAAATGACTAGGTCATGCTGAGTGAACGGAAGGATCAAGAAGTGTAAAACAGGTCCAAAGAACTGGTACCCAAAAAGAAGTCCGAAGCCCGAAAGAGATGAAAGAAAGAATAGCCAAAGAGGGCACCAACAGACTGAGGACGATGTCTCCTGAAGGGACAAGAGGGCTCAAGGAACTGACGTAAGATGGTCAGTGCTTTGTGCATACGTGTGTATGTAACCACCATCCACTGAAGCCAGGGGCTCAGCTCCCGTTGACTCTGTTGGTGGAGCCTTGCCCCCTATGCCTGCCTGTCTAGGTAGGGCTCACATGGGGGCAATCACTGGCAGTTGGCCACAGAAACCGGGGTGCCTTAATCTACCAGCCTGATGGGCTGAATGTTGGATGCGTTGCAACGTGGCTCGACTCCGCCAAAGGCAGCAAGAGACCCGGAGGCGGCTGCATGGCCCCAACGCAGGGAAGTGGGTTTCAAACGAAGCCTCGGTTTCTGTGGAAGAGTCGCCGTTCCTTGGCGCGCGGAAAGCATTTGTTGGGGGGCGGCGGGCAGGGTGAGAAGAGCAGCAAAGACGTTCTGGCAGGTAAGGGGAACTCCTAAGGGTTTGCTGAGGGGATAATCATACGCTACCCAGCTTGTCAGACTGAAATGCTATAATAAAATAATAATAATAATCATTGTACCAAATGTGCCTGGTACAGAGCCATCATTAATTACCGGCAGCTCATTGCTCCAGGGGGCCTAACCATGTAGGAGGGACCGAGGGAGAGACAGGGAGAGATCCACAGAGCTGAGAACAGGCCGATGCCTGTGCTTGGCGGGGAGGAAGAAGGGGGATTCTGATCAATAGGGGAGTAGAGGGAGCAGCCAGCAGGGGTGAGCAGCTAGGGAAAGCCTGCTGGAAGAGGGATTGGAAGAGACCGGATTGTCGCCGAGGCTGCTTCCCTCTATGTCTGGAACGCTCATTCCCCAGAGCTGGACGCCTCAAGCCTGCTCAGACTCTGCAGAGTCACGGTCCTCACAGGGGGCAGATTTTAAACAAGCCTAGTAGGCCAGGTGGCACCAGGCCCAAAGCCCCAGAAGAGCCTGCCTAGGATCGCCGACCCCTCCAGCTGAGCAATCTCCGAGGCACACGACGGTGCATGCCTTCCCGCCCAAACTGCAGCCGCTCCGTGCATTTAGAAATCGCAGCCCATCCTGTCTGTGCTTGAAGATTTAGCTTGCCTCACTCTGTGATCCTGAAAAGCTGAAATTAATGACAACCTTGCAGTTGCTCATTAATAATTGCTTCATTACGGTATGCCGTTGCATCCTCCTGACAATAATGGGGTTTGCTGGCGTATTTCTAATTATCTGGCATTTCAGCTTGCTAATGGGGCCCCAGAATTGCACCCCAGGCTGGGGGCAGATGAGGGAGTGTAGCTCATTGCTACATTTCCTCCTACCCAGCGCAGGCTTGTTTTTATTAATTGTCCTTGGAAGCAGAAAAGTCCCGAAGCTTTTGGAGCCTAATTCTCAGCCCCCAGCTCTTACTAGGACCGGACAACATTTGGCTTCTCCTTGAAACGCTGCAAATCTCTGCCGTTCTCATGCCAAATGACTCAACAGGGAAATGTTTTTTATTATTATTTTGTGCTTCTAAAAGCTGAAAAACATCCCTTTCCAAGACCCCTTGATTTTTCATGAATGTTGATTGTCAAAATCCCACCCCCCACAAATTCTAGAGTTTGGGCTGCCAAAGTGTCCATTTTAAAGTCTACTTGGTTTGCTGAAAGACAAACACCTCCCCCCCCCCCCGCCTGAAATATTCCCCAAATTTTAGAAAAATTGGAATGGGAAATTTTTCATGAAAGGCACCAGCGCGGCAGTCTCCGAGCGAGCCCTTTGTGGGCAGGCACGACAGAGGCCTATGGGGAAAAACTCCTCTGTGGAGCCTCCAGGCAGGGCTGACTCTGGGGTTAGACAAAAGCCCGCCACCAGATTTGTCTCTCTCTCTCTCTCCAGCAGTGGTCACGCAAGCCCCTGCCTCGTGCTGTCGCCTCCTTCTGCATGTGCCGGTCGCGGTGACGTTTCCAAATTCTCAGCCTCTTCCTGTGAAACGTTGGTCCTTGTCGGCTGTTGTATCTCAAAGTACCATGAGTGCGTTTGTGTTCCTTGGTCAATGTCCCACTACAGAATTGCGTCTGTGCCTGGGGACCATGTTATTGCACCCATGGCTGCCAATACCACACCCTGCTCTCCCAGGCCAGGCCCTGCTGAGAGAACCCAGCCTGACCCAGCAGACAGACTGGGCCAAACTTACCACAGATGACCGCCCTGCCTGCCGCTATTTTCCCCACTCCTGGGGCCCTGGAATTGGTCCCGGTTTTCACCAGGGCAGTGTGTGTTCCCCCCTCAGAGGCCCCAAACACAACCATCTCTGGGGCCCTTCAAAAAGGAGCCCCCCAACAGGATGAGCCCTCTGTTTTATCTTTCCCCTGCACCCCACAAATTCTAAGGCCTGCCCTGCAGATGGATGCGGAGTTTCATTCCTAGTTACATGGCCAGGACTCCTCCCCTGGTCCCCAACCGCTTTCACAAAGAAAGATTTTAAAGAGAAAAGCAGTGGCTGGGATGGAATCTCTCTCCTCCTCTCCCGCCGCCGTATTCATCTCTCTCGCCAGCAGCGGACACAGACTCTAGCTCAGTTTGTGGCCCCAGCAAGGGCTTCTGCAGCACAGGGCCCCCTGGAAGTCGACAGGCCAGAAGGTGAGGGGATGTAAAGCACAACGCATTCAGTACAGAGCAGGTCTCTCCAGTTCCGAAATCTCCCCGGCTCAGCCACACCATTCAACAGCAGCCACCCCGCTGGAAGGGAAGAATTCTCTCTCCTCTCCTTTGTGGCACACAAGCTGCCGGTCGTGTCATGCGGACAGAGCCGAGAGTCATTTCTACTGGAGGAGAGCGTGCCATCTACCAGCGGTCGCCGCACCTGAGCATCTTCTCTGCTAACTGGGGCCAAGACGGCAGGCAAGTCTGTCATGGCATCATTAGGCTGATAAATCAGCACTCTGTGGGCAAAGGCCCCAGAGCCCAGTCTGACTTACCATCATCTTCCTGTGGCCCAGGGGCCTTCCCCAGGGAGCAAGCAGACACCACGGTAATTGAGCAGGCGGGACTTGGACAAATGTCCCTTATAATTGCAGCCCCCAGAGGCTGAGGCAAACAGCCCCTCCTCTAACTTGGGCATCCCTGTGCTAACTCCAGGGGGAACAGGACCAGCTCATACACCCCGAGACTCTGGAAATCCAGACAGAGGCTTTGTCTTATGGTTTGAGAGAAAAATGTGGATTTGGTTCAATTTCAAAAGCGAGGAAATGAACAGAACCAGCATGGGCAGCATGAACTCTTTCAGCAGACACTCCAGAGCATACAAAGCATCTAGCAGCCATTTCTGCAGCCTGCTTTCAAGCCGTCTTCGGTGAGAGACCAACTGCTGGCTTTTCCCTTTTGTGTACATTACACCGAACATTACCCCCCCCCCCACGGAGCATAACGGCCACCAGCAAAGCGTCACCGGCCTTTAGGTTAGGAGAAGACCGCTATGCCTGGAGGGGACTAAGGGGAGACATGATAGAGCCGTCTCCCATTCCCTGACGGGCTCTCACAGAGAGGACAGCAAAGACTTGGTCTCTATTGCCCCTGAAGGCAAGACTAGAAATAAGGGGCTCAAATGACAAGAAAGCAAAGTTCAGTTAAACATGAGGAAGAACTTCCTTAGGGTAAGAGCTGTTGGACAGCGGAACAGACACTGCCTAGGGCGGGGGTGGGCTCTCCTTCGCTGGAGGGTTTCAAGCAGAGGCCGGACAGCCCATCTGTCTGGGATGCTGTCGCTGCGGATTTCCTGCGCTGAGCAGGGGGGTGGACTAGATGCCCTCTGAGACACCTTTTCGACTGCGATCATGTGGGGAGCCTCAGGCCCAGGGGCCAAATGTGGCCTGTGGCCCAGTTTTGACATGGCCCCTTTCCAGTTCCTGGATCTGGCCCCCGGATCCATTTCCTACCCCATACGCAGTGACAAACGGTGCTCTTGGCAAGAGAAGAGAGGGGAAGGCATGCACATAAGGACAGGGGACAGAGCCAGGGCACAGATCTATGATCTGGACCCTCCTTTTGTTGGGCGCCTTTAAGCATCTCCACCCCCAAACTTCTATGCGGACCTTGGAGCTTTCAAAGTTGCCCCTGGGACTGGGAGGAAGAAGGTTCCCCAGCCTTGCTCTCGTCACACAGGAGACGGGATTTTTCCAGGCTGGGCTAAAGCAGGAGGGGCCAGACTTACGGTGCGTGTGATCCACCCAATTTAGGCGTTAACCTCAGGCGACCTACCAGGCCTCCTTCTGTTGGGCTCCAGCACTCCAGGCTGGGACCTCTGCCAGCTCTAGGGCACCTTAGCAGCTGGTCTCTGGTCTCAGAAACAACCCCCCACCCCCACCCTTTTCCTGCTGCACTGGAGGAGTTTTCTTAAGCCCACTCGTCCCCAGAGACGTTCTTTGGGGAAATAGGTCCCTCCCTCCTCCCCACGGGCAATCTCCGAGTGGCTGGTCATCTCCCCACACCATGATCCACCGGATACAAGATCATGATCCACCGGTGGAACTACCTCTTGGCCACCCCTGAAACATAGCTTTGAGAAAGAGAGCCAAGCCTGGCTTAAAGGCTCTGAGAAACATTGGTTTTCTGGCGAGCAAGCTCCATTGGTTAGCTCCAACGTTTCCCGCTAAATCAGTCTACCTGCCACTGGCTCTTTGCATGTCTGAAAAGCCCACTGCTCCCTAATGGCTTCCCCACATGTAATGTCTATATGCTGTGATGATCAAGCCATCCGTCAAACGTTTCCTTCGTAGGGTGAAGCAGAACGAGCGCTTTGAATTTCTCATCCATTGTACTCACTCCAACGTCTTCTCCGTCTCAAAGCTAAATATAAATATATTGGTATTTGTATTGTAATTTGATATGTTTTACATTTTCGTTTTAAATTGTAAGCCGCCACGAGCTGCTTTGCAGGAGGGGCGGGGTATAAAATTGTATAACAACTAAATAAAGCCAAAGCCCCACCCAGCTACGGTCTCGCCAGTGCCTGATGGAATCGGAGCAGGAGCAAAGCAAAACTAGAGACTGGGATGCTGTAACTGTACTCATCCTGCCTCCAAGCAGGGGTGGGACAGGTGACCCCAAAGAACCCTTCCAACTCGAGGATTTTCCTATTTTCCTATCGAGTTCCTGCTTGGAAATGTAGGCCACAAAGCTGCGGGGTCCCAAGAGGCCGACTGCAGCTGTCTGTGGCAAAGGGAAGTGGGTCTGTGCCCATGGGGGCGTTCTCTCCAAATAGCCTAGTGTTTTTTGCCGTAAACTCGTCCATCTCTCTCCAGTGTCAGCGGCAAAGGACAGCGCGGCGCTCCCTTGAAAAATGCCACGTGGAATGAAGAAATGGGCTGTAAGGAGGCAAGGTCAGCGAGTGAAGCGGCCTAGAGTGCTTGGTGCGTGGCATTTCTTCACTCAGATTTTTCACTTGTCTGTGCTTCAGGACAGAGCTCAGGGCTCCAAGCTGAGGCTCATAGAAATGTCCTCGATGGAACATGGCACCCGGCCCTCCCGGTGGAACGGTTTCTTCTCCTGCGGTTGAAGAATGAGCGCAGGAGAGCTGCAAAGGCAGAGCGTGCCTTGCCGCTGCTTGGCAGACATCCTGATTTATATTGGGGGGGTGGAATATTTAGAGCTCCCAAGGATCGGCTGCAAAGGTCAAAACTCAGCTGAGTTAGCAAAGGGCAGGCTCTTTAATCCAGCGGCGTATTGCAAAGGATAAAAATTACAGCCACAGTCACGTCGTCCTGCAATTGGCTTAGGAAGAAAAGGAAAACACTGGCCTGAGGCGGTGGGAGGGTCGTTTGGGCGGGTACACCCGCTTCCAGTTATCCAGAATAATGGTGAGTGAGGGGGTGTAGGGGGGTAGCCTGGATGGTCCAAAGTGACAGACCATGGAGAGTGTTTCTGTGGTGGCGA
>QEPC01012679.1:8935428-8997480 GCA_003113815.1 Sphenodon punctatus | reverse complement strand
GTCTTCCCTCCTGTCACCCAGTGCCAGCCCTGTGCCCCAATCCCCAACGTCCACCCATGTCCCAGATGTTTTAATTCCCTGACCCCTTAATAGCATTTGCCATGGGTTGAGGACGTTGGGAAGAGGGCAGCCCCTCACTGGCAAGGCATTTATTCTGGTTCGTGGCTCCAACCCCTCCGACTAGGTCCTGCAAATGAAACCCAGGTGCTTCTGCACAGATGATGATGGAGCAGCCGCTTCTGGCTCTCCAAGCCTTGCCGTCTCCCCATTTTCCAGACTTCCAGTGTCGGTGCTAGGATACAGTCCCATGCTCAGAACACCCTCCGGAAAGCACTTCTCAACCTCAAAGGGTGGGTGGGGGGAGGGGTTAGACGGAGAGCTGCCCATAAGCTTCGGGTTCTGGAAGGTGATGATCTCCCCACTTGGTTTCTCCAGAACTTCTGTCAAAGAAAACCTGGAGCAGATTCTCCAGCCAACCCTACTGAAAACCAAGTTGAAGACAGCGAGACATCATGGTGCCTGCCTGGGCGTACGTTCTTGTAGTGAACCTTGTAATGAATTGTCCTTCCTTCAGTTCCAATCTTTGCATCGAGCCTGATCTTGTCCCCTGCCTTCGCTCCTGTCACCCAGTCCTGTGCCCTAATTCCCAACATTTGTCCATGTCTTGGATGTTCCCCCATTCCCTGACCCCTTACAGCATCTGCCCTGGGTCCGACTCATTTGGTGCAGGCTTGGCTGGGAAAGGAGATGTCCCACGTGCCCTAATGGGTCTTCTGGGAATGAACTATGTAGGAACAGGACACCGCCTATCGCTTCACACCGAATCTCCAGCCCCACCCTTTCCCTTCTCTCCCCAGCAGAGCCAGGGTCTTCTCCTCCTCGCCGGACCCTGGAGACCCCCTACCTCCCCACTCACTGATCGCGCGCAGACAAGGCACACACTCTGAGCTTGTATCTGTGGGGGACGTGGTCGACCTGTGATTTAAGTGGCATTAATTCTCACAGATATTGGGAATGCACCAGGCAGCCAATGCCTATGGAAATTCATGGTTCCATTACAAACGTGTCTCTATGAATAACTTCCTCCATTAATCTCTGGGCTAGACCCAGGCACTGTCTTAATGGGGTGCCTCCTGTTACTGCTGGGGATTCGGCCCAGGAGCTTGGACTTTCCATGCAGAGGAAGCTAGGAGGGCAAGTTCCACCTTAGGCCAGCCAGCTGTTTCTTATGGCCTGTGCAAAGGAGAAATAATTGCTGAATGAGCGTCCCATAATCTAGCCCATCCTCCTGCAGAGTAGAAGAGGCTTTTCTGGGCCCGTTCTGAAGAAGCAGAGCTGCATTCAGTCTCTCTTGGCCACTGCAATGATGGCAGCACAGGTGACAGCATTGAGGGTGGAGAAAAGGAGGGTAGGAAAGAAATGGGGAGGGGGGGGGGGAGAGCGGATATTTTCAAGAAGCAAATTTCCGAGAGTTGTCCTATTGAAGGTCACGGAAGGCATGAGAGGGTAGACCAAGGGGAGCAGATGATGTGGAATGAGGCAAACTGGGATGATCAGAGAGAGGGAGGTCAGGGCATCATGGGGAGGTGGAACAGTTTTTGGAAAAGATTGCGTCAGGGGAGGGAACCTCAGGCTCCCGAGCCCCACAATAATTTTTTATGCGGCCCCTTTCCAGTTCCTGGATTTGGCCCCTGGATCCAGTTTCCACCTCCCAGCACTGAAAGACTGAGCTTAGGGTAAGAGGGCAGAGAGGCGCCTTGCACACAAGGAGAGGGGACAGAGCCGTGATCTGGGCCCTCCTTTTCTTGAGTAAACCCCTTAAGCACTTCTGTCCCCAACTTGGGCGTAGCCCTCGGAGCTTATACTCATTTTCAGTGTGGGCCCCCGGCACAGAAAAGGTTCCCCAGCCCTGGATTTGGTCAAGGGAGATGGGTCAGGCAGTAAGTCCAGAGGTAGAGGATGAAAGAGGAGTTTAGAGAGAGACAGTGGGAGGTAGCAGGGTCTGGGTGTGTCAACCAGGAGGATAAGTGAGGGACTATTAGGAGGGATTGTGGGACTATTAGGAGACATGCTTATGTCACAGGCCTTTTCCAGTCTCGGACCATATTTCCACCCTATGTTACTGCTGCTCTCTGGCTGGGATAACTCAGCATGCGCCCCAGCTTTGGTGAGGGGAGGGAGCACCCCAAAGGCCTAGCCTGCGTGCGACTCATTTGTGTGCAGCCTGCACCATCCCGGTATTTTGCCTCTTGCCGGTGAATCTGCATTTGTGCTATTCTTGGTTGGCCAAGCCACTTTCCTCCAGAGCCTGCCTACATCTCAGCCAACAGCGCTGCACGTTAGAGCCGGGGGGTGGCACAATGCTGAAAGTCAAACACAGACGACTGAGAAGCAGCAGCTTCCATCACTGGGAAATACAAAAACCTGCGTGCCCACTACCTGAGAAGGCAGCGTGACAGTGATGGAGCAGAGTCATTTGAAGGATCATTATGAAGCCAAACCTAGTTTATACAATTCCACCTATCCCATTGAAACTTGCCCAAGACCGGAATCCACAAGCTGCTGTCTAGGGAGGGTTTTCTTTTGATGATGAACAAGATCATTAGTGCCAAAACTCACTCGGAAAACAGAACCCAAAACGATCTTGCAAGGTTTCCTGGAGGAATGCACAAAGGCAAGCAAACGACTGCACCTGCCTGGCAGCCTCAATCGGGGAAGGAGGATACAGAGAAGTGGGCTTCAGTGATTGTCCCAAACCAGTAGGACAAGATATTCTTGGCATCTTTCGTACTCAAGGAACTGACAAAATCCCCCCCTAAGAACAATTCACCTGCTTTTCTAGGAGTAATGCTGCTGTATAGGCTGGCCCCATCCTATCGGTTAGAGAAGGATGTGCGGGATAAGGAGGTGGAGGAGTAGGGCCATGTCCCTACCGCCACCCCCCTTCAAAGAAAGGGGTACCAGCAGGAGGAAGAGTCTGCAGAGGCTTCAGGGGAGAGAGTACAAGCTTGGGGGAGCGGTCCGACGAGCAGTCCGGTCCTCAAACCCTTCCCAAAGCTTAATGCCAATCCACAGAGCAGCTGAGACGGCTGGAGTTAAGGATACAGACCTTGCTGCTGGGAAGCCAAGCGTGTCACATTTGGCAACCATCAAGTCCCAGGTCTTGAACCCATGTACCTGGATTCCTGGCGCAGCGGCTGGTCCGGTTGTGCCACCTCTGGTCCAGCTGTTCCAACCTAGAAGGGTCTTCCACTCTGGCCTAGCCTGCCTCACGGACTGCTCTTGCCGAACCTCCCAGTGTGCTGGTTGCCTGGTAGTAACTAGCAGCTGGGCGGAGCCCGTGCCCTTCCTGCTCCTGTTCCTGCCCGATAGCCGATCTCCGTCCTTGCTCCACGCAAACCCGCTGGCCTTCCTGCCGAGATGCTTCCGCGGCACCGGTCCATCATGGTACCTCTGCCCCCACCCCAGCCTGCTCACGACCCCCTTGCTCCTCTAAACGTCTTTGCCCTGTCTCTCTTGCTGCCCCCCAGGCCTGGAACTCCCTCCCTGGATACATTTGCTCTGCTCCCTCCCTCCCAACTTTCAAATCCCTCCTGAAAACCTACCTCTACCGCCAGGCCTTCCCTGGTGTGTCATGAGTGAAACTGCATCCTCTTCCCCCTCCCTCAGAATCTAATTCCCTGTAACTGAGTGATGTATGTTCCCTGCAACTTCTCAACCTCATGGATGTCTCCTTGTCTCTCCTGATGTTCACCTCTCCCTTGTGTCCCCCTCCCTTGTCTCTCTTGGACTGTAAGCCCCTTGGGGTAGGGACCTGTCTCTATAGCTATTGAGCATACAGCACTAGGTACACTGCTGGCCTCTATATACATAATTAAAATAAATACTAAATAATGGTGCTTCTTTTGGTAAGATGTATGCATCTCCGCTGCCAATGATGGTTCAGAGTGTGTGCCCTACAAAACGTGCACCCAAACTTCTCTGCCTGGATTAGAGGTCCCTGCCCAGCTCTGCATTGCCTGCAGGCTGGCATGCAATGCCCAGCTCACTGGCATGGAGGGCAATGGCCAAAACGATCACCTTTCTCTTTGCACGTGCCTTTGCAATTTGTAGTGCAACGTGAACACTGCTGCTGGTGTGGCACAACTCACCAGGGCACAGAATTTTGCGTGCGCTGGTGGCCCCTACGAACACGCAATTTCTCTCTCATAATGCAAAATGGCAACCCAAAAAAAATCTTGTTGCCCCCAATAAATATCAACGTACTTAAGAGAGAAGTCACCCGTCACATCCGACAGCAGCTACAATCTCCTGCCTCAGCCTAGTAACAAGCCATGGGATGAACAGCTTGCTTCCCTGACCTACTTGAATGCCCATCTGAATCAATTAAATCTGCAACTACCAGGGAAAGACCAGTCTGTGATGGATTCGTGCTCAGCTGCGCACAAATTGCTATCATGAGCCCTGGTTTAACTCTTTCAGCAGCTGCAAAGAAACTGCTTTGCGGGAGAGGCTTCAGGCTGCTCTGGGAGATTTCACAGGGAAAGCTTGCCCATTCCTTGTCTCTGAACGTGGCCACCTCTGAGCTTCTCTAAATACGGACCTAGAAGATGGGGTCAAAACTCCACATTGGGAAGGGGAAAATAGCAATTTTGGTGGGTGAAAACAGTGTCAATTTCCACTGCCTCCATTATCAAATTTTACTAGAGTCTCATTTTTGATAACAGATAGCCCCTGGAAGTGAAGCTGAAACAGGTACCCAATTTGGTATCTGTGAATACTACCTGCATTTTCAGATACCGTTTCGGATATCTGAATTGGTACCCGAATACCATTCAAGTACTTGAAAACCGAGATTTCAGTTGCTTTTTTTTTTTGGGGGGGGGAGGGGAGTACCTGAAATTTCCCCCAAACCAAAACAATACCCATTAAAATCCTGAAATCTGGGACAAAAATCAGTATTCCAGTATAGTGGTTGCCGGATCGAAAACCGGTCCAGGTATTGAAAAGTACTCGAAATATTTGGTTTGTTTTGGGTACTGGAAATTTGGCAGGTGTCTCCCCATTTTTGCAGGAACAAGTTTCAGCTGTGCCGCAAAGTTCCCAAATGGCAGAAATTTGATCAGTGTTTAAAAAAACTGAACTGTATCCATTGGCTTTGTGTATTCTGAAACCACAAAAAACGTGAACACACTTTTGTTTTGTCTGCTTTGAAACGAAATGATGGTTTGGAACTTTTCTGCAGGGAAAACCAGGCCCAAGCAAGTGTCGTTCAACCAGAGCTTACAACTTCACATTGGAGAGCAAGGCAGTGCAGATCCAGCGCTTAACACGGGCTGGAGCCCCTTCCAGGTACCACTTACCTACAATCCAGAGTAGCCAGCAAATTGCTCAGAGTGGCTAGTTCACAACTGTGCAGACAAACATGTATTTGTGCGAAGAATACCTTACGGAAAAGCTGTAGCTTTCTAGCTCCGAGCGGCCGGAGATTGTTACTTGTTTTCTCACAGGGGATCAAGTTCCCTCGACTTAGGTCCTGTGTCTAGATTTCACCGCCTCATGTACCGGCCTCCCAGAACACTGGCTGGATGAACCGCTGCTTTTGTTAAGATTCCTGAAAGCTGCCCAAACTCCTCTGTAAAGCGATTCTGTCTGGAACTACGCAGTCATGAAATCAAGCAGCACGTTGTGCCGACCTTTCCCGGGGCAGCTGAAACCTCCTTCCTCCTCCGGCGCAGTATGATTTAACCTGTCCATTGTTGCTGCACGGAGATCTACCACCAAAGGCTGGAGTTTGCCCTGGAGAATCAATCCCTGCCTTGTTGGGATGGATTCTCTTGGAGAGTCCACAGTCGTTAGGATGATGACTTGAGACACCCAGGCTTAATTTCTTGCTTTGCCACAGACTCTCTGTGGGTGACCTGGGGACAAGACACATTAGGGGCGGATTCACTGGGGGGACTAAGGGGACTTCAGCCCCCCCACTGGGCAGCCATGGGCTGACATCACGCTTGACCCCCCCCCCCCATGTCATTATTGGGGCCAGGGCTTAGTCCATGCTGCTTCTGCTCTCTGCCCTGTGGAGGGCTTTCTCGCTTGCTGCACGGGGGGGGCTGCAAGTACCGGCCCGGGCCCCACCGCGCCCTCTCTCTGGCCTGCGCGCGAGCAGGCCTCTGTTTGCCCCCGCACAAGCGGTGCTGCCGCTTCCCTGTGAGAAGTAGGCCCCAGTGGACCGCGTGTCTGTGTGTGCGCGCAAACAGAGGCTGCAGGGGGGGCTTGCCGCCCGCATGCAGACCAGAGAGGACTTGGAGGTGCGGTGAGGCCCGGCCGGTACTTGCAGCCCCCAGGCTGCCCGGCTGGGTCTGGCACCCCAGCCGGCTGGAGTAGGGCCGTCCTGGCCCTGAGGCGGCGGCAGCAGCAGGTGGCTCGCGCGAGGAGTGGAGCCGAGGAGGAGCAGCAGCAGGTGGCTCGCGCGAGGAGGAGCTGCAGCAGCCCAGTCCGGCAGGTAGGTTGCCCAGCGCCTGGCCTCCGTAGCCACCAGCCCCTCTCTCCAAAACCCAGCCCCACAAACTTGGTGCCCCCTGCCTTCCCCCCCAAACTCAGCCTCAGTAGCCAGCCCCTCTGCCTTCCTCCCAATAGCCAGCCCCCTACCTTCCGCCATGACTTCCTCCCAATAGCCAGCTGTGAGTCTTGTGATTCTGGAGTTTTCAAATGGCTGAAATAGTGATTCTTGTGATAAAATTGTGAGAATTTGAGCTTCCAGCTACTGCGAGTTTGCGGCTAGTCTTGTGATTTTAGATGTTTTCAAAATGTTAGAAATGTGAAGCTTGTGATAAAATTGAGGTTTTGAAATTCTGAGATTTAACTGTTAGTCTTGTGATTTTAGGTGTTTTCAAAAATGCTGGAATTGTGATTGGGGGGTGGAGGGCGGCAGCAGCAAGCCTAACCTACCAGGCAACAATGCTAGCCCCGGGGAGGGGGCATGGTGGGAGCTGTGGGGCAGGGCGGGAGGTGGGGGGAGGTGTGAGGTGGAGAGGAAATGGACAGGTGCTCGGTGGTACGGGGGGATGGGAGTGAGATTTTAAAGGGTGTGTAATTTTTTGGCACGACCACGCGTCAATCATCTAAAAGCAGCCTAGGAACTGGAAAAAGACCACATCAATGCACATCTGCATTTGGCCCATGGGGCTGAGGAGAAGGCCCAGGACTGTGCTGGCAGAGCCAGTGAGTTTGGGGGGGAGGGGCGGGCAGTGTGTCTATGTCTGGCCAAGGGTGAAGCTGCCATGGTGCTTGCCTGGTAGGCGGTGGGGCTGGAGGCTGGGCCCAATCATCTGGGCGGGGCAATGCTAACTTTGGACTTCACACCCCCCCCCAATCCACATCACGTCTGGATCTGCCACTGCACAGGGTCACTCTCTGCCTCTGTTCTCTATCTGAACAATGGACTTTCTATACCTAACAGGGTGGTGCTGTGGAGTGCATATGAATCAAGGCAGAGGTGGCCAGACTTACGACGATCCACTTGATCTATCAGAACCCCTTCCACTGGGCTCTGGGTGGTCCAGGCTGGGACCTCTTCTGCTGGCTACCAGTTCCAGGGCACCTCACCAACTGGGCTGGAGAGGACATTCCCCTTCCCTGCTGCACCGGAGGAGCTCTTGTAGCCCATCTCCTCCCCAGAGACATTCCCTGGGCCATTGTGCCTACACCACTCCCCAGAGGAGAGGCTGGTCCCCCTCCCCACACCGGGATCCATCAAGTGGATGGTGCGATTTACCTCTTGGCCGCTGTGAGTTGGACGTGCGTTGCTTAGCTACTAATATAATGGAGACCAGGTAAGTATGTAACACAGGGCGCGACCGCTGCCTTCTCACTGGAAATTGTCCTCAATCGTCTGCAAGAATTAAAAACCGGCCGGCAAAGAGCGTGTTCACATAACAACTTTAATGTTAAAGAGTTCACAAAGTGACTTAAGTTAGCCAATTACATTGCACGGTTTGAAACGTCTCTCTCCATGCTTCTAGGCCATATCGGCGCGTATAAAAGAGTTAAAAATTTAAATACCAGACTAGAAAATATTTGTGTCCCTTTACTTTTAAAGTGGGTGGAATAACAAGAATGGAAGACAAACATAACGTTGTAAGAAAAGGAAGGTCTCACGGGTGGCGGTTTCTCTGCAGGAAACGGTTTCCAGCGGCACCTCGGGGAGGTATTTTGAAGACCATTGAAAAGGTGAGTTCTTCACCACAATCTAGGAGCAATAAATATACAGACTACTCTGCCCTAGTGTTTATTCCTAAACTCTAAATTAAGGCTGAGATAGATTTAAAAAATAAAATAAAAAAATACAACCACCCCCTCCCCCCACCCAAGAGTTGTAACAATCACTGTCTGCAGGCCGATCTCAGCGCGGCGCGGTCCGGGCACAAACGGCGCACCAATCTAACCTGCAGGACTGAGCCTGCACTTTGTGTTTCCATGGGACGTCCTTCATTCTTACATGCAGGGTCACATCACGCAGCCAGATGAAGCCACTTGATAAAAAAATTAACAGCAACAGATTCACAGAGTTCTATATCTTTAACAATGCAGAGACCATAAAATGACATTTCTGGGGGATTATGAAACTAGCCAGATTCCTGTTCCTCTTAGTAATATGCTGCTTTGACTCACACAGCTGGGGCAATTAACCTCCAGGATAAACTGAATCCTCACTTTTATTTACTAAAAAAACCCACCCCATACTAAATATCGAGAGAGAGAAAAAACAAAGTGTCAACTTACAGGTGCCAGCTCCCTTGCCAACACAGACCAGACCCTGGTACTACTACAACTGTAGTTTCTTCTCTGGTTCTGTCTCCCTTGACCCATGAAGATTTGCTGCCTTTTAAACCTAGGAAAGTTGCCATGGTTTTCAAACTAGTGAGGTCAGTGGAGAGGAACACACTCCAAGAAGATGTCTTCAACATGCAAAGATCCGCTTGTTGAAGCTGCTTGAGAAAACCCAACTGGCTCATGGAAACATTCCAAGACCTTGCCGCCATCGCTCCACTCATCTGGCTTGGCCTTGTTCCCTGGACTCAAAACGTCCAGTGGCTGCCACTCGCCTCCCCCACCCAAACAACCGTGCGTTGGATGGAGCTTGAGAAAGATTACACCTGTTTATTAAGAGTAAAAAGGAATACATTTGTCCTACATTTTGTTTTTGTTTTTTTTAGAAATTTGATCATGTCACAAGTGATACCTCTGTGTGTGTTTTACAGATGCATGTTGTTTATATTAAATCAGGCTGCGAGACAGTTTACAACCTCATCGTTCCTTGCAATTGTACGTAAATACAGTTCTGAAAAAGGCGTCAGCCCGTGGCACTCTGTCGAATAGAAAGGTGTTCTAAGTGCCACGGCCTTCCTTTTGGCTGATATGGCTCTTGGTTTCTGTTCAAAGGGAGACACCCCGTTGCCGAAGCAGGCTAATCTGCCAGTTGCAGGAAACTGTAAAAGAATGATTCCCTTCCCTGGCTGCTCCCGGTTGTTGGCAGCCAGAGCTGCGGAGTTTAGGCTCCCACCTATCTCTGGCTGTTGGAAGCCTCTCCTGCTTGGAGCTGTGCAGTTTTAATATTTTTTTTTGCTGTAGCTTAGAGATTACTGCTGTCCTGATCTCTTCTCCTTCTGGAAGCTAAAGCTTGTTCTCCTGCTCAGTTTCCTTTGTTTCTGAGCAAAATAATCTGCCCGGGCTGTGCTTGCTCGGGATTCGAGAATATAGTTCACCTGGAAAACAGCAGAACAGGGGGTTTAGTTTCAGTGGTGCTGCCCTGGAACCGCCTGCAAAGGCCACAATCTGCCAAGGGTGGCTCTTGTCCCGCAGAGCAATTCCACTGGGGAGCGTAGCACCTGGCTTTCAACATCCCGTGGTTAACCCTGGGCTTCGCTGGCTGCTTTGGGGGAACTGTAGTAGCGCGGTATCATGTCTGGGGGGGTGGGGAGGAACTATCCCAGGTGCATTTACACCAGGGCCTACTTGCTTGGGGGGGGGGGGGGGAGGCGGGATGTACACAGGGAACCCAGGGCCATTTCACACGGCTGCACCCTAGTTTACCACAGCCCCATGAGCTGCTCCTTCCATCATAGTCACTGGAGCTGCCAGACCCCACACCTCCCACCTGGCCAAGCCCCCAGCCAAGCAAGCCCTACTTTCCTGCCCAGTGACCTTCCTATCCTAGTGGCGCTGGGTGGGTGGGGGGGAGGGGGGGGAGGGATGTGGAGACCCGAGTCCTGGAAGCTGGGGGAGTTGGCGTTGGTGGGCCGTGCTGTGATCGGAGTGAGGTGGCTGAGCTTAGCATCCCAGAACAACAGGCCTGCTTTGTGAGTGGGTGGGGAAGGTTCTGCCCGCCCTTAGGGGAACTCATTCCACCTTGTGCACAGCGCTCTGTTCTAACATCTTGGCGCGACCTCGTCCCAGGAAAACCACAGGACTCTGAGGGGTCTTGCCCCTTGTGAGCCAGACGGATGTCATAACTCATGCAGAACCGTGACGTGGGCCTAACGCATTAATAGGCGACAATAAAAGGTTTTATCAGCCTTAATAAAAATAATTCTTCCATTAGGATGTTTGCACGCTCAGCAAATCCAATACTTCCAATGTATTTTGGCACATGTTACTTGATGAAGGCATTTTTAAATGATATTTAACAAGCCTGGCTCTTCCCTAAATTTATTATCTCCACTGCTTTGTGATAATCACATAGATAATTTTAATGGAAGGTTAATGCAGGAATCAAAAGATAAAAATGCCCTTTGCTCCACCATTAGCTGGTTAATACGCTGTGGCTTTAAACTTGCACAATTTTATGCACTGTGGAGTGTCTCACTTTCTGTGTGTATTACAGCTTGAGGCATAAAAATATAGGGAGTTTTCATGGTCAATAAAGTCTCTGTCTTTTGTCACTTGATCCCACAAAGAACCTAATTTGAAAAGTCTGGTTTCCCCGCAGCTCCTAATGCCCTGCCGAATTATCAGGGAACATACGCATGAGACCAAAAAAAAAATAATGTTAGGTACCAACGTTATGTAAGAGATTAATGAATAGAACACCACTGTGCTCCAGCTGATATATCTGTGGGTTAAATTTCAACAGCGTCTCAGAGCCCAAGAGCTATTTTCAAAAAAGACAGAAAACGATTCTTTCTAAAAGGCAGCTGACATTCAATGGAGGTTTGGGCACCTGGGTGCTCATTCTGCCTTTAAGCTTTCCCCCCCTTAAAAGCTTAAGGTCTGTTGACTCCACTTTGGTGGATAATGGCTTAGTTTGAGACAAAGGAAGAACACAAATTCCAGTGTAAAAATTCATGAATTTAGAGTACAAATAAATAAATAAATAAGAGAATTCAATCCTCTCCTTGGGTATTAACTGAAATGTTTTAGCCTGTGTCGGTTATTTAACACTTCCATAAGCTTTACACAGAAAATACCATTAAACATTGGAAATGGCATATAAAGCTTATCACTTAAAATTTTAAAATTCTCATAAAAATAATAGATTCCTGAAAATTCAGTTTAATCTTCCAACAGTATTATGATCATTTGTTTCAGAGAGTAAATCAACCTGTGCGTGCAGTAAGCCATTAAAAATAGCAAATGGGGGTGATAAAATATTCCTTTTTAAAAAAAAAAAAGAAAAATAGAATCAAATCTATTTCGACAGGTGAAGAAAGTCCTTTAAGCCTTGTTAGACACTGACGACACAAACAGCCAAGAGAGGAAGGCCAATCCGAGGGAGCGGGGGCCCCCTTACCTCTTCCCCAGCTGAAATAAAAAACCTGGCATCAAGCTGGAGCCATGAAAATTATTCTCAGGTCAAAGGCGAGCTTTATAATTTTACTAGAATCCTCCTGAAATCTTTGAATAATATTAACACTGGTTATTTTATATATATACTATTGCCAATAGTTACTTTTGAATCCCCTCCTGCCGCTCTTCTGGGGAGTTAACAAAAAGAACTTTCCCCCAAGTGGAGCAGGGAATGTTTAAACACCCACTAGGCTATACGTCAGACTTTTATTTTTATATATATATATATATATATATANGTATTAACACTGGTTATTTTATATATATATATATATATATATATATATATATATATATATATATATATATATATATATATATATATATATAAAAATAAAAGTCTGACGTATAGCCTAGTGGGTGTTTAAACATTCCCTGCTCCACTTGGGGGAAAGTTCTTTTTGTTAACTCCCCAGAAGAGCGGCAGGAGGGGATTCAAAAGTAACTATTGGCAATGGGCTTACAATGTAGTGCACCGTTCGTTCCAAAAATTCTAGGACTTCCTTCCCTTGTCTAAGTCTAGGGCCAGGCAGTTTAGAGAGGAGCAGCAAACATTCCGCCATCGTATAAAAGGGAGAGGTAGCTTCTGAGCAACTGATTTGCACGGCGCAGGTTTCTGAAGGTTTAAATTTAACATCTCTGATGGATAAACTACTCTCTGCTGCAGCTTCCGTCACCTCACCTGCAGAATGGAGCTCAGACGAGTAATACACAGGGAACCAGTTTTCTCCTAAGTGCGCTGGGTGGCAGAGGCAGCCAAGCTCCCTATGCCACTTCCACTAGCGCTGAACAGGACGTGGGCATGAGAACATAGTCGGTGTCATTCTGGGTCAGAACAATGATCCCCAGCATCCTGTCTCCGACAGTGGCTGCTCTCAGTGGCTTCAGAGAAAATCCCAACAGATCATAACGGAGTGATCCATTCCCTGGTGTTCACTCCCTGCTCGCAAAGGTCAGAGGTTATATCCCGCCACCTACTTGGCTAAGAGTCATTAATGGACAGACTAGCTGCGTGGGACAGACGGCATCCCCTTGAATGGCTGGGATTTATAGCTAGGAAACAAACCAGCAAAGAATTACCAGAGAAAGGGTTAATTCTGGGCAACACTGACTATTCCCTAAGGATTTCTAGCACGGTGTGGGTAGCACAGGGGGTGAAGTTTACCGATCGTGTGGCATTGCTTGGGTAGTAAAAGAACAAACAAAACCCAAATGTAGACAGATGGGAAATTTCAGATGGGTTTCAACTCACTCTGTACATTGAGCCGGGAAATGGCTGGCTCCTTGAGGGTTAATTCTAGTCCTAAAATATTTTAAACATACTCCACAAGCCTTCTGGCGAGTTACCTAGCAAAGTTAAAATGGTGGCAGGTTCATGTCGGATCCCGCTGGAACTGGCATTTCCCAAACTATCAGTTAAATCAATGCTTACAATGACATATATGGCGTACGTGAAGGTAGCCTCCTGTCAGGAGACAAAGTCTGTTGAATTCAGTGCTTACCAAATGAAACTCCTTGGTTGCTGTGCCTCCTTCGGGCCAGCCACAAACCTTCTGTGGAGCAAAAAAAATTAAATCTCCTCGGACTCGGAGGGGCCATATTAAAATTTCAGTCCCTACCTTGAGCACAATCTCATTGATAGTGGCAGCATCAGACTCAAAGTAGAGGTGTTTGTAGTCGTGATTGCTTAGATATGTAAGTTTAAATATTGCATGACCTGGAAAAAAAGACAAAAAAAAAGGAGAGAGAAATGCTGTGTTCAGAACGCTCCTCGAAAGTTTGAGCAAAGCTCGTGTGCTCGACAGAAGAAAAAAACAGATGGTGATCTTAGCGTACCATCAGCACAACAGACGGGAAGAATGAGAAGTTGACAGCCTTCTCATGTCATTTCAATTCAAAGCAAGTGGTGGCTCACAGGAGCAGCTGAACTCTTTTCAATAAAGTTCATTTTCCCGTCACATCCTTGCTGTAGGAAAATGCAAAAATTTATCAAATGGCTAGTTAGGTTCCATTCAGCCCTGGACTATATTTCAACTAAACTACCACATTAGAACTCCTTTATGAAACTATCCACTGTATAATCATTGCGGGAAGGAGATAAGTGTTATATTCAAGATAAAAGGCCAATTAACCTCAGAATTATCATGGAAAAGTAAAATAACCAGCTGCTTAAAGCAAAAATAAAATAGCACCATGATTTTTAAAGCAAAAAATTCCAGCGGACAGAAAACAGCAAAAGAGTGTGTCAGAACTGACAGCCTTGACCCAGACATCTAGGACAGACAGGAAACATCTAAGGTGGGAACGGACGTTTGAGTAACTGGGCTTCCTTGTGTTCTCTTCTTGTTTAGTAACTGGGCTAAGCTGTATTCGGCCAAAGAACAGAACTTTAGAAATTAAAACGGCTACATTTCGGTTGCAACGAGGAAAAACGCCACTCAGCAGAGCTGGCCAAATCTTTTTATTTTTTTCCCCAAAACATTTAAATGTTTGTAAAGCAAAACACAAATACAGTAGTGTTCTGAAGTTTTCCAAATGCAAAAATATTTTTTCCCCCTTTTTCTACCTCCCCCCCCGCCTTCCAGAATCTGGAAATTGCCAGCTTGATCTATTTGGGTTACCAATTTGGAGGGGGGGGGGGAAAGGGCGGGGGTTTGGCACATTTTTGTTCTTTAAAATTTTTGTTAGCTTTCAATAAATTTTGGTTACAGAATTAATAAAATTCCAACAGAATTCTGATTAAAATTTTGGTGGAGTTGAAAAATTCTGGCAGAACAAAAAAAGAAAAGAAAAAGAAAACACAATTTTTGGATAAAAACAAGAAAATTATTTGAAAAACTGCCCCCTGTTTAAACGGCAGGTCAGTTGCTGCGATGTGGAAACAAAGGACATCACAACTAAAGTCAGAGACAGAGTGACGGAACTACCAATTTCACTCTAATGTATAAAACCTATAGGAAGGCAAAGTCCTTTGCTCTCAGAAACGTTCTGGCTTTCAAAGTTAAGATTTATCACGTTAAGCTTTCTCCTCAGACTTCAACTAATTTATTCAAAGGTTGGCGCTTCCAAATCTGAAACGTAGCAGCCGCGTTACGGCAAATCCACCTCTTTCCTGGAAGAGACATCATTTGAAACCTTATTTACAGTACCTAATTCTTCAGCTTTCCCTAAATAAACTGATATATGTCAGGAATCCCAGGCCAGCAAACCAGACACCTCAATATTTTATCACAGTATGTTAATTAAACACCATTATCATGCACTAATCAGGAGTATAAATTGTCTATTGAAAAACTGGCTAATAATTAAAACAAAACTTTAAATCACTGAACAAATGAAGCTACTGAAAAAGGCTGGAATTCTTAACTTGGAGCTAATCAGTATGTTAATGAATTCATGCCTGGAGACTGGCGGGGAATGGAATTCAGTATTTTGGGCCATGTATGTAGGCATATGCACACGGCGCCGGGGGACATGACATAGCTTTGTACAACATGAAGCTGATAATTCACAAGGGTCTGATCCTAAATCCATGCATGTGTGGGATGTGCATAACGCATGCACTTTGCACACACGTTGCGTACACTCGGTGTGCATGCCGTGTTCTTTGTTGCTTCCAGTGTGTGCACCCCCTTGTGCCCGGGGCACAGGGCTTAGGGTCGAGCTGAAAGCGACAGCAGTGTCACAAAGCTAGCTCCACAAGCAGATGTGAGGAAGCACAGTTCAGTTCAGTACAGAGATCATGCAGTCGGAAACCTTGGTGGGGCGTTACCCCCACCCCCCCATGGAGGGAACACATTCTCCCCCCACCTCCCTGACTTTGGGGACAGTCTGTTCATTTATTATGTCCTCCTGCAGCAGCAGCAGCAGCAGCATTGCTGGCGGCTGAAACCGAGGGATCTGCCTCCTCTCCCACCCTGCTCCCTGTGGGCGAGTGGGCAGAGCAGATTCCATTTTGGGAGAGGGGTGGAGGAGAGGAACTGCCCCTCTTCATTGTAGAGATCAGTGCACCTCTATTAGCTTTCCACACTCTCTTCCCGGGAAGAACCTGGCTCTCTCTCTTCTGGTAATAACAACTAAACACACTCGTCATTGACACAGAAATAAGAAGGCACCAAAACTCAGCTCGCTGGCCCTGCTCACGGGAAGTGTTGCTATTCACGGCTTCCCTTCTCAGGGGAGGATACATTGCCACGTGAATCATCGGCACGGAACTTTCATCATATTCTATTATTATTATAAACATTTATATAGCGCCAGTCGTGTGACCTGGTGCTGTACAGAACATAGAAACAGACGCGGTCCCTGCCTGTGGCTTACAATCTAAAAGACAAGGAGGGGGAGACATGGAGAGGGGACAGTGGGAGAGACATGGGAGAAGACAAACAAACATTCAGGCGGATGCGAAGTCTCAGGTGCGTGTGCTTGGCTTGGTTACAATCAGGTTGGTTGCAGCAGTCTGCAGAGGAGGGCAGACAGTAGGTATATGGGAACGTCTAGCAGGGATTGGGAAAGGCAGCGAGGAACAGGTGGGTGTTGAGGAGGGATTTGAAGGAGCAGAGGGAGGAGGCAAGGCGGATGTGGGCAGGGAGGGAGTTCCAGGCATGAGGGGCAGTGAGGGAGAAGGGTTGAAGGCGGTTAGGTGAGCAGGAGAAACGAGGGAGAGTGAGGGAGGGGACAGAGGAAGAGCGGAGAGCGCGTGCAGGAGTGCTTAGGGAGATTAGGTCCGAGAGTTAACGGGGAGCTTGGTCGTGTAGCGATTTGAACGTGAATCCCAGGAGTTTAAACAGGATACGCTCAGGAAGGGGGAGACAGTGAAGAGAGAAGAGGAGAGGCTGCACATGGTTGAAGCGACGGGCAGAGTGAATGACCTTGGCAGCAGAGTTTTGGATTGCGATAAGGGGGGACAGGTGAGAGCGAGGGAGGCCAGCAAGGAGGAGGTTGCAGTAATCAAGGTGAGAGATAACTATGGCATGAACAAGGGTTTTGGCCGAGGAGGTAGAGAGAAAGAGGCGGATCCGAGCAATGTTATGGAGGGTGAATCGGCAGGATTTGGCAACAGAGTCAATGTAAGGTTTAAAAGAGAGGTGCGTATCAAAGATGAAGCCCAAGCTACGGGCTTGGAGAACAGGATGGATGGTGACTCCATTGATGCAGATGGGCAGGTTAGAGGGAGAGGAAGAGGAGGGAGGAAAAATGAGGAGTTCGGTCTTGGGCTTGAGTTGACGTCGGGACATCCAGGCGGAGATATCAGAGAGGCAGTTGACGAGGCGTGAATGCACAGAAGAGGAGAGAAAGGGGGTAGAAATATAGAGTTGGGTGTCATCAGCATAGAAATGATATTGGAATCCATGGGAAGCAATAATTTTGCCAAGGGACAGGGTGTAAATAGAGAAGAGGAGAGGACCAAGGACAGAGCCTTGGGGGACCCCAACCGAAAGGGGGAGGGAGGAGGAGGTCGACCCAGGGAGTGAGACTGTAAAGAAGCGGTCCGAGAGGTAGGAGGAGAACCAGTCAAGGACAGAGCCGCGGAAGCCCAAAGAGTAAAGTGAGTCCAATAGGAGCGAGTGGTCGACAGTGTCAGAGGCAGCAGAAAGATCAAGAAGGACAAGAATGGAGTAGTGGCGCTTAGATTTAGCGACAAGTAGATCATTGGTGATCTTGGCCAGGGCAGTTTCAGTAGAGTGGAGGGGGCGGAAGCCGGATTGGAGAGGGTCCAGGGAGGAGTTGGCAGAGAGGAGGTCCAGGCAGCGGGAGTAGACGACACGTTCCAGAAGCTTTGAGGCAAAGGGAAGGAGGGAGACTGGCCGGTAACTAGAGGGGTCAGATGGGTCCAGGGTGGGCTTTTTGAAGATTCTAGAATATGAAACCCATATCTGACAGGCCATGTACGCTCCATCACGATCCTTGAGGTCAGCCTGGAGCATCCTCTTGAAGCACTCCGATGGAACTTGCAAGTCAGTAGGCTAAGGCTGCACAGAGAGGTGTTCTCAGTGACTGCTCCACAGCTATAGAATTTCATTCCTCATGAGCTTTGTCAAAGTCTGAGCATTTTCTGGAGGTTGATGTAAGACCTTCTACTTTGGCTAGACGCCTGGCAGGTGTGGCCAGACTTCTGGGTTTACAGACAAGATGCTTTGCGTGGGTCTCAAGAGGTCCTGTTCTTATGGGACTGGACAAGTTCTTAGAAGATAAACCTATAAATGGCTATTGCCCATGCAGGTCAGGGGGTGTAACCACTGACCGTTGGGAGCTGGGAGCAAACAGCAGGGGATGGATCATTCCATTATGACCCGTTGGGGACTTTTCAGAAGCAACTGAAGGTAGCCACTGTCGGAGACAGGATACTGGGCTGGAGGGACAATTAGTCTGACCCAGTCCGGAACTTTTTATGTTCTTATTTATACGTGCTGCTTTTGTGTTATCCTCTCTGAGCCTTTGAGATAATGCAGATACAAATACATATTATTCCTCAACTTTCTCTAGTGAGAGGGGAATGTGGCCCAGCAAATTGGGACTAATCCTGGCTTTGCTGCTGAGTCACCCGGGGCAAAAGTCCCTTCTCCTTCTCTGTGCCTGTTTTCTCTTCATCTCTTTCAACCGTAAGGTCCTCAGGGTGGGAATCTCGCTCCCTAGATTCGTCTGCGGAAACGATGGAACGAGGAGACACTAAATGGAGTGAGAAGCAGGGGAGTGTCTGTCCCTCGGTGCGCCCTGGGAACGTTGGGTGGGGTGTGCATGTAAGTGCAAGAGAAGGCGGAGTTTGTCCCTCTTGGCCGCCCCAAATGTTGGGCGGGTCGGCCCAGAGCCTCCCACTCTGCTCCGCGGAGCTGCCTGCTCATTCCAGTCAATTCTCAGGACTTTCAAAAGAGTGGAGAGTGACTGGGCTTTGGAGCTGTCCAGCCCCATTGCTTCTCCCCAGAAAGCGGCAAAGAGGCACAAGACGCTCAGCAGTGCCGGCGCACACGTGTGCTGGCACGCACCGTGACACACGCTTCTCTTAAAGGAGACAGGACAGCTCTGTCACTCGGGTCTCAGAGCTGCACAGACGAGGGAATATCATAGGGAGACTTTTTAATATATTTTTTTAAAAACATCCCTCAACTTGCTCTTTTTTCTTGGCCTTGCAACCTGGTAGTTTGTTTCTGCGGGGCAGAAATGGCAAACAACAAAAGGTTAATAAAGCAGCGAGATGAGAGGCTTGCCTGAAATACAGAAAAAAGACCAAAGCGCTGGAGAAAGCTTCCCCACTGGCCCCTTCTCTCTTTTAATCCCTGTGATTTATCCCTGCTACAGTATTTACACAGCTGACAGAAGCAGAACATGGAACTTTATTTCAAGTACTTACTTTTGGCTTTTAAAGAGTCAGCCTTTTCAATGACGATTAAAGAGCTATAGATGTCAATAACTCGGGAGGCAGAGTTCAATCCATCATGGCAGCTACGCCCCGCGCTGAGCACCCTGTCCCCCAGGTGAAGGCAGGTCTAGATTATATGCCCCGCATATTCCCAGCTTCCACACTAGCAGCACCGGAGAGGGCACTTTGGAACACAGAGCGTTGGAAGCTTGCAACGGCGGAAAGAGGAACGGGGGAAGACTGAATGTGGTGGCTATGGTCCCTTGGACACGGACAAGAACAGGAGTTTCTCCATGAGCTAGAGAACCCCAAATTAAACTGTATTATTTCTACAGTGCCAGCAATGTACCTGGTGCCGTACAATCAGTAGTGAGAGACAAGTCCCTGTCCCGAGGGGTTTACCATCTAGAAAGACAAGGGAGGGGAGGCAGGGGAGAGACAAGGAGACATTCATGAAGATGAGGAGTTGCAGGGGCACGAGCTTAGCTTAGCGACAGGGCAAAGGGGACTGAGTGAAGGATAGAAGCGGAGGCACCAGTGATGAGTCTATGGCAGCGGTTCTAGTGGGAGGCGGCATGAGACAGTCCCCAAGCCCTGCCCCTCAATGACACAGTTCCCACCCCCAGCTCCTGCGTGGCCTCGCAACCTTTGGGCTGCCTCCCCCATCCTGAACCCCAGCCCCCAAAGTCCCGTTGATGCCACCGACGCTGCTACCCTCGGCCATGAAGCCCTGGCGATGCAGATGTAGAAGCATGGCTTAGTTCCCATGATGCTGCACCTGCGCAGTGAGGGCTTAAAATGGCTGCCCCCAGCCAGCTGATCTGCGCTGTTGCAAGAAAATCTTAAGACATTCTTCTAGCGTGTGTTAGGGGGGGTGAACCAAATGGCAATGCTGACCTCGGCGTCCTAGCAGGGAGGCTGAGGTCAGTTAGAGTCTTATAGTCCAGGGAACCTCAGGCCCTTTTCCAACTCCTGGATCTGGCCCACCTACTTGGAGCTTGTACTTACCCCACCCCGATCTAATCCAGCCTTTCATCTAGCACCGATGAACTGAAATCCCATCAGCTATTACTAGATCAAAGCGGCTAGATCCATTCCAGACATTCGTCGTCTGGATTCTTCCACCCCACTCAACACGCTGTTAACTCGATGGCGTCAGGCCGTACGTCCACTTTACGCCTGAAGCGTTCACACAACCCAACTGCTAAACCGGCGTTATTCAGGAGCAGAAAGAAACTTATGTATTATTATAATCATTTATATAGCGCCAGCGATGTACCTAGTGCTTTACAGAGAATAAGATAGACACGGCCCCCGCCTGAGAGCTTACAATCTACTCCGGACAAATTAGTTGCGCAGACTCCCTTGTGCTTTGTAATTCTGAAGTAACTGTATGTGTGAACACATATCAGCGTGAGGGTGATGGCCATGGTTCAGCGACCATTCAATCTCAGTTTGGGTGGAAACTGCCATGGTGCTGGGACAGTTTACACGGTCTGACTGAACGCTACTGAAGTGGAATAGTAACTTCGATTTAATTAAAATCAAAGTAGTTACTTCAAGTTTACCTCTGTTCGTCAGAACGCAATCTTACGGTCTCTCTCACCCACCCCCTATTATCCAGATACCTCTCTAATCTGGACAAAAAGCACGTCCTCGCATCGAACACCTTCATTTTAGAGCAGCCTCCAGTCTCGATCCGCACGACCTGCAATCTGCAGACTCCACCCCATCCCTTGGCAGCCGGTTCCACTGGTTAAAAAAATAAAATAAAATCACCCTACTGTTAAAAATTCATGTCTTGTAACGGCCTCGCGTCTGGCCTGCAAGTATCGGCTGCGCGTGAAGCGAGATAGGCAATGCCGTGGATTTATAGGCTCTGACAGGTGATTTAGGGAACAAAACCCAAAAAGACTTTTCTGCAGAAAGCTCCATTACAGGATTATGTTTATGTTCTTCTGTGTCCACATTACACTGTTTACTGTGTGAAATATTAGTTCATTGAAACCATCAGCCGGCACTTGTTTTGCTACTGTTCTGGCCAGATGGATCTTATGAATAGCGAGGGGTAGATTGATTTCCATTTCCAAGAGTACTTAAATGTGTGATATACGGCCCCACACCCCGTATCTGAGAGAATGTCACCCTTGATAATCCAGAGATCAATATGGATTTCAATATTTTTTTCTCTCTCTCTCTAAAAAATGCTGGGGGAGTGGCAACAAAGGTTCGTAACTCCCCACTGTAGAATTCAGACAGAGCATAGGAAGTGTCATACTGAGTCGGACAACGGTCCATCAAGCCCAGCATCCTTTGGCTGTTTCAGAGGAGTCCTCAACCGGTCATAACGGAGTGTTCACTCCAAACTCCCGACGGACAGACCTACTTGGCTAATAGCCATTAATGGACTTGCCCTCCGAGAACTTATCCAATCCTTGTTTAAACCCAGCTATACGACTGGCCTTGACCACATCCTCTTTCAACAAGTTCCAACAGTTAACTAGCTGAGTGAAACAAATACTTCCTTTTGTTTTAAATTTGCTGCCAGTTAGCTTCATGGAGTATCCCCTAGTTCTAATACCGTCAGGGACTGTAAATAACCGCTCCTTCCTTGTTTCACGCCACTCATAATTCTGTAAGCTTCTATCATATCCCTTTAGTCGTCTCCTCTTCAGGCAGAAGAGCTCTAGCCTATTAAACCTCTCCTCATATGGGAGCCGTTCCAGACCTTTTAGCATTTTTGTTGCCCTTCTCTGTACTTTTTCCAGTTCTACTATCTCTTTTCAGAGATATAGGGGTGACCAGAACGGCACACAACGCTCCAGGTGTGGTTGCACCATAGATTTATACAGTGGTGGTATGAGGTTTTCTATTTTATTCTCTAATGCTTTCCAAATAATTTCTCTATCCCTTTCCTATAATAGAAGCACTGCCATTATGGTTAATTTGTTTTTCCTCCCTCTTTTAACTTTCATATGGATTTTATACCATTTTAAGTTATCTTGTTTGATTGTTTTATTAATGTTGGGAAGTGCTCCGAGCACTGTCCGATGGAAGGGTGCTCGACAAATACATTTATCGTTATTATTACCGGCATGGTGCTGATACCAAGCAAAGGGATGTCCCCTTCTCCAAAAGGGTTTCCAATCTAAGTGCAGGACAAGATGCATCAAGATGACGTAGACAGAGGGGACCCTTAGGAAACAAGGAGGCCGTATTGGTCAGTGGGCCAGACTGTGGCTTCTGTATACCGGCTGCCGAACCGTGCTTGCAATGTGGAAGCATTTCATTCTTCAGAAGAATCTATTCCAGTCCATTAATCCAAGTGTTTGATATGACCATGCTCTGCTCCAGCTGCTGCTAGTCACAGTCTTGTTGTGAGGTCTCAAGGGAACGCATGAAAGCTGGAGGGAGGGGGCTGTTTGGTTGTTACAGCAGTAGAAGCTTGGCTGAAGAACATGGAATCTCTTGCCCCTGTGGATGGAAGATTCAGTGGCAGCCCAGATCTAGTTCGGAGCATTGCCGAAACTACACCAGATTGCCACGAACAGTAAAAGCTCGACTATACAGGTGTCTCAAGCATAACCACCTCTTCTGAAGCCAAGCTGCGTCCAACAACTGTATAACACACACCTAGATAACGCAGAATGAATGCAAGATGGAGGTGATGCTTGTGAGGAGGCGGCAGTCCTTGCAGGATTTGCCTGCTCCCTTACACCCCTGTCCCCCACAGCGTTGGGGGCATCTGTCTTCAAACGAGAGTGGCAGCTTCGACTGCTGCCTTCTCACTGCTATCGGACATCCAAACAGCCGTGGTGACCCAGAGTAGAGGGCACCCTCTCTCACTAGTACCCCAATGTCTGGACCCTCCTCCTTCCTGGGAGCTGTGGGAGAGCCCTGCCCCTCGGACAGGCAGCTCCACAGCCACACACACACAGTAATTACAGTGCAAGCTCTGGGAAAACAAACTCCATCCAGCGTTTTCCAGAGGCGGTCTCGGTCCTGCCACTGTCTGTGTGCTGGCAGATTCCTCTGTTGAAGGCAACTGGAGGGTAGAGGCTTAAGAAAAGCTATAGGGCCAGAAAAAGGGCATCTAACCTAACCTACCAGCTGTTACTTGGATTGAGCTTAATCTTGATTCTTCCCAGGCCTGGGCAATCCTCTCTGCCTCGAGAAAGGCTGACTGGGGGTAATGGCCGGATATTTAAATCTTAAGACATCCCTAAAACTAAAGAGCTTGTTTTTATGTGCATGTTTTAACGTACTTCCAAGTAAACTTTTTGAAGGTAGAATAGAAGGAATTCCTTTTGTGGAGAGACTTTGACCCTTTGATCATTTGGAAGTGGGAACATCGGAACACCTATTCCTAAGATGCCATTTATATGATAATATTAGAAAGGAAGTACACTGAAGTCCTTTTTGGATAAATTTCCGGGTAGAACAGATGCCTTTATATTAGAACGGGCTCTGAGGGATGTAGACCCGGAGGTGACAGATATATTAATGAAATATTTGATCAGTGCAGTAAATCGGAGGCGGGATTTTCTGGAGTTTAAACCTTGTCCAAATGATCACTAATTAGAGCCATGATACTTGTGAATATTTGTGAATACTTTATTGAGTGGTACTGTATTATTTCTGGTCTCATCTCTTTTGCCCTATGTGTCTGGTTTGGAGAACCCTTGGAAATTTTTGACATTTGGATGTTTATGTTCGTTTCGTTTTAAAGGTTTTGGTTTATTTTATGTATTTCTATGTATTTTGTTAAGTCTTTTTGTTTGTTTGTGGTTTTATTATTAGTCTTGTTTTAGTGTTTTATTGTGTTTCTGTTTTTAAGCAATGACCTTGGGTCGCGCTATTAATAAATTACTTACTTAGAAAGGCTGATTGTAGGTGCCCTTTGGCCTTATTTATATTATTTTCTAACCACCATACGCTACCTAGTAGGGGTGGGACTGCAGGCAAAGTATCAGTTTTGGTTCCCCTGTGTCTCAGATCTCCTATTGGGATCGGATCGGATCTATCTGTGTCGGTTCTTTCAATGTGAAAGGATCCTCTGAGACACATGGGAACCCAGTGAAAACAACCTGGGCATCCCCCACCCCCACTCCTGGCCTTGGAACCCATTACCCCTAACGCCAGGGCCCGGATTTACCCACGGGGCTCCTGTACTTTACTTACTGTTGCCGGTTCGATCTGAAGGGTGAGGGTCACAGCTGCCAGCTGGGCCACCGTTCAGCTAACAGCAGCCGAGCCTCCTCCGCTGCTGACTGGTGTCGGGAGCCGGTTCCGCTGCCAGGCCATCCTGGCCTTCTCCGCTGTGAGGTGGCGGTGAAAGCTTGGTCGCCTGGCAGCGGAGCCAGCTCCTGTCACCAGCCAGCAACAGAGGAGGCCCGGCCACCGGCAGGGGAGTCAGTTCCTCTGCTGGGCAGCTGGACCTTCTCGCTCTTCTCTTTACAGGTTCGGAGCTTGAAAACGTCGCTGGATCGGTAGCGGTGCAGCGCATATGAGCAAAATAGTCGCAGAGGCCATTCTGCGTATGTGGAGCCCTAATCCAAAATAGCGTCGGCTCCATTTTGGAAGAGGGCAGCCATTCTGCGCATGCGTGGGGAGCCATTCCACGCATGCGCAGAACAGCTACCCTCTTCCAAAATGGAGCCAATGCTATTTTGGATTAGGGCTCCACATACGCAGAATGGCCTTGGCGGCCATTTTGCACGTGTGCACTGCGCCGCTGCTGATCCGGAGAAGGCCTGGCAGAGGAGCTGGCTCCCGACACCAGTCAACAGCAGAGGAGGCCTGGCTGCCGGTAGCAGAGCTGGTGGCCCAGCTGGCAGCCCAGCCGGCGACCGTGACCCCCACCCTCCGGACTATCAGCAGTAAGTAAAGTACAGGGTCCCTGGGGGTTGGGTAAAGCCGGGCCCTGGTGGGTGGGGGCATTAGGGGTAATGGATTCCCACCCCTACCCTTCGAGGCCGGGTGTGGGGTGGGTGGAGGAGGTTTCCATCTCTTTCCATTGACTTCAATGGGAACAGAAGATCCGAGAATTGAGCACCGAGACGGGCCCAATTCTCAGATCTCTTGGTTTTAAACCAAGAGGGACACTTTTGGCCTCTTTCCGTTAAAACCGAAAGTCCCATCCCTACTACCTAATTTCCACATGGATTACACCCAGAAAATGGGCATGTCCAGAGGAGTAAGAGGGACAAGATTAGATGCTAATTCAGGAAAGGCAGGAAGTAAAATTTGTTCTTGTAACTGTGCCACTTAAGCCTGAACGTTCTGCACAATGCCCAGCTTTCCCCCGATACGTTATTGTGACGTTAAAGAAGTGGCAGTTTCTTTGCAGACATCGACAGTCTCACATACACCTATTGCTACCGTATTTTCATACGTATTCACCCCATAGTCAGAGAGGAAAGAATATGCTCTATTTGGGCAATTGGTAAATAGCAATGATCTTTTTCAAAACCATCCTCTCACTCCCATCATATTTCTATGCTATTTTGAGAGAAGCTACACAATGTTCATGCACCAAAATATCAGCTTCAGCACCAGCTGGGAAATCCTCCTCAGAACTGGGGCAAAACGGCAAAGCTAATTTTGGAAAGTTAAACAGGAATTTTTGCAAAATCCCTCCTGCTCGATGGCAGACAACGTGTGTGCGTGTGGGGGCCTCTACGCTTCCCACCAGCTCTTCCAAAAGTGGATTATCTCCTCCCCCGAGCTCAGGCCTTACCAACAGTCTCCTTTTCCTCTGCCAAATTTACCCCTTCTAGGAATGATTCACTATCCGAGCTGCATAAATTAGGGCCACTAATTAGTCAGAGGATGAAGAGAATATTCATGAATTGGAGGAAACAGAAAACAAACATGTGAACATGCAAATTTATGTAAATGTTTCATTATACCTTGATGACTGCTTTGTCATTACAGGGCCATAAGGCAGGAGTCAACAATTAAGAGTTATTAGCGGAATGAGGGGCTAGAGAAAGGGCCTCTCCGAGGAAGGCGTTGCTTATGGCCCCACGTGACACGATCCACGAATCGTACCATTTTAAAAGTTAATAATATGGCTGGACCAAGCACCCAGTGTTTTCCTCTTCACTCGTGTTTCGAAGACATCCTACACCATTAATCACAAGTAAACCTGCGTGGAGCTAATACAGTAAATAGACACATAAGCAGGGCTTCTGCATTGATCCAAACTAACTGGAAATATTACAAATCTAATTACGATATAACTTTCTTATTTTCCTTTGAAACTCTTCTGTTTCAAAGCTCTCTGCAGGCAGGGACGTCTGCAGGGCCCCAAACTCAAAGGTTAGGGCTACCGCACAAAGCACAAGAAAGGAACAGCTGACGGCAGGACGCATGCGGGAGGAAGGAGAATAGCTTTGCAGGTGTTGAATGAAAGGGGGTCAGGACATAAGTACCGTAATATCAGAGTCGCGTTGCAGGTTAGTGGGAGCATTTGGAACAGACCCCAGGCTACACAGCTCCTCGACTCTCATTCTAGCCATCGGCCAACAATGTCCCCAGACGTCTAATATTAGGAAATCTTTATTATGGGATATAAAAGAGAAGCATTTCTCTTTCTTGTTAGCCTAGGTCTCAGTGCTACCCATGCCACAGCCACAGGTAACATAAATAGGCACAGGGTATTGTGCCCCTGGGTATAAAGGTTTTGAGCACATAGAATTTTATTGACCGTGGCCATGATTTAGAATCCCAGAGTTGGAAGGGACCTCAAGGGTCATCTAGCCCAACTCCTTGCCTGGAGGCAGGATGACAACAGCTACAGCAACCCCAACATAGGGCCGGCCATCCTCTTTTTGAGTCTCCAGTGATGGAGAGCCTATGGTCTCCTTTGGCAGCTTGCTCCATCGCCGCGCAACTTGTTCCATTGATGCAAACCACTTAGGTTTAGAGTAGCCCCAGTGGGCTTTGATGGGGCTACTCCAGAGGAAGTGGTTTGTGGGTTACAGCCAGTGACGATAGTCTCCCTGGAGAGGGGACGTGCTCTCTTAGGAAAGCAAATTTCTATTTTTGAAGCAATAACCGCAGCAGAATTGATACATCCACTGCAAAGTACCCTTCACAACAATGAGTGATCTAAGCAGGACTGACCTGCAAGGGCACGAAGACAACTGGCAAAGCGCTTGAGGATCCAGGTGTATTTCTGCATGGTTTATTCTGTTTCTTCATGCTCTGTGGCCACTTCCTCTGTAACTCAGGTCCTTTAAACGCCATTCGAGTCTGCCTAACAATACGTTATTACAGCGAAGGCCTTATTTCCAGGGCTCACCAATGAGGAGCTGCAATTAAGCAAGCGCAGCATCTGAACGCCTTTAAGTCCGATTGTGCTAGTGACTCTCACGCCTGGGTTTTCTCCCCCCACACCCCTGTCCTGAAATGATATCGAAGGCAGAAATCTAATAAAGGCTTTTGCATGAACTATGAAAATTGAGGTGGAACCCAGAGTTGCCCAAAACCCTTTTCGCCAGCAACCTTGTTTTGGAAAAGAGATGATAAATAAATCAAAATGCACTAAGCAGAGTTTCCACATGGCAATCGCCTCCTTCACTGCGTCTGCACCTCATCAATCACGCTATTGTCTGCTTGAAAGGAGAGCCTTGTAAATGTCATATCCACTCAAGCCCAAGGAGAAGCGAATCAAAATGCAGCAAGGAGTTTTAATTGGATAGTGTAATTAAACTAAAAAACCCCAGCAGACTTGGTTTGACAGGATAGATGAAGACCCCTTTTAATAGGGCTACGAAACATATTTGTTAAAAGGATGAGGCAACGCTCACTCCAGAGGACTTTTATGAAAAGGCTATTCACTAACGGATGTATTTAATAAGTTGCAGCTAAGTTCTATCTGGTGCGTGGACAGGAGCTTATCTTACTTTTGGTGTAATCCATCAGAGAGGGTTGGATTTGCATAATAAATAACACTACTAATACATAAAACAATAATAATAAATCCCTTAACTAAACGAACCACAGCAAAAAGTATTTTTAACTGTGCCCACAAAATACCTTTCTTCTGTTACTGGCAATGGGACACACCCAAGCAGGGGCAAAATTCAATTAGTCTCTCTGCCAAGCAGATGCTGCTTCTGGTGAACCTAGCTCTTCAACTCTCCAGTGACACCCACTCCCCCCGACCTCACGAACAGTCTCAGTCCCTGACCAGGAGAAAGCTCCAGATGGAGCACAGTGGCTTAATCATTTGGGCACTATTGCTGTTTCAGTCTCAACACCCTCGCCTCTGCCATGGCAAGTGTCGTCATTTTGGAGGTCTTGTTGCCTGGGTCACTGAGTGCAAGAAAACGTGACCATGTTTTCCTTTCTCAGTTCTGCGTGTCTAAAGGTCCAAGCACAGATGGTATCTCAGCCGTGCCTACCTTGTACCTCTCAACACTCCAGTAAACCAGCTAGGATTTGCCTTGCATCCAGAGCCGGATTAATGCAGCAGAAATGAACCCAGCTCCATCCTCAGGGGTAGAGCTAGTGGCAGCCACATAGCAATGCAAGATCAGATTCTCTCGGAGGCAGGAACCAGGGTTGCGGTTACCGAGGACTGCATGCAATTCTGCAAAGAGTCCCCAAGACAACCACCACCCTGGACACCATTAAACATAGGACAGTCTTGTTAACAACAATAACATCTGTTTCTCACTGAAGGTGCGGTTTTATTTACAGTGAGGGTTGGGATACTGGGAAGGGCACAAAGGCCGTGGTAGACCATCTTTCAGTTAAAGATAAGTGATGGGGAAAACCGCTCTAGTCCTGGCTGGAAGGCTGTCATGGTCTCCCAAGGAGAACCACCGTTGGCATGGATGGCATCTTGAATGCGAGGGGGAGGTTGGAGCAGAGGATGCACAGACAGACAGCGTGCTGGCTGAAACATCCCAGGCCATTTAAACTAAAGCCAGAAACTGGGTGGTGGAGGGGGGAGCTCCTTTGTGCTCTAGAGAAAGCTACTGCAAAATTAGGATGGGTCTTCCTAGACAGACCGCATCCTACTACGTGGTTTTAGGTGGGTGCCCCCTTCCTAATCGAATAATGAAATCCTTTCGCCCCGAATTAAAACATCCAATATCTTTTGCTACAAATGAAAGCTGCCTAAAAGGATTCCAAGCCATCCATTTGGCTATCACTTACAGCCAGTATGAATTCTGCAGGAAAAGCTATTTTCGTGCAGATGCGGAATTCAATGGGAAAGACTGACTCGTGTAGCAACATCAATCAAACCGTCGGCCCTCTTGGCAGCTCTCGACAGTAAGGCAGGTTCAAAGGTCACAGGATAAAGAAAAAGTCGCGCTCTGGTTCAGCTCTAATATCTCCTTGCTAGGAGGTTTGCAAAGGTACCTACCCCCTTCTGTATTAGGCGGCTTTCATTAATCTTCTTGCCATCTTCTTTAACTAGTCATGCAGAACCGCTCGATAGCAAGACATATAATGGGGAGGCCTTGTGCCTATTACCAGGTTAACATTCTGTTAAGCCCCAGCGCAACAATGGAAGAGGAATTTAAAGGAAATCTTAAACTGCAAGGTGCAATCCAGGCAATTAAATTACAACTTGAAGCTACTGATGTATTTGCGACCAATAGAACAGAAAGCCTTTGTTTAACCTACCTAGCGTTAAGGCTGCTCAGTCTAACCAGGACAATCTTTTAAAGGTTTAATAAAATTCATGAATGATAAAATACCCTTATTGAGTAACTTCAATTGAATTAGTAAATAAGAAAGTCTCCTGTAGGTCTGGGCAAAGTAATTATGAATGGAAAAAGATTCATTTTAAGTTGGAGACCAGGTTAAACTACCCTTATTCTACCTGCCTTGGAAATTATGAGACCCCTCCAAACGCCAGCTCTCGATCAGCATCCTCTTTCTGCAGATGTTGTGCTAACCCAGTAACCCCAAACCTTAAGGACAGGGGAGTGTCTCTCAAACACTGTCCACAGGGCACTCTTTACAAACAGGCAATGGTTTGTGGCAGCGAAGTTTTTAACCTTGTTCAAATAATGTAAGACATTAGACGAATCAGATTTCCTTTATATTACACGGTTGCAAGAGGGTATAATTGCATTAAGCCTACTATGCTGCTTCCTTAAGACTTTATATTATGTGCACTTAATTGAGATACAGCACTCTTTTCAGCTATAAAAATGACAGCTACTTTATTAAGGTTTAAATCTTATTTCTTAATGATGGGATGCTTCCTTTCAAGATTCAAAACCTGCAGAATCTTTTGTGATAATCAGACTGAGGCTGATCTAAGCCAGCACTTTCAACGCAGTGTTTGCAGATCCTAATGGGATTGGATTTTACTAGTAAGTCCATTACCTCTTCTCCCCAGGCTGGAATGCATGGAGTCAGATTTAATTTACAAATAAAGATTCAGAAGCCAACCTCAGCCTAGCACATGGGGGCACAAAAATTCTCAGCCATTACAACCACAAACTAACAGCCAGGTGTGGAAATGTTTTCAGAATAGCTCTTGATATTAGCTGGGAATGGCCTGAAGTTTGGCAAATTTAAAATACAGTTTTAACTCCTTCCCATGACCTCTCAGAGTTCATTAGGAAATATTAAAAACCGTGCTTGATACAGCAGTAAAGTTCCTGGTCTTTTAACACATACAGGGACACAGCAATAAATCTTCAAAGCATGAACTTGCCTTCCACCTAGAACTCTGAGTTTAGAAGCAGCTTTTCTGACCTCTCCTGCTTCAATACCAACCTTCCTCATAGAGACCGATTTGCTGCAAGCTCCGAGGCCTTCCTACTCTGCGCGACACAGAGTAGACACTCAATTGCTTTCCTCGCTTAGCCACGCGCATGCTTTGGGGGAGTTTTGGATACCATCTCAGTTACACGGATTGGGATGACGGAACTGCTTTGACAGCACTGCTGTGCGTAGACGTCCAAATCTGGTCATATTTGGAAGGTTGTGGGGTTTTTTGGTTTTTTTAAAAAAAATCAATTTTCTTATGTTCAGATGTCTGACAAATATGTCTAGCGCAGAGCAGTGAACAACTTTATTATAGCCCAACTGCTAATGTCTACTGAGAGCAGTCAGCTTAATAAAACACTCACTCTGCTTTTGCAAAGTATAACTGCATAACCTCCGCATGTTATATGTTGCAATGTGCTTCAGGAAGACTAGATGGAGAATGCTCGTGTTACAAGAGATAAAAACACAGAAACAAAATATATTGCACAACTCAAAAATCTTATCTCCCCATAGCCTCTCTCTCTTCACAATAATTCATTCAAGGAAGCCACGCGAATAATTTTTGATGTAAACTCTGCTTCAAACATATATCACCGCGCCGATAAAAATCGCAGGCGAAACTTAGGAAACGGAGCGACGTTCATTCCTTTATGCTGCTAAAATAACTCCCCCTCCCACACCTTTCAGAGATTAAGAGATACAGATCTGTTTCGAAGGGGGGCCCCAGAAAAAATAATCAAAAACATTTTAGCACCACATCGTTATTTTAGTGCCCCCAAATAACGCATGTCGGGACGTTTTGGAGCATCCAATGGGATTTTAAGAAGAGGAAAATGTGTTAAACGGCTTCTAAAAAATAGGACAATTGTTGGTGGTATAAAATGGGAAATAATCCCCATCCTTGAGGCAGCCATCTTTGTCATTCCCACATGGAATGTAATTTTGTATTTCATTTTAGAAAGTTATGATCCTGCATGTTGCAAGAGCTCGTCCTTGGTGAATTTATATTTTGAAATCGTTCTTCTTGTTTGTATGTACTTGATGTGATGTTGTCATGGCCTGGTGCCAGCCCAATAAAGGACGACTGCTACTACTATGTGTGCATCTTCCAAGCCAAAATCCCTCTCCTCAACTCTGAACCACCACCCTTCTGGCCGAGGAGGCGGCTGGGAGCCTAACTTCTTTTGGAGACTAGAAATGTTGCTTCTGCCAAGGGGCTGGTGCTCAAGAATTCTGCACGGTGCTCACAGCCCCAAGAGATTCCGCTGTTGTACCAGCTGGGGACTGAAGAGAAATCTTCCAGATGCCATCTGAGGTGGAGTCACTCAAAGACAGAGTTACTATTATGGCTGCAAATTTTGAGAAACGCTAGAGCCTTTGGGCTGGGAATTCAGACAATGCTTCTGCTTTAATGCAATTTTGCACCCTCTTTTTTGTTTGAGTAACTCGTGAGTGCAAAGCAACAGTGCAGAATTGCTCCTGCAGGGGTTGAAACCCAGCTGGGCAGTGAAGCCTTCAACGTTTTAGCCAAACATCAAGGATTTTGGCCACTGGACAACCCACTGCCCAGATGACTGATCTCAGTCCCTGGAGTGCAGCAAAAACCATTTTAAACCTCCTGGCCACTGGGGAAGCTATACTCCCAGACTTTCCCCAGACATCTTGGAGGGAGGCCTGATCAGGGGTGAGTGAGCAAAGGAGGGGAACAGGGCAAGGACCGCAAGGTTCTTAGGGAATTGGTAGCCGCCGCTATTTCGCCTCCCTAGCGCAGTTTGAGAAACCCATTGCAATGCCAAGCGCACATCCAGTCGTTTCCCATCGCGCCGTCTCAAGCATACATGACACAACCATGTCCATGGCATCGTATGCTACTGAAGGAAAGCAATTTTGCATAATCACAAGATATAATTTCTTTGCACTTCTGAACACCACCAACAATCTTGGGTTGCTCTAAATCTTTGCCTGCCTGGGTGCAAAAATCTTGCAGCCCTGCTAGTTCTTTCCATCGGTTCTTGTATGGCAGATGTACAATTACTAACTTCCCCTCTCCAATGGCTGCAGCATTCCAGAGCATTCAGCCATTCACAACCTGAGGTTTGCACAAGACTGATTTTGCTCCACTACCTAGTGAAATGCTGGCGACCTGCTGTAGGCCTCCCAAATTACCGCAGGAATACCCTATTGTCCTGGATCTTAACTGGAGCACGTTTTGCTGATGTTGGGTCCCCACAATGGTTGGGTTGTTATCATGGCTGTTTCCAGGACTACAGCTATTTTGGGATGTGTCGATATGCCCTGCACATTGGAGACCAAAATCCTCTCAAGCTTATGGGATCTTTAAATCCACTTGGTCTGTTATGGTAGAAGGCCAAGAGCACACACAATAAAACTGGGAAATACTCGACTCATGCTAAGGAGGCTAAACCTCGGACCCTGTGCATACACTGTGTTAGTTGCAGACATGGACACAAGTATCTCAGGAGAAAGCCTGTAGCGTCTTGGTTGCATTTGCTTTGAAGTCTGCACTGGCTTCCAGTAGCATTCTAGGCACAATTCAAGCTGCTGGGTTTTGACTTATACTGTCCTATACCCCCTTCCCTTGGAGGCTCGCCTGGCTCCTAGTTTGAATGTCTGCTGGAGGCAGTGTAGGGAGCTTGTTATCTGGCTAGCCGTTCAATGGGCAGGGATAGATTGGGGTGTGTGTGTGTGTTTTTAATGATTTATTTTACATTTTTATTTTGTGTGTGTTTTGTGAGATGCCCTGAGCCTTTGGGGATAGGGTGGGATACAAATCAAAGTAAATAAATGAATAAACAAATGGGCCCCCACGTATCTGAAAGGCTGACTCCTCCCCTAGGCTTCATCACGGCCCCCAAGATCAGCCAAGCGCACTCTCCCGCACATACCCTCAGTACACCATGGGTTTGTACTGTACGGGTGTGCAGAGAGAGGCGTTCTCGATGGCTGCTCTACAGTTTTGGAATTCTCTTCCACTGGAGGCTTGCCGAGGTCCGAGCAGTTTCTGGAGGTGATTTAAGAGACATTCTTCTTTAGCCACACATTTGGCCGATGAGGACTGGGTTTTGGGAGGGTTTTCTAAAGGGTTTTTACTGATTTTATCTATAAATACGTGTGCATTTTTTACTGTGTTGTGACCCACCCTGAGCGCATGGGATGAGCAGGGTAGAAACTTAAAATAAAGTCTGCACATTATGCAAGAATATAAAGAAGCTTCCCTTCTGGGTCAGACCAATGATCTATCTAGCCTAGCATCCTGTTTTGACAGTGATGGGAAAGAGTACCATCACCACCAACTTACTGGCCTGAGGAGTAGCGAGTTGTAACTCAAGGTGGTAACGATTCAAGGTGCTGGTTTTGAGAAGCCCTAAACGGCTTAGGCCCCAAATAGCTTCCCATGCCAGGATTTACATGATCTGAGATACCACAGGGTAAATACTCAGTGGTTGCTTCACCACCACACATCATACCCTTCACCATAATGTGTGAACAAGTCTCTTGCGAGAGGCAGTGTGGTTCTGTGGTTAGGACACCAGATTAGAGACTCTACAGACAAGAGTTTTAGGCTCATCCTTATTACTAATTTGCTATGCAACTTTGGTCAAGTTCCTTCCCTCTACTGCCCTATGCCTTTAAACCAAGGTGGGGGAACCTTTTGTCCCTGCAGGTGGATCCACTCCATCCCAAATTTCCGTGGACTGGATGGTGCTGAGGTAGCATGGACTGGACACCCACAAAGTGCCCTGTGGGGGGATGAGGGGAACCCATGCACTGTGGAGGGTCGGGTATCTTGCAGCATGGAAGGGCTGCATTGAAGCTGAGTGTGAAGGAGAGAGTGGGCCGTGGTCAATATAACGATGAGGGAACCTCCATGATCTGATGGAAGGTGCCTGCGGGGCTGAGGTTCTCCACCGTAAGCTCAACTTGGCCTTGATCTCTGCAGTCTTTCAAGCACAGAAGTAGGGATTTATTTCCTGTCCTAAGACCATTACTGGGGACTGAAGCCAGGACAAGAAACACTCCAAATGGTGCCAGATTTCATTTTGTAGCAAGACTTCTTATTCAAATGCATGACCGTACACAGCGCTTTCTACCACAATACAATGGAGTCCGATTAGGAAAAATTCCATTTAATGAATAAAGCTAACCCATGGAAAGGACAGTACGGCAATATATTCTCTTGGCATCAAGAATGCAGCGAGGGAGAGCGGGAGAAGAGAGAACATAAATAAAGAGGGCTACTCACTTGGGCTTTTTTCTTCGGCAAGGTCACAGGCGCAGAGGAGTTAAGAATCGATTGAAATGGGTTTCACTTTCTGCTTAATCCAAAACTTGTTGCTGCCCTTCTGATTAGTTACAGGGTCTATCTCGACTTTGTCTCCTGAGATACCTGGGAACCAGAAGGAATAAAAAGCTACAACAGGGCAGACACGTAAGTGATTCCACACCACCCACTTGACACACTTTATAAATCTGAAATAGGATGAAAACGGATTGTCCCTCCATCACCTCTCAAACGCGATTATCAAACTATGTACGTACAGCCCGTGTCTGGCTCAAGAAAGAAGATGATCAAGGAAGATGTTCGAGTGTCAAGGGGAAACCCACTTTGCCAATGGGAAGGCACCACTGTGCCCACCACCGCTGCTAACGGCAGGGCCCCGCGTTGGCTGCGTTCTCCCATTGCTGCCATCGCGGAAAACACAGTGAAGCCGGTTCCCTGGCAAAAGGTATTGGACGGTGCTTAGCCAGAAATGCTTCTCTCTCAGATCACCACCGTTCTATCGATTCACTGTCCCAGAAGACCCTGCCCATGGGATAGATACTGGGAGGTTGGTACTGAGCTGAGGATCGTCAACTTCTACCCAATGAAGGCATCCAGCCTGCAGTGTTGCACTCAGTTTTGAAAGTATGCAGGATTCCCAGCACTGCATTCGGCTTTACTAACACGGGTTTCCACAGATGGCCACGTGCTCTGTTTCTCAAGTGGCAAGGCTGACCTGGCTATACATCCCATGCATTTTAACCCCACTGTGGGAACACAGGGATTGCGTAACGTGCTTGCACGTTCGCTTTACCCTCTCTTTAAATTTCAGCGGCCAACATGCTAGTGAACAGCCTGGCTGCTGGTCCGAGACGTCAAGGGAGCGAACTCAAAGTTAATCCACCCTGGGATACACTTTGTAATTTATATCAGTCTCTGTTACAGTGTTAAAGCTACAGCCTGGCCCTGCAGCAGCTCATTGCTTAGCTTACAATTACAGGGTTTCTGGGCTGACATGACTGACCAAACCTCTCAATATGCCTTTTCATAGTGGCAGCTGTGTGGAGGAGTCTTAAAAGTAATTACATTTTTAGGTCATAAGCTATAGGTCAAGGTCACGATGAAATAGGCAAAATGAAGCGAAAAAATAAGTATTTAAAATAATAACATGTAGCGGTGGCTGCTGCTATAGCCTCTAAAAATGCCCCCCGCCTCTTCCCCAAGCAGAGAGATAACCTTTTCCCTCCTTTCCTTTTGTTAGAATACACAGGAAAATGCTACCTCGGGCATTGCCGGGGAAAACAGAAATGTGACAAATTAATTAATAAAAATGTGGCCAACCCATTCCGCTACCCTCTCAATTCGCAAAACGAAGCCCAACCAAACCTTTAAGATCTGTCAGCAACTGCTTTGTCTGTGTACTGTTCAATTTTATATTTATTTATTTATTTCGATTTTCATGTAGCCTTTCCCCAAAGGTTTATCCACAAGGAAGAGCTAGCAAGAGACATGTCTAACTTACACCAGTGTTAGGGGCCTTTTAATTTTTATACTAAATTAATCATTTTAACCTAGGCCATTACAACACAACTTACAGCCATAAATGACGCTTATATTTTGATAAACCCAATACTGTGATTTGTTGCTAGATGTACGTCCCATCTTAATTAAGTACCATGGCAAGGGCCACTTGGATGCTAGGAGCGATAGGTGATTTGAGAAGGCTGGATCTCCATCAGACAAAGCTTAGGGGTTTTTTGTAGCACAGTAATTAATTAGCTCAAATATAGAGGCACAACATTTTAATTATTTTTTTTAATTCAAGGAAAATTAGTATCTGAATTTGCTGGCTAATCGCTGAATAAAAAATACTGTACTATACTGTCATATTTGAAGCTGTTGATGCAAGATTTTAATTTTTACCTTTTGGAAGCGTCAAAGACCAAGGTTTACAAAATAAACGTGCAGCTCTTCTGTGCGAAAGTAACTTGTATTTCCTCCCCATCCCCCATTTCTCTCTCTCTCTCACACACACACACACACACACAAAATAAATAAATAAATAAATAATAATTTAAAAAAAACTGGCACCAGAGAGAGGGTTTCTTTAAATTTCATTCTCTGGTCTGCAACTGCAGAATTCACACAGAGTCAGTCAATATTGTTAATGTACCTTGTTAATTTGATAGGATTTGTCAGGTAACTCCACTGGAAAATTATATAAAACTGTTCCAGATGAACAGATGATAGTGACATGAATTAAAGTGATAGAACAATAGTGGAATATAAACCAGAAATGACACCCAAAGTGGCTGTTGATTTATTGCCATACTGAGTTTGGTTCTGGGCTTCCATGTATATTAGTGCTACAAATCTGGGTCCATTTAGCAGAGAGATGCTCATACATACATCACCAGCTCCTGCTTCAAGCCAAGGTCACTCCCCATTGCATCAATCTTTTCAACAGAGGCTACTTCACAACGCATGGGTTTTGTAACCAGCTTGGATGGAACAGACTTTCCCCCTCTTCATCTTTCTTTTATCATGTAAAATACACTTTAACTTCTATTATTTTTATCTGCAAATTGTTGCTGTAGACTTCATCCATTATTTCTGTATCTTGGCATCGTTTGCAGACATCCTCGGGACCGTTTTCTGTGTCAGCGGTGTCCTTTTTTTGTGTTATTGAGCTTGCAAGGCGTGCACCTCCCAGCTGAGGCAGAGGAGTTAGGGCTGAAAGCTTTTTTCTCTTCTTTTTTTTTTTTTGCAGGCTCCGATTTAGAGGCTGAATTAGTCACACTCGCAAACCAAGGTAAAAAGCATGATTCCTCAACACTTTAATTTATCTGTTCTACCAATACCAACTGCACACTCAGTAACAGCCAGATAGCAAGAGTAGTTCACTCTGCTGGTTTTCCTTGCAGGGTTCCTGGACTTGGTCATTTTGGGGACAAGCTTTGCCTGCGCTTATTTTTCAAACAACTGCACTTTCCTTTTAGGTTTCGATGACCTTTAGTTGGGCTGCATTGCATTCTAGTCTGGAAATGGAGCGGAGCTACTGAAAAGGTGGGTGCGTAGGACACAAATTAAACCCAAGAAAAGCCAAACCCCTGCCAAAAAAAAAGCAAAACCCAAACTTGAGTTGCAGAGGGGTCGCTTCTCCGTGTTATATTTACCCGACTCTTAGCATCTACCAGGTTCCAGACAAGTGGAGAGGAGGCAGAAGACACTCCTGAATATTACTCGGTCTTAGCTGGTATCAGATAGCCTTGAGAAGAGGCAGCCCTCAGACAATCTCTTTGAATACCACAAGCTGCGAGCCCAGAAACGGTGCTTGCACAACCACCCCCCGCGCTCATCATCAGAACAGCTACGGCTCTTTCCCCTTCCATGCCATTTTATGCAGGGGGTTGGCGTAAGAAACCAACTATCATTCGCAGGGACAAGGTTAAAACTTGTGCCCTCAATAAAAAGCTAGAAAAGGGTCAGTTCTTACATGGTGGCACAAAGCTCTCCCATTAAATGAGCAGAAGGAAAAGTCCCTTTTTATTACAAATGAACCAAATGTTGGCGCACCTCTTAGCGGCTGAGGCTCAGGTGCACCCGCAAAGGTGCTTCCAGCGGCCAAGTTCCGGCTGGACGTGCAGGAGGGATGGCGTGGAAGCAGCTCTCTTTCGCAAAGCAGGAGGGGCTCTGCAAAGGAGAGCGCTGTACAGAGTCCCGTGGTTACTGGCCAGGTTGCATACTCCCACCCAGAAAAATCAATGCCATCGATGCAGGAGGTCATCCAACGGCTCCGGGATCCTGTGTGTCCTCCGGAAAAAAGGCTGTTTTTTCCTCTCCACCCGCCCCCCAGCAAAGGTTATCAATTATTGTTATGCAAGATGACTGTCGGAGAGAAGCAGCGTACAGAAAAACCCCCGTAGTCAGCCATCAATAAACCCCTTGGCACCAAATGTGCCAAATGCCAGCTTATTGCTGAAGACGGGGAAAGCACTGTGCCTACGGCTCTTGCCTTCCAGACTGAATGGAGTCTTGTCTGGTGTGGAAGAGTGAGAAGATGAATACATTTGGCTCCCAGAAATCTGAACGGACTCTCAGGTTTATTTTTAAACAGTGCTCCTCCGTGAATACCAGAAAGGGTTCTGCTAAGAGAAATCCCACACTCACACTGTTCTTATGGGCTTGCTTGGCAATTGCAATGATTTTTGTTTGCTCGTTTCTTCACCTCCCGATGGGGTGGGTGTGATCCTTTTGTAGGCATCAATACTAAACCTGCGGACATGCGTTTTTTCATGATATAAACAAAATATTGTCTCTCTTGTGAAACAGACAATGCTACCGCCCAATCCATGACATAAGCAAAGCCTTAAGAGTCGGTGTTGCCTGTCTCATGGATTAGGTGGCAGTGTTGCCTCTCTCATGAAATAGGCAATATTTTGCTTATTTCACCAAGGAAGCAATTTCACAAATTGAGTGTAGCATATGCAAAAGGCTTGGGACCTAAGTATCTAAAAACCCGCCTCCTCCACTGGGTCTCATACCGTTGCATAAAGTCAGCTGGGGATGCCCTCTTAAGAGTTCTATTGTTCCACCACGTTCCTATGGTGACAGCGCAAACAGAGGCATTCTCAGTAGCTGCTCCACAGCTCTGGAACCCCCTTCCCTTGGAAGGGCCCCATAGCTTGAGCATTTTCCAGACAAAGTGTAAAAAACGTTTATTTGGTCAGGCATTTGGTGGGAAGGGATAGGGCTTGAAGATTTGCTTTAACTGGACTTTGATATTTTTCTAGTTTAGTTTATATTTATTGGGTTTTTATTTCTGTAAATGTTATGTCTGCTTCTTTATATTGTTAGCCGTCCCGAGCCTTCGGGGAAGGGCGGGACAGAAATCCCAAGCAATATTTTATTTATTTAATATCCTGCCCTTCCGTAAAGGCTTAGGGTGGCTAATGATATATATATATATAAAAAACATAATACATAACAAAATACACCCCCCCAAAAAACCTCCCAACCATCCCACAGCCCCCCACAAAACCGCCCAATGCCACCTCCACATGTCCTACCCCAACCGTGCCAAATGCCTTTACAAACAAGAAGGTCTTATATCACCTCCGGAAGATGCTGAGGCTTGGGCTCAACCTAACCTCTGGGGGAGGGAGTTCCATGGCGTCAGGGCAGCAACCGAGAACGCCCCCATAAGCCCTCATCGTACGAACAAGACTAATTGATGGTACCCACAGGGAGGCACTTCTGGACGATGAAGGGGCCGCAGTGGGGCACGGAAGGACATAAATGTGTAAATAAATAAACGAGAATAGAAAATGCATTCTGTTTTTGTGCAGCCGTACGGAAGGTGCTTCAAAGGTGAGTGAGGAAAGTCTCTGGTCCTTCTGTGAGCTGATGGGGTCAGCCGCCTTACTCCTAAACAAGTTAGGCCATTTGTTTCCTGTAACAGCTCGACTCCCTTAACCATTTATCTTTAGTGATCTGTCATGACCTTTTCAAGCTCAGATTTCTGACAGCTTCCAGATACAGTGAGTCAAACGTCACTGGGAGCAAACTATCGTACCCAGATAGTTTGCTCAGGAGCAGAAAACACGGCAAACGCTGTCCCCCTTCAATACCAGCAGATCAATCCTTCCTTAACAAGACAGCACAGAACCGGGGGAGGGGGGGGAAACCTCCACATTGACATTTTGTGGAGAATGTTATNGAGGGGGGGGAAACCTCCACATTGACATTTTGTGGCACAACTGAACTGGTTATATATATATATATATATATATATATATATATATATATATATATATATATATATATATTTACATGTGCATTCAGATTTGGAGTAATGAAGGGACCGGAGGTAGTAACTAATAGATAATTTTCCAAAACATAAACCAAATCTTATTAAACAGCAAGTAAACTATTTTGTGAGGATTTCCGCACATACCACTTGGGTGCTGAATCGTTTTCTAATATAGGGGATTTGCAATAGCGTTATAGTTCACCCATCCGCGCATCATTACTCAAATTCCCACAGTTTAAACCCAAGGCTATAATAGCCCCATTATTGTTTTAAAAGAATTATTGGATAGCTTTTTTTTTTTATTAAAAAAATGGCCATCTTTTAAACCTTCATAATCTCCAAAGCATTTGAAAAAAGGCTATAGCGGCTGATCTTAAATCCATTGCATAATGCAAACGACAATTTCTTCCACTTCCACATTCTAGCAGACCATTAAGACCTGATGGCAGAATAAAACTTCCCAATTTTTCATGGCCATTTAAAGACAAAACGAAACAAAACAGATCCACCGCCAGCCCCCCAAAACAAAGGAAGACAAAGAAAGAAAGCTCAAGTTGGCAAGAAGATTTCCTTTTGGGTGTAGGAAGTTTTTTGTTCATTTTTTTTTCTTTTTCTAAAAAAAGAATCCCTAAAGAATCTTACAAGAGGGAACAGGCACTAACTGGAGGAACCAAAAGATACTATAAATAATCTCTCAACTGCTGCGCTAAATATAGTTCACCTTTGTTTTGAAATTCAAAAGGGAGCAGAAGAAGGTGCTCATTCCCACCCAAAGCGAACAGTCACAACTCTAAAGGGAGAAAAGCCAATTTTAACCGATTTCTGTGGGCTAATCATGCTAGATGCCAAAATAATAGCTTACCTAACCTACCTCACAGGGTTGTTGTGAGGATTAAAAGTTGTGTTAATTAGTTCTATGTGAAGGTATATGCAAAAAATGATTATTACAATCTAAAACACTATCCAGTCTGGCTGTATAGACAATGTATAGTAATGGGTGAATTAAAAACGCCCAAGACAGACAGCTATGTATCAGAGGTGGCTGAAAGGGTTGAACTGTTCTCTTTTCCTCAGCATTACAGTATGGATTGATTTACCTAACTGAACATCAGTGGTGAATCGAAGCCTATGGATCATGCTGACTTTGAAAGATTTGTAATGGTGACTACTAAGCATATCTTGGACTGTAGCGATATCGATTTGAGGATCTTCCTCCGAGATCTCTTCTCCTCTTGAACCTGCAAAAAGCCCAAACAAATAAAAAGATCAGCTTTCACATAATGAATGCATAACTTACACTAAAATGCAAACAGGACTGCGAGGGTGGATCCGGGTGGGATGTTGACGACAGGGCGGGGTGGGGCCACTGAAATCAGAAGTTCGCATAGTGACAGTAGACAAAATAAATTTCCCATTAAGTGGAAAAATGAACGCACTATTGAGGCCGTACTTAAAACCATCGAGTTTTCAATTATGAAATCAAAGTCAATTAATACATATGTATATTATATTTATGATTTTAATATTTAAAAGCAGATTATTTTAAATCTGATCAAATTTAAAATATTTGTAATCAGAAATATAGCTACCCCCACCCGTCCTCCTCCCCCCTCTTCTCTCTCCGCTCAGGATCTTACTCTCTTTTTCACCTCTAAGATTGACAAGATCCGCCTACTACTCCCCCCCCCTCCCGCATCCTTTGAGGAAGTCTCCTCCCTGCTCTCCTCCTCCAACCCCTCCACTTGCCCCCTGGACCCCTTCCTTCCCGCATCCTGACCTCCAATATATCCACCGTCGCCCCTCCCCTCCTGCACATCATCAACCTCTCCCTCTCTACCGGCTCCTTCCCCTCTGCCTTTAAACACGCCACTGTCTCCCCCATCCTCAAAAAGTCCACCCTGGATCCCTCTGAACCAGGGCGTGAAATTTCTGGTCGCCAAGTCGCCATTGGGCTCTCTTCAGGTAGCTGAAATGGGCCCGGTCTCTTTCAGCCCCCAGCTCCTATCGGCTCATGGAAAGTTAGACTTAGTTCCTGCATCCTAAGTGACCCCTAGCTTCGGCTATCGCACCATGCTTCCCCTTGCCCCAGAGATCACCCAGCCAGGGGGATGAGCAACCTCGGTCCTGCCTTGGCCAGTTACTGTTGTGCTGGGAAAGACCATGACATCCCCCACCCCTTTCCCTGAGCCCAGCCCTGTCTGCTGTTTTCCGCCTGGCACCACCCGGCTTTGGGAAAGCCCTATCCTCTCCTTGCTATGTGCCTCTGCTTTGGGAACTCCCAAAGGTGACCTGCTGAGATGTGGGTACCCTGTTAAAGCCCCCCCGCCCCCCCCCGTCCCCTGTGATTACAGGCATAGTGGTAGGTTCTGAGGAAAGTTCCCCAAGATAAGTTCCTTGGTGCTAACAAGAAAACGTCCACATACAGCTCTTGTCTTCTTTATTAGGGGCCACAGGAGCATCTACGTATAATAGCCTCTCCATGTATATTCTACGCACGGATACCCATGCTCTTCTCTCGGAGAGGGTAGAGGGCCATGTACATAAAATGTCTGCATGCTTGCTGTACGTATTATCCACGTCCATCCTGACAATTTAAAAATCTCACTCTCTCCAACGGGTAACATGGGAAATCCAAAACACCGTAACTTAAAAATTACAGGACGGATTTTCAAAATCTAAAAAATCAGGAACGTAATACAATGCACGCTTGAATTTCCTGATACCTCTACACCCCCATATGGATAGCTTAAAACAAACTTTGATGTGTCAACAAAAAAGCGTCGCAAAGGACAAAACACAGTTCTGCTTCCAAAATCCAAAGTCCTATAACTCAGCCATTTCTCAATTGATCTGGCTACGATTTGGTCAACTTCTACCTCTCACCCAAGCCATCCTCCCTACAAGTTCTCATAGTGATATCATAAATCATCTCAATTTTATCAGTAGAACATTTGTGATTTTAAGTGTTGCAGCCACCTTAAACTATAATACATGCTATTTACTGATTAGTATTCTCCTTACTACAGCAGGTACTAGGTTTTAGAGGGAAAAAGTAACATCTCATTAAGCCAAAATGCCAATTACTGAGGGGAAAAAAATAACGCACTTTCAAGACTTTCCCCCCTCCATTTTATGATGTTGGATTAACACCAATTTAAAAATTACTGTAACGTGACACATAATTTTTAACAGAGTAGTTTCCATGCCAGCTGCTAATAAAGCATCTTAGCTGTAAATGATAATTCAGATGCTTTTACATAAAGTGGAGCATAAATATGGTTAAAAATTGATTTAGCTTCTTGCGGGAGATACTGAAGAGTGACACATTTTGTTTAATACACCAGCTAATGTAGTCCTAAAAGCTGAAACACCTGCCAGTTCAGAGTCCTAAATTTGCAGCAAGAGATTAATGAAAACTTTATATTTTGCTGAAATTTTAATAACGAGCAGATGAGGCGATAGAAATTTAGCAGAGGTCTTAAAGCTCCCCTAGAACTACCAACCGGCTTGTCAATTCCAATGTGTTAACTCTGTGCACGACTTACGTAGTTGGAGTGGGCTCAACACGCTACTAATGCTTCTTGCACTGACCTCCTAGTGCCTGGGGGTGTAAATTCATATCCCATTGGGGAATTTAAATTCAGAGGGAGAAGCTTCCATCTCTGCCCTCTGACAACAGGAGGGCTGTTTGCTTTTATAATAGGGAAGGCACTGGGTGAGAGGCCAAGATTAGCTCTTGGATTTGATACACAAACTCCCCTTTAAGAGGGTTAATTTGGCATTCTCTCTCTTTCCCCACAGGCGTTACTCTGCAAGGTTTGGGAAGGTTGGTATAAAGTTGGCATGGAAGGTTTAACCATCAGAAAAATTTCCTCCCCCCGTTTCTGAATCAATGCTTGGATTTTGTGGGTTATAACACACGCCACACCCCTCTGCATTTGGTATATATGGCTGACTGCTTAATGGTCTGCATTCAGAGCATGGGGCAGAAATGTGCTCCAATTATCAGCCTAAAGACCGTTTCCATTTCCCCCATGGAGACAGATGCAAAGGACAAGAGACAATTGCACTTGCACCCTCCCCTGCTTGCCCTACAGAAAAAGTTTCAGGTCTTTTCAATCTACAACCACAATTAAGCCATTTTGTTTAAAAAGCCATTTTTTGGTAAAAAACACACAAATGGAAGGATCTACTGAAGTCTGAATTTGCGCCTACGCAGTCTTAGCCTTGTTATCACTCCATACTACTACAGAATGACAAGATGGATTGTAATGGCCACTTCAGAGACACTATAGTATATTTTGTCAAAGCTCCCGTGTTAATGTCTCTCTACTATGGATTATCATAACACATCATGTTACACACGCAGGGTGCCGTACATCAATGATACAGAGAAATGGGTCAAACATCTGGTATGTTTAAAAGCACCTTAGTGCATTATGGTATCAGGGGGCCTCAGAGGGCAGGCCAAAGGAGGTCTCTGTCTGTCTGAGGGTGCGTCTTCACGGGCTTCTTCAGAGTGTTAGTTGTTTTGTAACGGACCTGAATCTGCTTCTAGTGAGTGGTATAAATCTCCCTCTAACCACCCTGATTGTGAAAACATGTACGCTAAGGGATTCTTTCAGAGTTAATTCAGAAGAGCTGATTGTGAGAACTTGCTGTTACGCTCAGAAGAAAGCTGGTTAAAGCTGCATTCACACAAGACGCTTAGTATGTGGAAAACCCTTTCCCCTTGGTGTGAAAGGGTTAGGTTGCACGATACACCAGGCGTAATGCGCCTTAACCTCCAAAATGTTAAGCCGGAAAGCAAGATTTAACAATGGGTTTAAGTCCCATCACACGGTTTTCTTGTAATGTATGAAGAGATTAACCTGCCTATCAGTCAGCTTCAATTGCTGCTGGAGGAATATAGGTGATTTCTTGGGCTGAAACTTGAACTCAATTTTTTGTGATTCTCACGGAGAATCCTGGTTCTCAACTTGTTTTCTGTGGAAATCGTTAACTGAGAAAATCATGGTTTGACACTTTCTTGGTTGAGAATTTTCCCCAATATACCATTTATCTTTACCGCTTACCGTTACCATTTACCATGTTCGTCCCAGTAATGCATATGTGCCACAGCCCTGGTGGCCATTTTGCGCATGCACATTACTGGGGAGAATGCGGCACATGGTAAGCAGTATACGGTAAACAGTATGGGGACAATCCAGCGGCCTGCTTACGCCAATCCCGCCGCACAGCATATAGCCAGAACGTGTGGGCTCAGATGCGCATGTGGTGCAGGTTGCATAGGCCGGGCTTGCACTTTTGCTGCGCGCGGGGTGCCATGTGTGCATCTGAGTACGTGCGCTCTGGCTGAACACCGCGTATCGGGGTCGGCGTAAGCAGGCCACTGAATTGTCCCCTATATCGAGAAATATTTTAGACAGATATCGAACCATTATCGCCATTGTTCTGAGATCTCGGTACCAGTTCTCGATTCTCGCAAGACTTTCGTGAGTTATCCATCATTTAGTAAAATGGAGTTAATGTTAATAATTCTTATTTTTATATAGCACCCCCTTGCCATGGCACTCTGAGTGCTTCACATATAGCAATTTAACACAACTTTTAATCCTCACAACAACCCTGTGAGGTAGGTTAGGTTGAGTGTATATTATGGGTAATTTCAGACGTTATGAAATTGCCGTTCACCACCGTGGATCCCATGTGGTGGCGGCGAGTCCGTGCACGTCTGTTTGACCTCCGCCAGATGTTCACCACAGTGAATCTCTGGTGGGGGGGTCAAAGCTAACCATGGTTCTGGACCTGACGCTGGCCTCAGGTCCAGAACCGTGGTTAGATTGGCCATGATCCAGGATGGGCCAAAAGTAACATCTGTTACCTTCGACCCATTCCGGATCGTGGCCCCGACCGCGGTACGGGATTGGGCACAGCGGCCGCATTGGCCACTGAGCCCACCCATCTCCCCGAGGGAGTGCGGGGGGGTGGGGCTGTGCGGCCGCATGTCGCGCCGCACTGCCCTGCCCCCTCCGGAATTCCCCAGCGTGATGGAGCCGGCACATCTAAAGGATGACCGACTTTATCACGGACCGGGATCGGAGAGAGATCCTGGTCCAGGATTCAGCATGGTGGGCCAAACGGCCCGTCACGTCTGAAATTATCCTATGACTGGCCCAAGGTCACTCAGCGAATTTCTGGGAAAGGCGAAACTTGAACCAGGGCCTCCCCTTAGTACCTCCTGGTCCAGGCACTGCGCATGTGGCCACTACACCACGCTGGCTTATTGGCAGCTAAAGGGAATTAGGAGACCAAACATACTTCTTCTTTAGCCCTAACCGGAGGGGGGGAGGGCACTGCACAGAGAAGCAAAATATTATCAACACTTTTTAGTGATTAACTTGCAAAGATTGAGGGAGAAAAAAAAATGTTATCTCCAGAAAAGGTGTGTGTGTGTGTTGTGTGGTGGTGGTGGTGGCGGCGGCGGTTTGCCCTGGAAAGGCTTCAGCTCCTTTGCAAGAGACAGTAACCGCTGCTGATCTTGTTTTACGAGACCACGGGAACGGAATGGTTTGCAGGCCTGTAGAATTTCTACCCAGTTGCTGTTTGCAGGAGAGCAGCCTGGAATCCTACTGTCAGAGCAGCTCATCTGCTGAAAGATGCCAAGATGCAGAGCGCCCCAAGGGTACATTGGATAATAGTCCTAAGATCAGTAACAGCAGAGATAAATGCCAGGGGTGGGGTGAGGGAACCCGACTGTGGAATCCGGTCCCGTATGCCGACCATTCCCCATGGCTTTAGAAGATCATCTTGGGAGACTGACAGAATGGGGGGGGGGGGGGAAGAAGCCATCTAGAGTCGATTGGAGGCAACATAATAAAAAAAATACTTTCCACATGTAAGCAGCTGTGAATAAACCTGTCAAATATTGACAGGCTTGCCAAGGCATTTGCAATGGAGATCGCAATGTGGGTTTTGAATATAAAAGCTTCTGCTTGGCAAGGGGACACTCCCAGGCCTATTATCTGGACCAAATGCCTCCCCGGCAGCTCATGTGAAATCAAAGGCTACTTCTATCATTGGGGCAATAGCTTTCAGACATTCTGTCAAAAAGGGACTTCAAAAGGGATGACTGTGCTCAGTTAGCACGGATTAGACTGCCACGCGTACAGTGCTTTAATCCTACACAATGCTTTACATTCATTCTCTCTGGGATCCGGGCTCGGAGCTAGGCCGGTCAGAACTGTTACTGGGATTTCACAGATGGGGAACGAAAGCCGAGAGACGCCGCCGCGGACAAGGCCGCCTAATGAGTCCATGGCCAAGCTGAGATTGGAACCCAGGGCTCCCCCTACCTCTTAAGTCCCAGCTCTATCCCAGGGGTGAACAAAGTTCACAAACCCAAGCGCTGTGGATCAAAGGCCCTTTTTACTCAAGATGGGCCCACTTGTGCCCATGCAGAGCCGCTGTATGGGTACGAGCGGGTGCTGCCCATGTGACCGCTGTGGCGGGTGGGTGGGGGTGTATGCGCTTGCATGGAACACCCATAGAGCACCTGGTCAGAACGACGATGGGTGTGCGGACATGTAACGCCGGCATGCACACCCACCGGCATGCACACCCACCCTCCCCACCCACACCCATTTAAAAACGGCTGTCTTCATTCCTCCAGGATCCAGCGCGCACGCGCGCGCACACACACACACACACACACACACACACACGCAGACGTACACAAACCTCTCCTGCTTCAGGATTGGCTGGTGGAGTCAGCACTCGGCAAACCTGGATGCCGAGATTCTGAGGAGAAACTGTAATTCAGTTGTTGAATCTCAGTTGCAATTAACCAAGCCAAGCACGTGCAACCTGGGACCTCACATCTTCGTGCATGTTACACCCCTCGTCTCTCCCTCTGTTCCCCTTCCCTCCCCCCCTCTCAGATTGTAAGCCATAGGGCAGGGACCGTGTTTATTCCATTACTTTGTAAAGTACCAGGTAAATTGCTGGCGCTATATAAATGCTTGCTAATAATAATAATACACGAGATCATTGATCAACGTCATGATCAACGTGGGGCTCATGTCATGATCAGCCCTGGCCGAGAACCGCACGCAACTCCTGAGCCACAGGTTATCCACTGGCCCAGGCTACCTGCAAACCACAATCCGCTTTATTCCTTTTTCTTATTAACTCTCCCACTAAAGGCATCGCCATATCCAGACCTATGAAGTTCAGAGCTGCAGCTGATAAGCCGAAGACCTGGTACGAATGAGGTAGAAATAAAATGTGGGAAGAGCTGAGATATGAATTGGAGGAACACGGCATCAAGAATCTGCAGATAGAGCAGAAGGTAAATAAGTGGGAAACCATTTCAACGTGACCTCTGCCAACATGTCAACAAGCAAGGGGAGGAAACACAAAGAGCTCAAGGGAGGCCGGCTACCGACCATAAGCCAAGTGACAGAGATAGACTACAGAAAGACAAAATCCGTAGGATCGCCTCATCCCTTGTGTCCTGGATCGGCCCCTGTGGTTGGCTGGGGATGTCCTCTCGGAAGTTCCTTGGCTGGCGACGTTCGAGAGGGCATTCTCGGTGGCCGCGCCACGGCTATGGAATTCTCTCCCAACAGTGATTCGCCTCTCGCTGGATTTCCCCTCCTTCCACAGACAATGTAAAACCTGGCTGTTTTGTCAGGCATTTGGGGACGGGGTGTGTGTGTGTGTTTCTTTGGGGATAATGTATTTATTCTCAGGCCTTTGCTGTGTTATGGTTTTTAATTAACATTTTATATGATTTTTAAAACGTTTTGTATTGTGTTTTAGTATATGTTGTGCACTGCCCTGAGCTGTCATTGGGCGGGGGGTATAAACAATTAAAATAAATAAATAAATAAAATAAACAGTATATAGCCCTGACTAGTGGCTCCATGCTAAGGCATCTGAGTCATTGATGGCCTACTGCAGGCCACATTCATCATCTAATTCCTCTGTATTGGTTGGAAAAGGCGGATTTCGGACAGTTGGCGTGGCGGACAGTGAAGCTTCCACCGTTTCCTCTTGTGAAGAGGTCACAAGCCTAGTGGAGGGCATTTTGGTTGTCTAAGGCAACAATAAGCCCCAACGTCCTGGGGCCTGTGTATTTGCAAGACCAACTCTTCCCCTATGTTCCACCGCGATCCTCAAGGTGAGCCAAAAACCACCTCTTGCAAATTCAGAAGTGCAAATTTCCATCAGTGCAAATCTGCACCACAAAGGCATGTAGAAAGGCATTTTCAGTGGCTGCTCCCCATCTTTGAAGCTCTCTTCCACTGGAGGTTCATCGAAGCCCAAGCCTGGGCATGTTCTGGAGGGGATGCAAGATTCTTTTACTTGGCCAGGCGTTTGGTGTGTGAGGATAGGAGACTGGAGATGGAAGCAGGTTGGATATTAGCAGATTTTAATATTTCAATGTATTTTTATCTTATACTTATTTCTCTGTTTTATATGCATTGTTACCAGCCCAGAGACTTTAAGACAGAACAGGATGCAGATTTAAATCAATCAATAAACACCACAATGTTGTGTGTTTTTAGGTGTTTATGGCACTGGTGGAAAATCCACGAGGAAAGACTGAAAGGGGTCAATTGAGGGCACAGATGCCGGATGCATTTGGGGTCAGTACGAAGGGAATTTCCTGGCTTTGCACAACAAAGCTGAGGTTCCATTAGCAAGTTCCCTAGCATTCCTCTCATTAGCATAGACATGATGGCACGGAGCATGTGTATACGTCAGCGGTAACAGAGAGAGGTTCATTACTCATTCTTCTGAGTAACGTGAGGGAAGCCAGTATAGCTAATTTTCTAATGATGAAAAAGCAGGCTGATGAACAGAGAAGGGCCCCAAAATGGAGTTCCTGGTCCAGGAAGCTCTTGCCAGCTGCCCAGTCAGTCTTTTTAGCCAAAGTGAACCTTGCTATTCCAAGAGAAGCCATTTATAGCTGGGCACATTCAAATGGCCAACTACGGAATATCAGCTATAGGATAGCTGCTTTAAATACTGGAGAGACGACATATTCAAGACCAAGCAAATCTGTGTGCTTCCTCAATAAAACAGAAATACAAGGTTAATAGCACTGCAGAAAAAAATGTCCCCTTATTACTTTAATGTACTAGTATATTGCTTAATGAAAGTTCTTAATTGTAATTCAATTAATTACATACACAGAGTCCCCAATTACATTTTCCAATAAGACATTGGCTTTGGTACAGGTCTAAAGGCACTTAACCAATTTTAATATATTAAGACCAATTTCCCTTGAATACTAATTACTACCTAATGATCAAACGAGAAAGAGGAACTTTCCAGAAGCAGAATGGAGCGCCTAAAACTAAATTAGCCATGAAGAGTTTGGTACGTCTCCGAAAAGCATTTCGCCCAGCAAAACGCAAGCCTTCCGTGCCAACGTAAATCTTACTGTAAGCTAAGAAATTCCAAGTGTGGGGAAGCCGTTTATTAGTCTGCAGTGACACCAGTAAGTGCTGGGTGCTTAGGAGATGTCGCCGTGCTTATTTCTATTAATGAAACATTTTCTGTTTTGCTTAATCCATGAAATATAAATGATACACTGGCTCAAAGGAAATTGGCGCCTATTTTACTAGCATCTGTTTGGCACGGGGCGAAGAAATGGATGTGCGCATTCCAAAAATAATAGCTCGTAGAACAGAGATTCTTTATCGGAATCCATAACTAACTTTAATTGGAACCATTTTTAAACAAATCAGAGCTAAAGCAGCGTACAATTCAGCCTCTCCGTTTGGAGGCGAAGATTTGAGTCGCACCTCTGGATGTCGGCTTTGCGTTGCGAGGTGGGGGACCTCCAGCCCCGGGGTGTGTGTGCGTGTGTGTGTGTGTCAAATGAGGCCTGTGGCTAGTTTTTATGTGGCCCGATTCAGTTCCTATCCCCAAGCACGGACAGACCGAGCTCAGGGGAAGGGAGCAGAGAGGAGGAGGGCATGAGCACAAGGAGAGCGGGACAGAGTCACAGCACAGATCCACGTTGTACCTTCCTTTTCTTGAGCACGTCCCCTTAAGCACCCAGGTCCCCAACTTCTATGTGGTCCAGCTGCTCCTGATGTGGCTGCTCTCGTCATTTCCAGCCTCGCCGGGAATCCTCGTTTTCGTTATTCTGCCCACTCCCCGTCATTCCATCTCCTCCCTCAGTGTCCTTGTACCGGACCATCACCCCCCACATCACTACAGCCACTTCCAGCCTCCTTGCACCTCTCCTTCCAGCCAGCACTCGGCCATTTTTCCTGCTCTCAGTACACCCAGTGCCAGCCCCAGGGTTTGAGACGCCATGTGCAAAGTCTTGGGGCGGGGCCTAATTTGCATAATTAGGTCTCACCTAATTATGCAAATATGTACATTTATATAACATTTACTCCCTCTGGACAGGAAGAATTCCCATTCTCTACCCCTCTGAGCAGCCATGGAGAAGCATGGCATCCCCCCACCCCCGATTTGCTTCTTGCTGCCGGTGCCGCCTGTGCCTTGTGCACGCACATGGTGCGACATATACATATATCTATCCAGTTCAGTTGTGCCCCCATAATCAGTTCACGCTGCCCCCACCCCATAACCAGTTCATTTGTGCCCCGCCCCCTTAAAGACAGTATTCCTGTTAGCAATAACTTCATTAAGAAGAGTTAGTGAAATAGCAGCCATAATAATCTCAGGACCATATTTGCAGATTTATTTTCCAAGGTAGAATAGATATTGCTTTATATCCTAAATTCCTACCATAGTATAAGACAGACAGTTGTGAGAATGTGGCCCTTTTTACACGGGCCTCTCCCACCCATGAACACGCAGATTTCTGTGTGTTCATGGATGGGGGAGCCCCGTGTGAACGATGTGGCGCACGCACCCAAGGTGAGTGGGTGTGTGTGTGCGCCCACCCGCTTAACACGCATCCCCACTCACTTCCCACACATCCCCACGCACGGAGCAACCAGGGGAAACGCCTCTGTGTGTGTGTGTGCATGATTGGGGGGTGAGTGGGGATGCGTGTGCAGCTGTGTGCACACCCCGCCCACGCACCAGCATGCCCACGGACACCCCCCACCCGGCAGAGCTATGTAAAAAGAGCCTGTGAGGAGCCACTTGAAGAACAGAAGGTTGCTGCCTTGTAAACAAGGCTCTTTGAGATGGCTCTAAATATTCTTACAACACCCACTCTTTCAGCCCCACATGGAATTTTCTTATATTCCTAGAAAGGGTTGGAAGGAACTGTTATTCTAAGGGGGGAGCGTGCTTTTTCTACTAGAGGAGCTCGAGACCATCATGTGGTTTATTATTTGAATAGGGTGAGCATGCAGAACCCAGTTGTGAGACTGTTGGGAGCCATCTCGAAGAACCTTCTTTACAAGTTAACAACCTTCTGACCACTCAACATGGGGAGGAGTTGTTTGTAAACAAACAACTTTATCTCCCAGTTGGATTGGTGGTGTCCTGCTGCTACTGCAGCACTACTAGCAGGCAGACAACAGAGGCAGATGAGGGATGGGGACCAGAGCCAGGGAGGGGAGGCAAAATAACTCATTGGGGGAGAAGCTGGCTGCAGCCTGCTGCCCAGCCAGGCAAGCGCGGGGCCCCAGCTGACTGCGGGGCCATGTGCAGCTGCACGTGTGGCACATGCCTGGGGCTGGCCCTGAGTACACCCATTCCTTCTTCTCATCTTTCCATTTTGTCTCTGTGGCGTCCTCACTTTCCACCCCACCCCATCTAGCCCCTTTTAATCCCCTCTCCCCATTACAAGCCGCCCGCCCTCTCCTGGATGCCGACAGGAGCCCCCCCCGCCACATGTGCCCCCAGGTAATTTATTTCAAACTACAGAGCCAAACTAAGCCCCAGTTGGGTGCACTGAGGGAAATCTCCATTGCCCGAATCATCTCTGATGAGTAGAACACTGTGGATTCTCCGGGTATACCTCTTTGCACAGCTGCTCCTCACCCCTGAGTTGCAGCTATCAGAACATGATGAAAATTAAGTCTATTGTATCAATGGGACCATAATAATAATGTTCCAATCATAACAGGATTGGTTTCCACTGGTTTGTAAGTGTTAATGATTAAAAATATAAAAATAAATGGCTGGTTAATTATTAGAGATTGGCAGAGAATCTCTCAGGACCACTGTCTGCTGATAAACTTCTCGCCATCTTCAGCACAATCAAGCCAGGCCTGCAATGGGGGTTTCATAGCTTCGAGATCATCTTTTAAGGAATCCAGGATCTCCACCGTCCTTAGAGAGGGCTCCCATCTTCAAAATCCGCCCCCCCCCCCCGCAAACCCAATTACTTTAATGGGATTTGAGCTGGCACAGGACTTGAGAGGGTTGGAGCAAAGGGCTCCAGTCATCACTGCCCCGCCTCAGCGGGAGTTCTCTTAGCCAACGGGGAGCTGAAATTTGAGGGCTGGCCTATGCTTCGCTCTCCAGTGAATCGCCTTCTAGAACGAGCACTGAACTAGGAGCATGAACAAACTAGTTTGCCTGCACTGGCCTAACTTTCCTGGCTTTGCCAGATTACTGCATATGAAGGAGATTCCCATGACTCACCTGCTACCTGGATACTAGCAGACTTGCCCACAAGTCATTGTGCTCACACCTGTGCTATGAACAGCTGTGTGGGTCTGTACACTCAAATCAGGGGAGCTGTGTGTGAACGCTCAAGGCTGGCGATGGAGTTTGCCAGTTTTATTTATTTATTTACGTATTTTTATGCTGCCCCCTCATGCACAGCATCTCAGGACAGCTAACAACATTTTAAAACAAATAATACTGTAAAATTTAACATTTAAAATAACCAACAATAAAACCCCCACCCTAACCCAACCCACCCATCCCGTCTCCCTCGGCAAAGGCCCGGCGGAACAGCCAGGTCTTACACTGTCTACAGAAGGAGGGAAGGTCTACAGCCAGGCAGACCTCCAATGGGAGGGAGTTCCACAGCCGCAGGGCAGCCACCGAGAACGCTCTCCTCATGGTCAACGCCTGGGAAACCCGGGGAATCTCAAGGAGGGCGTCCGTGGCCGACCGCAGATTTAAACCAGCAAATTCACTTACTACCTCCCCACCACTCTGAGCCAGTGGCATTCAGGGTGAAGCGGGCAGGGGAGCCAGTGGGAAGTTTGTTCGCTCAGTCACTTAAGAGGAGGATGCACCAGTGGGCTAATATAACTCTTTCCAAATAAACAGAGAATTTTATTTTCTGTCTCCCCTACATGTGCCCCAAAACCCACACCTCTCCATAAGAACCATTCCCTTTCCCTCCCAAAAAACACAAGGATTTTCCACATGTCTGGATTGAAAACATCAGGAGGGACACCCCATTGCTACGTCACGGTTCTAGATACAGTCACGGGGTCAATTTCTACAGAGAAAGTTGCTTAAAATTATAAAAAAAATAAAAATGATAGATTCCTTGAATGGTGACGCTGACGTGGTCAAATGCACTCATGACAGTTTATCCCCCCAAATTTGGTTTGCAACTGAAAAGGCTTTGTATCTCAAGTGTTTTTCAGGGCTCATCATAATTTCAACAAGAGCAGGAGTTAACAGAAGGAGGAGGATAACGACGGGATAAACAGGATGAGGACTATTTACTGAAAGGTTTGAAATCAATCACTTGACTTTTGGAATATCTTTTTTTGGCAGCTGAAAAGGGCCTTAGGAACGAAAACATCTTCCAAAGTTACTTGCTCAGCCGGCACAGCCTGGAGCCCAGAAAGCATAACTTATGGGAGCTCAAGTAGTTTACGAGAGCAAAAGTGAAAAGGGCAAACGTACTGTTCTCTCGGACGAGGCAGAATTCCAAGGTGCTCTGGCTCTCCAAGGTGCAGTCCAGATCCACAGGGACGTTGGGTTCGCTCTGCTTCTCCAGCCGATACTGGGGACCTGAAACACAAAGCAACTGGGCTCTAAATAAAGGCGACCCGTCGTGTTTCATTATCAGGAGCGGATATAAACAAGAGCCCTGCATGGGTTCCAAAATCAAGACTGAGCCCAGGCAGAGTCTGATGGCGCCAGGATGCAGCCGGGCTCAGGCCATGAGCTTGGAGTGAACAGCAGGGAATTGTTACCTGTTGGGCACTTCTCTGAAGTGAATTAAACTGGCCACTGTCGGACACAGGATGCCGGGCTGGACGGACCACTGGTCTGACCCAGTAGGACAGCTCATGTTCTTATGAAAACAGTGATGCGGTAATTCTGACCAATAGCTAGAGTGAATCAGGGAAATAATCTCTTTCAAGAGATCCTTCCAGTCAGAGTGGAAGCATCTCCTTAAACTCAGCTCATTTAGTCGCTGAGTACGCCTAGGGGACTTCTTTTCGTCACAACACAAAATCCTCCATCCCCAAGGATGTTAGCTTGGCTGCTGTAAAAAGGTAGATGCAGGAAAGGAGCAGAAAACCTCGCTAACAATTCATTTTTAAAAAACCAAGGTGCAATCTGTGGACTTTCAAAGCGAGTCAGCTCATCTATGCTCAATTTTAACGCCTCCACTCAAGAACTTAAGAAGTATCACAAATAATTTATAGACTGTGTGCAGTTCCTTAAGCAAGGAGCAACTGTTCGATGAAGAGCTTGGCTAGCCTTTGAGTGCCCAAACTTTCAGACCAGCTGCTTTGACACTGCAAATCTTCCTTTTTCAAAAAGGGAAAGTCAACCTGCCTGCCTGCGTAGCATTGCCTGGTGCGTGCCACGCCTGACACAGGAAGGGTAGCTGGGAGCACAAACAATCAATGCTCCCCCCTCTGCTCCAGGCACTAAATCACCACCTGGCCTCTCCTGGGAAGCATAGATCCACCTTGGATGCAAACCAGCTCCTGTTCAAGTCAGTGGCTAAGCTTGCATTGACCTGGCGCTGGATTGCGGAGCAAAATGTCTTAGTGCAACAGCTGGGTGGAAAGAATGGATTGTATCAGCTCCTCTATTGGTGGCTCAAGGTTTCATTGCAAGCCTGCCGTAACTCGGGAGGCAGCAAAGCATTCAGAAAAGGTTCAAAACATATCAAAAGAAAATCCAAGTTCTTTAGCTTCAGATGGTGTGTTTAAGAGACGGAATTTGTTAATTTTAAAGTTAACTACAGCGGAGTTTCAATTATGGCCCCTCGTTCCTCCCTCCCCCCCCCGAGAAGTCATGGGAAGAGCGCGCCGCATGTTCTGAACGGATTCGCCTCTCCAAGCAGCACATTATTCCTCCATAAAACGGAGTCTCCTCATTCCTGGTGACTCTGCAAACAGATGTGGGGCTGGCCTATTTGCGAGGCCACCAGAGGAAAGCACGGCGACACCCTCGGTGCTCAGCCAATCACCAACTGCACATGTAGCTTGTTTCAAGCATTTCTAAAACAAATTGCAGTCTGCGAAAAAGAAAAGCAGACATTTGATCTGAGCACCGACAGCAACGGGAGGAAAGGGTCTACAGTTACTGCCCCCCCCCCCTTCTTTAGAGCCATCTGAGGGCATATGAACCTGGCTCAAAACATGAAGAATGGCCACATTTTGACAGGTGGGGAAAAAAACAAACAACCTACCAAGGGGGAAAAAAAACATAAGCAAACGCTGAAAGCGTAAGAACCTCACATTTTAATGTTGGTGCCGTTCTCACAGCTAACCAGTCAAACAGCATTCAGACTGAAGTAAATACTTCCTTCCACAGCCCACCTTGGCGTAGCAGGAGATGCATCCGTGCATTCAGTCTAAAGCCATAGTTCCACACAGATGAACTAGTAAAGCCTGCTTTCCCACGGGTAGGGATGAGAATGCACAAATTCAAATTCAACAGGACTTTTGGGCTGTAGAAAGGGCCGTGCTTCTCCTCAAAGCAAAATCCCTTATTACAACATTTTGGGGTTGAGATTCACCTTTGGGTTTTCTGCCCCTCCAACCCATTTGGCTGAAGTTGGCTGGAGGGATCAAAATCTAAGACGTGTGTGTACGTGAGGAGGGATATACCCCAAGATCGGAAGATGGAGCTCAGTCCCCCCATCGCCAAGTCATCTCCTCCCCATGCCACATGGTACTGAAAAAGACAACCTGTCAAAACAGAACATTAACCTGCACATATAACCTAGGGCTGCCTCAACCCCCGGGTTCTGGACTGGCCCCTGTGGTCATCAGAGGGCACCCTTCTTGAAGCCCCCCGTGTCTGTCGGACAGGGACGAAGGAGAGGGTGTTCTCGGTGCCCGCTCCAAGGCTGTGGAACTCCCTCCTGGTGAAGGTTTGTTTGTCTCTGGATCTTGCCTCCTTCCGAAGACAGCGTAAGACCTGGCTGTTTTGTCGGGCATTTGGTGAGGGAGAGGGTGTGGTAATGAGGAGGGTGGGATTTATTTTTGTGGGATACCTACTTATTGTTTTAGGAGTGTTGGTTTTATTAATATTATTGATGTATGTTTTATATGAAAATTGTAAGTTGTTCCAAGCTGCCGTTAGGCGGGAGCGGACGGGATATAAACTTTATATACATAAATAAATATGCAAGTTTCCCCAGCCCAGGACGCTTATGAAAAATACATGTTGCCAGGGCCGGCGTTGGTGCACTTGACATAAAAGCGTCCTGGAAAAACGTGCGTATCTGGCAACCCCAGGTAGACCAGGAGTGGCCGAACTGTGGTTCTGGTGCCAAATGTGGCTCCTGAGGCTGGAATCCTCAGCCACTCCGATGTAGAACATCCCCTTACAGAAGGTAGGCTTGAAGCCTGGATCTTTGGGATACATGCGGAGGTTTGTTCATGCACCTCCTCTTTGGTTAACCCTACCCTCGCTCCTGTATAGCCCCATCCCAGGTTTCCTGGGGCAGAGGAGACCAGCAATCACGATTGCAGAGAGCTCACTGCACAACTGCGTTTAGAGCAACTAATGCAAACTTTGCCTGAAGAATGAATCTTCCGCAGATCTGTCGAGTGCAAATATACCATTAGTCTGTCTGCACAATCTGACTAGACAATACGTTCTAGTGAGTAGCCCAATGAAAATGCACTGTTGCAGGACAGCTGCCGAGGCAATTTCTATTGGAACAGTTTCCTTCAAGAAATGAGTATGATAAAATTCACAGAGAAGTGTAAAACGGGTCTTTAGGCAGCGCCTGGTTGAAAAAGAGGTTTAAAAATGTCACAAATCTGTATAAAGCCACATGACCTCGACTGCACAGCAGATGAGGGGAAAAAAAAAAGCCACAGTGATTCTGAGGAGCACTTTTATGGGAGTAAATAGGAAAGTCATTTCAGATGTTCAAATGATGTATTTATTGTAGAAAGATCATGTAACGTAATAGTCTAGTAACAAAATATTGCTCTGGGCATTGCAATGGAATTTCCAAGTTAGAACGTCAAAGCTGGATTTTTTTTTTTAAAGGGATCTTTGTAATCCAGAGGCGAACCTTTCTGCCTCCACAACAGAGTATACGAAAGGGAAGATGGACCCATTCCACCATTTAACTCTTGACTACTGTTTTAGCATGCAACTCAGGTCTAACTCCACCGGGCTGACAGCTTTATACACGGCTAAAAATGGAAAGCAGGCTGTTTGCTCAAGGTACTCCTGTCAGACTAAGAGCCAAGAGGTTTTGAATAGCGACTCATGTGACAGAATGCTCTTTTTCCAAATCCAAACTGCCCCTGTTCTGTTTCACCTGAAAGACGAGGGGCCCAGCCCCAAGGAAGTGGTTTGAGGATTGCAGCCTCACAGTTTAAAAAGCCAGGCTCCGTTGATGGTGGCCAGGGTGGGGCTAGACTTGCAACCTTTGATTGAACTGCAGAAGAGAGAATACAGCAACCAGTCCTTGAAAATGAGGATTAAATAAACCCAGGTTTAATTCAATTCAATATTCATGGCAATAGCTTTCGCCATAACCAAAATTAATACACCCCAAAGAAAAAACAACAGTAAAAGTAAAATAAAATACAATTGATAAACAATACATCTACAGTAAAAAACAATAATATACAGCACAATAATAAGCATCTGCCTCAAATAAGTATCATATCAACATCGGATGTAAATTTCTAATAGCCGGCTGCCCTAGATGCAAAAGTTGCTATTCTATTTATAACATCAATCTCCTTATTTTGAAAAAGCCAAATCAGTTTTTCTTTTTTTTTTGGGGGTGGGGTGGGGGGAGGAACTTCAAGTAAGACAGGAGTCAAAAGAGAATTTCTGATATCCGTATAAGGACATTCAAGCACATAACGTATTAGATCCTCAACCATTTTCATCCCACACGTGCAACATCTTTTTTCTTTGGGAATGCCCATTCTACGACCTACAGTCATTGCAGAGGCCATCAACGTGACACGCAGCCCAGCCAAATGAATACAGTAGTTATGCTTCAAATTTAGCGGCAGATATTTTGCCATACCAGCCATGGGCTGCCAGTGTATATATAAAGGGGGATATTCGAGAAATCCTAAGGGAATTTCACCACAGTTGCACCCCTGTTGTTCGCAAGACAACATCCCTAGTGGAGAGGACACGCCACCACCGTGCTGTGGAGGACTAAACTGTAACCAACCCACCGAGATGCCTCTCCTTCTCTCCCACCCCCTCTCTCCCTTCCCTCTCACCTGCTTCTCCCCCTACTTCTTTCCTCCTCCCTCCCACCAAGCCTGTCTTCTCCCTCCACCACCTCCACACCTCCTCCTCCTCCCTCCCTCCACTTCTTGCCCCCTGCCCCAGTGCCCGTCTCCCGCCGATCCCATCGCCCCCCTTCACCTAATCCTATCCCCATTCCCTGTCTCCCCCCGATCAACACCCATTCTCCTGTTCCCTCTGGAACGGTCGCTCCTCTGCTAATAAAGCACCCTATATTCACAATCTTTTCTTCCCTCGCTCCCTTCACCTTCTTGCCCTTACTGAAACCTGGACCTCCCCCACTGACTCTGGCACCCCTGCCACACTCTTACGGAGGTCTCTCCTTCTCCCACCAGTCCCGGGCTGAAGGTCGGGGTGATGGCATAGGCCTCTTCCTGCCAGTTTCAACCCCTCCCCTCTTCCCCCTCTCTCTCCTTCCCCTCCTTTGAGGCTCACTCCGTACGCCTCTACTCCCCTCTCCACCTCCGTGTTGTGGTTATCTACTGTCCTCCTGGCTCACTCTCCTCGTTTCTCTCCGAGTTCGAGTCCTCGATATTCATGTTGATGCACCCTCTCAGCCTTGCATCGCCCGCTTCCTCTCCTTAGGCTCTTCCTTTAATCTCCACCTCTGGACTAGCTCCCCCACCCACACTGATGGTCACTCTCTTGATCTCGTCTTCTCTAGGAACTGTTCTGTCTCCAATCTCTCCTTCGAGCCCCATCCAATCTCTGACCATTTCCTTGCCTACTTCAACCACTCCCACTGCTCCCCCTCCTCTTCCCCATTTCCCTGTCCCTGCTGTGATCTGCAGGCCATTGTGCCCCAGGACTTCCTCCTCCTCTCCCGATTCTGCCATCTCCACCTTCAACTCCTCTCTCGCCTCCAACCTCGACTCCCTGGCCCCCCTCTCCTCGCCCTTGACTCATCCCGACCATTCGCCATCTCTGCTCCTGCACCCGGGCTGCTGAATGCCTCTGGCGCAAATCCCACTACCACGCTGACTTCCTCCACTTCAAATTCTGCCTCTCATCGCTCAACCCTGCTATCTCCCTCGCTAGACAGCAGTACTATGCCTCACACATTGAGCCCTGCTTCCGGGACCCCCGCCGCCTCTTTTCCACCTTTGACTGCCTTCTCAAACCCCCATATCCTCCTCCTCCCTCTTCTCTCTCTGCTCAGCATTTTGCTCTCTTTTTCACCTCTAAAATTGACAAGATCCGCCTGGATATCGCTTCCATGTCCTCTCCCTCTACCACTCCCCGCACTGTCCCTCCTCCCCCCACCTCTCTCCTGTCCTCCTTCCCTCCCGCCTCCCTTGAGGAAATCTCCTCCCTGCTCTCCTTCTCCAACCCCTCCACTTGCCCCCTGGATCCCTTCCTTCCTGCCTCCTGACC
>QEPC01012679.1:8921080-8935259 GCA_003113815.1 Sphenodon punctatus | reverse complement strand
TCTGGATCCCTCTGAACCCTCTAATTACCGTCCTGTCTCGCTCCTCCCTTTTGCTTCCAAACTCCTTGAACAGGTTGTCTACTCCAGTTGCCTCGACCTCCTCTCCGCCAACTCCTCCCTTGACCCCCTCCCAATCTGGCTTCCGTCCCCTTCACTCCACTGAAACCGCTCTGGCTAAGATCACCAATGATCTTCTTGTGGCTAAATCCAACCACCTTTACTCTATTCTTGTCCTCCTTGATCTCTCTGCTGCCTTTGACACTGTTGACCACTCCCTCCTGCTTGAATCGCTTCACTCCCTTGGATTCCGGGACTCTGTCCCTCGACTGGTTCTCCTCCTACCTTTCTGACCGCTCCTTCAATGTATCTCTTCCTAATTCCTCACCCTCTCAACCCAGGTTCCCCAAGGCTCTCAACGCCAACTCAAACTGAACATGGCGAAAACTGAGCTTCTTATCTTCCCTCCCAATCCTTCCTCTCTGTCAATTGCCATTGACGGGGTCTCCATCCTCCCTGTCCCCCAAGCCCGTTGCTTGGGCTTCATCTTCGACTCGCACCTTACCTTCAAACCCTACATTGACTCCGTGGCCAAATCCTGCCGCTTCTCCCTCCACAACATTGCTAAGATCCGCCCTTTTCTGTCTGTCTCCTCTGCCAAAACTCTCATTCACGCCCTAGTCATCTCACGCCTCGACTACTGTAACCTCCTCCTCACTGGCCTTCCCTGCTCTCATCTTTCTTCCCTCATCTCTGTTCAAAACTCTGCTGCCAGGATCATCTACCTAGCCCATCACTTTGAGCACACGCAGCCTCTCCTCTCCACTGGCTCCCTTTTCCTGCATGCATTCTGTACAAGCTCCTCGTCTTCACCTACAAAGCCCTTCACAACCTCGCTCCCCCCTACCTCTCTGCCCTGATCTCCCTCCGAACTCGTTCAAGGACCCCGCTCCTCCTCCATCCCCACCCTCACACGCCTCCTCTGCTCCCCCAACCGCCTTCGTCCCTTCTCCCTCGCTGCCCCGCACGCCTGGAACTCCCTCCCTGCCCTCAGACGCCTTGACCCCACCCTTTGTACCTTCAAGTCCCTCCTCAAAACCCACCTCTTCTGCTCTGCCCTTCCTAACTCCTGCTAATCATCTCCACCCAGGATTATCCCCCACCTGTTTTCTGCAAACTCCCAATGTACTGTAACAAAGCCAAGAACGTGTGCCTGAGTTCTCGCATCCTCATGAATGTTGCATCCCTTGTCTCTCCCTCTGTTCCCCATTCCCTGTCTCCCCTCCCTCTGTCTTTAGATTGTAAGCTCTCGGGCAGGGACCGTGTCTATCGTCTTACGGCTTCGGCCAAAATAATAAATATTGATTCTAATTCTATCTTATTCTCGGTAAAGCACCAGGTACATCGCTGGCGCTATATAAATGCTAATAATAATAAGGGAAGCAAAATCCTCCTGTAAAGTTATATCCTCCAGTCTTTTATATATTAAATCCTTCTCTAACGCAGAAAAAAAATCTAAGATCTTTATATACTATATATCCAAACCCAATTTTGTTAAGTGTATTTATTACAAATACGGCTACGAATGTGTCACGGGTGGCACGAATCGTGAAATAGGCCCCCCCTCCCGTGACTTTCCCTGGTTCCGCGTGACAGACGGAAAATCCGCCGGGGATGCGCTGCTTACTTTGCACGGCAACAGCTTGCGCTGCGTGCATCTCTCTGCTCATGCGGTGTCGGCGCGGAGCCAAGTCACTGAGCTTGGCTGCGGGAAGGAGGCGCTTGGCACTATGACGGATTCACTGGCAGACTGTTTCAACCAATCAGCTATCCAGCCCTCCTCCCCAGGAGCCCAAGTCCCCCCCCAACGACAGAAGGAGTACGTGTAGTGCGTGCCTGGGAGTGGCTACACATTGAGAGCTGCAAGCTGTTAATGTTGAAAAAGGTGTCCTGGGCAGTTCCTTCTCCTAGTGATTTTTTGGTGGAAGATCTCCTGCTTCTTTTGTATTCCTTGGGCTTCCAATCTAAGGGGGGTGGGGGGTGGGGGGGTTTGGCTACACACTGTCAGCTGCAAGACACCTTGACATCTTCAAGGGATTTTCAGAACTTAGAGGGTTTAAAAAAACTCTCTCAAAAGGGATTCTTTTTTTTTCTTCTTTTTTTTTTTATGCCCAGGGCTTACAATCTAAAGTAGGGGGAGGTTAAAAAACCCTCCCTATTCTCCCAAAAGGGATTGGTTTTTTTTTTTAATGCCCAGGGTTTACAATCTAACATAGAAGTTAGAGGGTTTAAAAACTCTCCCAAAAGAGATTCTTTTTTTGAATGCCCAGGGCTTACAATCTAAATTTAGGGGGTTTAAAAACTCCCTATTCTCCCCCAAAGGTCTGTTTTTTTGAATGCCCAGGGCTTACAATCTAACTTAGAACTTAGGGGGTTTTAAAACTCTCCCAGAACGGACCATGTCTTCTAGGAAAACATCCAAAAGCAAGGTTTCAAAAACCACAGCAAAAGAAAGAAGTGCAAATTACCCAAAGGACACTTTCCATGAGAGCCATGGACTCACGTTCTGCAGTGCGTCCAATACACCAGCTGACTACTCGCGGAAAGGAACATGCGACAAGCACCTGGAAAGCGTAGGGCATAAGCACAAGGCCGAAGAAATCGCACAGTCAGTAGCTGAAAGAGTGAGACTTCAGCAGACGGTAAAGCGGCTCTTCAATGCCGGCAATGAGGAGCAGGCGCACCGTAAAATGGAGATGTACCACCTAACTGAAGCCTTCTGCGCCGCCAACGTGCCTTTGCAGGTTCTTGACAACCCTTCCTTGAAAACCTACCTGGAAAGCAAGATTGGTGTCTTGCCATCTTCTGGCTATCTGTGGAAAACCTTTCTACCGAAGATCTTCGAAACACACTTAATTCAACTGAAAGATCACCTACAACTTTCCCCCCTGGCCTGAGCGTGGTGGTAGATGAGATAGGTACGTAATAAACATAATTGCAGTGCCCTCTTTTTCCTTCGAAGAAATCTCTAACCAACAAACGCCTGGCAACACAACTAGAGAATTGAAATCGATGCATATCGAGTGCCACTGTCTGGACTAAGTAAACTTTAAAACCGTTGGCCAGACCATGATTGAGACATTGCAAAAGTTTGATTTGCAGTCTGACAAGGTAACTGCCTTTGTAACAGATAATGCAGGGTATATGGTCAAATGTTGGGACCGCAGCCTGAAAGGAATATTGCTGAATGCAGTGCATGTTACATGCAGTGCACCTCTGATCAATCTACGGGTGATACATGGCGAAAAAACTTCATTAAAGTAAATGAACTTGTTATCACTGTGAAGCGCACGTTTACTGCCTGCCCTTCACGCAAGGCACGGTTCAGACATTTTTTATAGGAAAAGGGGAGATGTCCAGCTATCCCTCCAGTTCCTGTGATAACAAGGTGGAACAGCTGGTTCGAAGCAGTGAAATTCCACAGCAAGCACTTGGAAGATTATACTGAATTTTTTGAGGAAGAATGTGAGCGAAGCACAAGCTCTTCTGTTTCTGACGTAGTAACCCTGTGTCAGTCACCCGACCCGAGAGAAGATAGTGCTGCAATTGCAGAATTTACGGAAAGGATAGTCGCCATCCTTACCTCGTTTGAAAAGCCTGAAATGAGAGCGCATGTCATTTACAACAATCTGACCGATCTAGCAGAGTGGGCTAGGTCCTTGAGTGCGTCCATTTCAAACCCTACTGCGAGAAAAACTCTCAACAAAAACTTTGAAAAAGTTACAGCCTATCTGAAACGCGAACAGAGGTTCTGTCAACCAGTGGCAAAAATTTTCAAGGCTTGCAGGGTTTTCGACCCAACTCAAGCCACATACCTGGATCTCAGTCCTGTGGATATCGTACCATTTATTCCTCTGTTTGAGGGCAACAAGGTTGCTGCTGCTTAGCTGGGGTGCTACATTTCTGCACTTAAAGTACTTTGTGGAACGGAGCCAATCGAGTTCTGGCTCAGTGTAAAAGATTGGTTTGCAAACCCTTCAGAGATAGCCTTGTGATGCCTGTCCGTGCCAGTAAACAGCGTGGACTGTGAATGCTTGTTTTCATCATACAAAGATGTACCGGCCATCCATAAAGCAGAACCTTGCTATGTATAACCTTATTTTCCAAAACAGAGGCAAGCTCAGTGCCTAAGCTTTGGAGGATTTCCATGTCTCCCCAAAGTTTTGTTTTTTTAAAAAATGCCCAGGGCTTACAATCTAAGGGTGTGTGTGTGTGTTAGGTATCCTAGCTATGATAAATTTTAATTGATTTTTGAATAAAGATGTACATTTATGAATTCATGACTTTTCTGTGATTTTTTAAAAATGCTGCCATGACAAAGTCATGACTTTTCTAAAAATTTACCATGACAAATTCGTAGCCCTAATTATAAATGTTAACCAAGAGGACCGCTCATGCATAGACTGCATTATCTTCTAGGCAAAACATTTCCATAATGCAGTTTGGGCTAAGGGTCAAAACATTAAACCAAAATTCTTTTGGTAATGAACGTTGTTCTTTAAGTGCCGCCGGTATAGATCTTCCTGCGTGTACAGCATGAAATTTTTTGATGGCAAAAGAGGATTGTAGAACTTTTAGCTTAACTGCTAATTGATGCTCTTTCCATGCAGAATTAGAGGAAAATATTTCACCTAGGTATCTAAGGGACTTAACCACCTCCATTTTACTAGTTGCGGTAAACCAAAAGTGGTTTCTTGAGTTCCTGTCCCATTTCATGATTTTAGTCTTAGAGTGATTGATACTTACATTATTTTGGTCACAGAGCTGAGCACACTTAGATATAGCCCTTTGCAGTCCTACATGGGTTCGTCAGAGGACTACAATGTCATCTGCATATAGTAATATTCCAATATGCAAACCCAAGATCTTTGGAGGGTGAAAATTAATGCTTTGCATATCAGAGATCACATCATTCATATAGAGACTAAATAGTACAGGAGCCAAAATGCTCCCCGGGGGCGGGGAGATTTGCACCCTTGACGTACTCCCCAAAATGCACCGTTGACATACTCCCCGATTTATTGAAAAGGTAGATGTTAATTTGCCCAAACTACCATACCAAACACAGGCCCAAGTATCTTGGTGATATAAAAATCAGCAATCTTAACAAATGAGAATCTATACCCATATGATACAGCTTGGTCCAGAGTATTTCCCTGTCCACTGTATCGAAAGCGGATATTAAATCAACAAAAGCCACATATAGTTTGGTCTTCATCACCTTAGTCTACTTATGTATTATATACTGTAGAGTGTAAATGTGATCTAACGTGGCATAACCAGACCTGAATCCTGCTTGTTCCTCCTTCATGATATAGTTCTCTTGAATCCAAGCCCAAATCCACCATAGCAAAAATGTCCCAAACAATTTGGCTACAATAATTATAAGGACAATTGGCCTGTAGGATCCAGGATTATTTCATGTCCCGCTTTTATATATAGGAACTATAAGGCTCCCTCCCTTTCCAAGAATCTGGAATTGCACCAGAGGCAAGTATATAATTAAATCACCTAGTTAGAATGGGGTCCCACCAATCCAAATGTTCCTGAAAGAGCTCTGGGGGGAGCCCAACATACCCGGGGATTTTCCCTTCCTCTGGGACTTAATCAACATTTCCATCTCCTGTGCTGTAATTACATACGGAGCAGAGTCCTTACCCAAATAAAGCTCCCAACGCAGGCTTACTCAAGTTCTTAATTGCCATGACAGATGAATACTGAGGAAGATTCAACCCAAACTTCAGAGGAAATGTGGGAATCTATCCTATTACTGTAACGTCTTGAACCTTTAGCAACCATAAACCAAAAAGCCCTGTTATCCCCTGTGGTAATAGCATGTTGTAAATTATCCCACTGGGCATACGTACGTATATGCTCGCTTTTTCTTTTTAATCAGCTCTTTATACAACCTCTTTTGCTCTGAGACCCAGGTTCAAGAATGGTGTTCATGTTCATCGAGGTAGCAGCGAGGGGTGTGTAAGAACCAGAACGGTATGCCCCGGCAATGCATTCTTAGGGAAACACTAGATGGCAGGAATTAGGACTACGCTCTCTTTAGTATGACTATTATTATTATTTAGCATTTCTAGAGCCCTTGCAGTGTTCAAAGTGCTTTACAATCCTTTTTGCAAGCGCTCAGGCTCAAAGAATGGGCAGTTCCTGCTCTGAACATCAAACTCACATACCAAATTTAGCGTGTGTAGTTGTATCATGCACAAGTGGCTTATTGGCTGACTGTTTTCACTGGCCCCAACCCAATGCCCTGCGGAGTCGCGCACGCAGCTGTGCAGAACCCACACGGATTCACATTGTTGGCACGTTGTGTCGTGCGTAAACTGCACGTGCGCATGCGGCTCCATGTGGGGATCCGTGGGGGCATTGGATTGGGGCCACTGGCTGTTTTTACACAGATGCTAAATCCGGAATAACGTCTCTCAACCTGCGTTTAAATGTCCATGTAAACACCTAATCCCAGTTTAAATTATCTGGGTTAAGGTTGAATCTGGGTTTGTTTAACTCTCATTTTCAAGGATCAAATAAACCTGGGTTAACATCTGTGTAAACTGTAAATCCAAATTGAGCAGAGATTAGCAGACAGAGCAAACAATACATCCTCTCTACCTACGAACGTCTCTATGGTTGTCAGCCCCTTCTGGGGCTCTGGCCAGAAAATCAGTGTTTTGATTTCTCTTCCCCCAACCGGTACATAGATTATCTGTGGGATCGTTCAAAGATCTCTCTAAAGGGGAAAAGGAATCATAGCAGAAGAATGTGATGGAGCTCAGCAGTGAAAGCACCATGGGATTTTTCAGTCAGTTGTGTTAGTCTAAACCCATACTGACCATGAACACTTTGATCCCGAATTAATTATTATTCCGAGTTATAAATATCTGTGTACACAAAACAGGAAGCCAGGATTAAGGATCTGGGATTTTAGCTACGCGTTAGAGTCTGTGTAAAAACAGCCAGCGGGAGCCTGCAGATTTGCACTGGGATATTGCCGTGTTAGCCATGACAACGGATGCTCCCTGCAAGGCGAGTCCTTATTCCCATTTTACAGATGGGGAACTGAGGCTGAGAGACTGTTGCTTGCCTAAGGCCCTCAAGTGAGTTCATGGCTAAGAGAGGATTCAAACCCGAGTCTCCTAGATCCAAGTCCACCAACATCTTATCTCCAAGGCTACGCTGCCTCAGGAAAGTGCTGCTTAAGCTGACCCACTGCTCCAGCAGGCCTTGTAAGAAAGTTCCCCAGGGTGAACCCATCTCCGTTTCTGCAACATGCTTCTGGTCAAACACATATGGGTGCATAACACACAGAGAATTGCTAGAGCTAATGGGGGGAGGAGGCGGAGAGCAGCTCTTCTCTTTTGGAAGCCGTTTCAATGCATTGACTAATAATGGGTAACCATTGAGCAACTGCACACTGGCATCCTTACAGAGACAAAACTATTTATTTGCAAAGCCATGCTCTAAACCAGTAATCTCCAACTGCTGGGCCCTGAGCCAGCTGAGATTGTGCAGCTCCACATCTGGGCTGCCTGGGATGTCTCCCTCAGCCACTGGCATGCTGGGAGGGAGAAGAAAACGCTTTCCTTTCCTCCCACTGGCACGCTGGGAGACGAACTGGAATTAGCGAGGGCCTCCCCCACCCCTCATGAACGTTGCAGGGCCGCATGGGCGCCCTACGCAGCCCTGTACGACGGGTGGGGGATTGGTGGGGGGAGGCGCTTGTCTAAAAACACCCCTCATCTTTTGGTCAGTCAGGACTCTGAGTTTGGCTGGCTCCTCCTGTCTGCTCATCCCTAACTAACCAGGGGTCTTGGGCCAGGACTGACCCTCCCAGCATCAGTCTGGAAGAACCTTTGCTAATAGGGTCGTTGTTTAAGGAAGATTTTGCAATCGCTCTGGGTGCAGCTACGGACCTGAGCATCTCAACTCTACCCATCCAAGCTGCCCACCAAATTGAGGCTGCACGTTTCTATTCCACGCACCATTGGCTCATTTGTTGTCACTCTTCACCAGGAGATTGAAGATCTACATTGGGGTATTGAGCTAGTCACTTCAACTGATGTTTCTTTAAATAGCAGGAAGATTATTAGGATTTTTTATTATTAAATATTAGATTATTATTTTATTATTATTATTTTAAAATTTGTACCCAAGCTGTAAGGTCACTCCCTTGCCTTCTTGCGGCACACTATCAAATTTACTGAGAGCCCTAAGGTATAATCAAATTAAACAATCCCCTTGCAATGGGAGAAAGGCCAGACCTATTACATGAAGCAATCCTGCTGCCTGGTTAAATTGCAAGGCCCTTCAGAAAGGGTTTTGAAAGCCTGACCCATCAGTTCTAATTTTTAAAACTTATCCTTTCAGTCAAGACTAGAAAAAGGTACATTCCAACTTTTATCTTTACTACAAAGTGCTGTTATCTTGGGCTGATGTCAGGAGCTCTATCTCTCTTTCTGCTGACAAGCAGAGACCAGAGAGATAAGATTGGGAACGAATCTCACTTCTCTGAGTAAATAAATAATCAATACTCATCTAAATGTAAATGAGAACGTATCCCCCTCTGATAACAGGGCTCTTATCAAAGAGCCAATTTTCTGCAGACATTTGGCCTCCACCAAATCACCATCATTCAGCTCCAGCCTAATGGCTAAAAATCGTAACTAAATTGAACCGATCACCAGAGATCAACTAAGTTCGGCCATGGCTACTCCAGGTTCAAATGTTTGGGAATGCAATTTTGCCCCCATTAACTTTCAATAGCAATGAAGAATGCGCTGGTCAGGGGTTGAATGTGCACAATAAACAAACTCAAATGCTGGGATTTTTTTTGTTTAAGGCGTTGGAATGGAAAAAGAAAAAGACACACACACACACAGACAGACACAAAAGAAGGGGAAAGGACCAGCTCTATCAGCAAAAGGACAGATGTTACAAAGGGGACAAAAACCAGGGGGCTGTGCCGGAGATGCTGCCCCACATCTCTTCAGTGAAGAATCAGAGGGCAGCAAGTTAAACGGCCAAAGTGGAATAAAAACGATTTAAAACCAAAGTATTAAAAAAATGCAAAAATGATCACATAGACCAAAGCCAGTCCGCTGTCTCCAACCCATTCCTTCCCTCAAAACCACCCTATATGCCCCCGTCACCTCTTGTCTAGATTAATGCAACCTCATTCCTCCCTGGCTGCCCCATTTCTCACACTGTCCTTCTGAGTTGGCTTCGCCCAGAACGGTTTCCCTCAATCACGAACCCATGACCCGCCCGCCACCCAACATTTTGTTTTTCAAAAAGACTAATTTTTAAAATTCTATTTTGAAAAATTTGAAAGAAAATATTAATTACAAAACCCAAAATGTTTCATGAAAAAAATCTCTCTCTCTAGGTTTACCCGTTTTAATGTTTTGAGAGCAGCGCGTGAGCACGTGCAGGGAAACACTAGTAAGAAAGCTGTGGCTTATAGAACAGCCATAGAAAACGATAACAAGGTAATGCTAATATTTAGAACAGGGGCAGGGAACCTTTTCACGCCCAAAGGCCACTTTGAAAACTTGCGCAGGCCTAGCGGCAAGGGTGCTTAAGGGTGTTCAGGAAGAGGAGGGTCCAAATCATGGATCTGTGCCCTCTCCTTGCGTGCACTCCCTCATCTCTGCTCCCTTCCCCTGACAAAGGTAAGTCTTTTGGTGCTTGGGCGTAGAAACTGGATCTGGTGGTCGGATCCAGGAGCTGGATAGGGGTCACATAAAAACTAGCCGCGGGCTACATTTGGCCTCCAGTCCTGAGGTTCTCCCACTTCTGATTTAGAATATTTCGCTAAGTTTTTCCACATTGAGGCAGGGGTACGACTGAGGCACTCGACCATGTCCCTACGTGTCATGGGCTCAAGTTTCTGCTTGTTCTCATTCCAGTTGGCTGCATCCAGTCCACCCAGCTGTGGAATGGCTGCCCAACCCAGTAGGCTGGGGAAATTCAAGGACAATATAACACGGTGCTGGTCTTGTGCCCTGGGGGCCTTGGAATCCAACCAACCTTCACCGCACTAACCCAACTGGGCAAAGTGACCAAGCCAAAAACGCCCGACAAGAGATTCCGACTTACCTACAAAAATAATTCTGAGGCTTGTTGGCCATCCCTAGTTTTTGAAAGTGTGATTTCTTTGGAGTTGTACTTGGTATGTATGTATTTTTAATCACTATTATTGCTATGGAAAACATTGCGTTTCATGGAAATTTATTATATTTATACCCTGCCCTTTTCTGAGGTCTAAAGGCATTTCACGAGGTAATTTAAAACAATATCAAAGGTGGTAACTACTACCGAGGCTATAGAAAAAGAAGAGAGTTCATGCATTTTTATCAGTTAAAAAAAAAATCTGTCAAAATGTATCAATGGGATGAAGTATAAGACCACTGGGCTTCCGATTTCGCTGTGCCAGCTGGCCTCCTGTAACAGCAGGAACTGAAGTAGTTTGTTCTGGATGCTCATTGAGCATTGATCGGCAGCTGCACAAATCAAGGAGTCACATTATCTCTCTAGTCTTATTTAAAATGTAAATCTGTTGTTGAGATTATGCAAGCTTTCTGGCCACACCGGCCCCTTCCTCAGGCAATTAACAAGTGCGGTCAATACAGTTCTGACTTGCTACATGCCCGAGGAAGGTCCTGGTGCTCCCAAAAGCTTGCATACTCTCACCAAAGAAAAGTTGGTCCCATAAAATATAGAATCTGAACTACTGTGTCTCCATCTCTTACATTTGGGACCAACGCTTCAACCACGTCCCCTCTCTCGAATAAAATGTAAAATAAGAGCCAGCAGACAGAACTAAGTTGGTTCCCATTCCCAACTTTTATGGATCAGAGAATATGCAACCAGGGTGGTGAATCTTTTCCCTGCCAGGGGCCATTTTGAAAATTAGTACAAGCTCCAAGGGATGCACAGAAATTGGGGGCACGGATGCTTAAGGGGTTCGCTCGGGAGAAGGAGGGTCTAAGTTCATGGATCTATACCAGGGAACTCCAGGGGCCGGATCCAGGAACTAGGAAGGGGACAAAGAAAAGCTAGCTGCAGGCCGCCTTTGGCTCCTGGCCTGAGGTTCCCCACTGCTGATGGGACCGAGGCATGAATACATTGGGAGGAGCAGGATTTAAGATCAGGCAGAAGATCACAGCCCTTCCATAGAGAGGTGAGCCTTCACAACAGGGTTGGACACAACAACAGTAACAGAAAATGAAACGTGAATGATTTTAAAAAGCCAAGATCTCAGATCCAGCTGCTGCCAGGGAAACTTCACAATTATTTGCACTGCTAAAAAAAAAAGAAAATAAAAAAAAAAGGAACTCCAAACCAAAGCTCCTCTTCTACAGGATATTTTTATTTTTTATTTATTTGTTCTAGATTCAGACATCAGTTTGTTAAATGAGGACATTTAAAAGATGAAAACGAACTTCTACCATTATCTGCGAGCATCAGACTTTTCAATCCAATCTGTTTCTCTTAACTTGCGCCGCAGTGACATTACCAAATTTTACATACAGTTATCTGTCGCTTTCTGCAGAAATACAGATGGTTTTCGTGGAAATAAACAGTCATTTATTTGAAACAATTGTAAAATAGTTTATGGAAACCAGTGGCGTAATGCATTCAAATAAATGCCAGAACCGCTTGATGGAGAGCCAACGCGTTAAATCATGCTGCTTAGGAATTCAGCTGCGGGAAACAGATAGTAAATCCAGACTGACAGAATTTCCAGTGATGGCAAAGGTTTCCGACATCTAGTCCTGTACACAAAAACTACAGCGGTTCAAACCCATTTTACTTAACGCAACCTTGACAGCTGGCGAAATTAAAGAATTTAGTCAAAAAGCACCTCAAAATAAATAAAGATGCTGCGCTGCGTGCCGCTCTCCTAGGGCGCGTGGGAGGCGAGTGGCAGAAAACAGTTAATCCCGCAGAGGCACTGCTCCTTATTTTGTCATGGGCTGGCTTTTATTTAGTTTAAAGTTACGAGGCGGAAATGAAAACATGGTGTAAAAACCATGGTGTTAAAAAGGCATGTTTTTAAATGCACTCTCCGGAGAGCCGGCTTCAGGGAGGGGGAGGGCAGGGCCCAATACAGGCACCGAGCTGGAGATCCTGGCTGCTGTAGAGGACCCCACCATCAGCTTCCTGCCTATTTAAAGGCCAGCTCTGCTGCCTGGGACGGGTGCTGCTCTGGGGCAATGCCAGAGGGGACCGCTAAATGAGGAGGTGGAGCTCATCTAAATGCTAGATACGTGTACGGCCGGCCTTACCGCCGGGCAGTCGCCCAGGGCCCCGCGCTTGGGGTTTAAAATTTTTTTTTTAAAAACGGGTCAGGCGGGGGGCAGCAGGAGTGAGGGAGAGGCAGAGGCCCCCCCTCCCTCAGCTGCTGGCCCAGTTTTGGCCAGGGGGAATGAGAGGCAGAGGCCCCGCCTCTCCCTCTGTTCCCCTGGCTGAGAGACTGACAGGCACTGGGGGTGGGAGGTGAGGGAGGGAGAGGCAGGGCCTCTGCTTCTTCCCACACTTCCACCGGAAGTGAGGGAGAAGAAGGCAGAGGTCCCGGCTCTCCCTCATGCCGCTGGCCCCCTCCGCTGCCTGCCTGGCTGTTTCGGCCAGGGGAAATGAGGGAGAGGCGGGACCTCTGCCTTTCTCTCCCTCATTCCCCCTGGCTGAGAGACTGTGCCAGCCACAGTGGAGGGGGTGTGTGTGCAGCACGGGGCCGAGGCCAGAGGCGGCAGAGGCAATGGCAGCATGATCCGGTAAGTGATCCGGTCGGAATCCGTATGGCCGCTTAGGCTTGGGGATGGGCGGAGGGGAGTGCCCCTCCGCCCATTCCCGAGCCCAGGCCGCACCCTGCCCCTGGGCTGGAGAGTGCCCCGTGAGCCAGGGAGTGCCTCTAAGCCCGTAGGCTGCCAGCGGCTTTGGGTCCCGCATTTCTTCCCCACCCTGGGCCACGCTTATGGTAAGGCCGGCCATGGATACATGTGTATACTTTAATCAGAGTGGGAAGTGGATACGCTACTCCCCAATGTGAGAGGAGTACAGGCTAGCCGAGGGGGGGCGGAGGGGAAACGGACAGAGCATGTTGCTCTGGATGGTGCTGGGACATTGAACAAGCAAGATCCTCAGTCTACCCCATATAGCATTTCTTGGCAAAATTATGGACATACTAAAAACATACCAGCTTTAGCAGACAAATCCGTATGCAGGTGTGTCAAAACTGGGCTAGCATGTTCCAGTGCATGGGGTAAATGACTAAGAACTGGGAAACGTGAAATTGGCTCAATCACACTATGTCTTGCAGTAGAGCTTCAATGGTGCCCAACCGGTCCTATCTGGTGTGGGTTGGGTGAACTCTCTGCTCAAGCTCCTCGGTTTAGGTTGGACTTCCCATACTCCAACCCTCTCCCCACTGAGAACTGTGATGTTGCGGCACTGCATAGGGGGGGCACGACCACGCTGGAAAGGCCTCACCTCTTGCAGAATGCTATGGTGTGGCAGCTTGGACACGTTAGGTCCGAGCTCAGAAAACAAGTTATTGGGCTTGTGTCCATTGCAGTCAGACTCAGGTTGGAATTTCTGGTCCAACCAAGGCTCTACTTGAGCTAGTCACTCTCAGCTTTCGTTCCCCACCTGCAAAACAGATAACTATGATGATCTTCCTACCTCACAGGGATGTTGCAAGGATTAGACAGCTGCAAATCTTTTTGCACAACCCAAGCACACACTATAGACTAAGCATATGTCTCCTAATGCTTCAAACTGTCATACAACCTGCTTGGGCAGGAATCTGCTACTCAGACAAGTTATTCAGGAGACCGTGCCCAGAGAGGATTCATTTTAACTTCAACTGCAAGTGAGCAGTCACCCCATCTAACATAAGAAGTGCCATACTGGATCAGACCAATGGTCCATCCAGCCCAGCATCCTGTCTCCGACAGGGACCAGCCTTGGTTGCCTCAGGGGAGAGTACACAGCAGGTTATGATGGAGTAATCCATCATAATGGTCCATCCAGCCCAGCATCCTGTCTCCGACAGTGGCAAGCCTTGGTTGCCTAAGGGGAGTACACAGCAGGTTATGATGGAGTAATCCAT
>QEPC01012679.1:8905520-8919464 GCA_003113815.1 Sphenodon punctatus | reverse complement strand
GGGGGGGGGGGGGGGGGGGGAGATGTTTTTATTGGTTGTAAGCTGCCCTGAGCCTTAATAGGAAGGGTGGCATGCAAAAATTGCATCAATAAATCAAGTGCCCTGAGCACCATTTGGCAGGGAGGGGTGCTGTAGAAGGAAAATGATTATATATTCACCAGATAAATCTGTTCAGATGGGGGCGTAGAACTGTAAATGCTTTGAAATAATCCACTTCCCCTCACCCCCCTTCTCGCAATAAATGTGGGAAGGTAACAGGATTGCAATGAGGCTAATTTAACCATGCGAACAGTTAATCCAGATAAGAAATGGAGCAATGCACCGAAGGGGTGGATGGCTGGGGGTAAAGCAATCAGGGATAGCAACATATCTTCCTCCTTGACACAGTGAAAAAAACCCAAGAAGTTACTATCTGATTTTTAAACATACCACAAACTTTTTTTCCTCTGATCTAGAAGGGGAAGGTTTCAGGACCATAAAAAGTAATAATATTAACAAATGTATTCTCAATGTAACGAAGACAAGCGCGTGCACCTGAAACCTCGCACCTTGGTGAATGTTACACTCCTTGTCTCTCCCTCTGTTCCCCTTCCTGTGTCTCCCTCCTCCGCCCCATCTCTCAGATTGTAGGCCCTAGGGCAGGGGCCATGTCTATTCCATTACTTTGTAAAGCGCCAGGTACATTGCTGGTGCTATATAAATGCTTGCTAATAATAATAATAATAATAAATAACTCAAGTCCCTAGCTATAGTTTAGTTATGGGACAGATATGGCTCAGATGATTCTGGCAGCAACAGGCTTAAAATCATTTATCCATCCAAAGTGGTTATTATGCAAAATCCCACCACACGGACATACTGGCACTTGAAAGGGCTGCATCTGTACCGGCATACTGTGTCGAAATCTTTATTTGTTCTTGGAAACAAATGCCAACATCGTTGTCACCCAGCCATCCCAGCGTCCAGCCAAGACCAGTGCAGGGTCGAGGAAGAGCTGCTTGAAGATGCTGCACAGAGATGCTAGTCAGGGGAAGAAAAGAACCTCTGGAAACGCTGGGGCGCTATGGTGATCACTATGGCGATGACTATCAGCAGCTCTTATTCCATTCTTTTGAATCGCAGACTTCCTACTTAGGGCTTGTTCTCACCTCCTCCGCACCTCCCTTTGTCATCGCTTCCAATCGCTGTCCATACCTCACTGCTTTGCTCCGTCTATAGTTCTAATTCCTGATCTGCCTGACAAAGGACCTTGGGAGGTCCGAAAGCTTGCCTACCTCCACTAACTGGAGTTGGTCCAGTCTCTTCACCAAAGACACACACGTTGACCCTTAGAAGCAGCTGGAAGGAATTTGTAAACTTAAAAAAATCTCCCTCGAGGTGGAGACCAAGTAATGGAAACTTCAACCCCCAAAAGGTCACTATGCTTTGAGAGTTAGGAATGTGTGAGGAACAGAGGGGGACACGCAAAGCGACACCCAGCTCACCTAGGTTTAAACTGCAGCAATGTAGATTCTGGTTAAAAATTTTTAGGAGTACTATAGCAAGGAGGAGACCACTTTTCCCCATGTTCCAGCAGCATACAGGGCCCACAAAGACGCCACAATGGTCAAGGCAGAATTCCTCACATGCAGCAAGCCAGCACCAAGGGAACAGCTCTCTGAAGACCTCAGCTCGGGGCATACGGAAACCTGGAAGGGACAGGACATACTGCTGGTAATTCTTGAGCCTGTTCTAATTCACAGCAAGGTCTGGACTGGTTCCTGGAAGTATCCTGGCATGCAGAAGACACAAAGAGAGGGAAAGCCACCTTTGTCTCCATGTCTCCACAACACAACTAAGGAATCCTAGTGAAACTCAAAGAAAATAAGCAGTGTTCTGTCCCCAAGGCTGCGAGTCCTTTCTTTAAGAAGAATACCAAGGCAATATCTGCAGCCGAGCGTGAGCTACTATAGCCTTGCTGGAGACTCTGATTGTCTCAGGATATATTGCACACTGAGGCCTGAATGATACAGCAGCGCCGCCCGCCTCCTCTCTGTGTGAACAACCAATCTCTCTCTGGAGCTACACCTCTTCCCCTCCCACCACTAGATCCTTCCTGACTTTCCAGGAGGCGGCAATGCCGCCAACACAACCCTTTCCCAAAGCATGGTTTCTCTTTAGTATCAGAGGGGGGTTATTAAGGTCTGCAGTGTAGCGCAAAAACCAGGAATGGAAGAAAAACATGGAGAAAGGAGCAAACGTAAAATGAAAATCTTCCGCGTTTTTGGGGTTCTAAAGATGCCAAACGAACTCTCTCTTTTGAGTTGCGTTCTTTGCTTATCTCCAAGCCTTGAAGATATTCTGTGAGAAAATTGTGTTCTTCTCTGTGCGCACGCAAGCTAGAAACTTTTAAAAACAAACAGATTTTCAAAATTCCAGCAGCTAGGGTTTTACAGGGCACAACTAAAATGGCAGAAGTCATGATGCAATCCAGAGTTGGCACCACTGCCTGTGCGTACCTTCAAGGCTCAGAACCCGGGAGACAATAAGAACCCCACAATTAATGTTTAAGCTTTTGAGTGTTTGGGGCATGATTCAGAGACTGCAGCACATATGTGCACATTTTCAAGGTGTGCTTTAGAGGGAGGGCACACATTCAAACTAGGATACCTGTTCTGCAAAGTCTGCACTGGCCCCCAATAGCTTTCCAGGCACAATCCAAGGTGCTGGTTATGACCTTTAAAGCCCTAAACGGCTTGGGCCCCGCATTTCTGAAAGACAGCCTCTTCCCATCATGCTCCACCCGGATCCCCGTGGTCAGCTGGGAGCGCCCTCTTGTGGGCACCACCTGCCAACTGTGTTCTTATGAAATGTACGCGTGGAGAGGCATTCTCGGTTGCGGAACTCCCTCTCCCGGAGATCTCTCAGCGTCCAAGCCTGAGCATTGTCCGGAGGTGATGCAAGACCTTTCTTTTTGGCAATGTGTTTGGCAGGAGGGAATAGGGGCTGGGTCAGAGTTTTTTAGGGCTAGGGATTTTAAGGTATTTTATGGGGCTTTATACATTGTAAGCCATCCTTAGCCAGGTGTAGCAGGGCACAGCTTAATTGGGATGCTGGCCCTTTAAGAGAGAGAGCACACGCAGGAGGGAAGGTGCTATCCAAGGCACAGGCACAACAGTGAGGAGGATAGTGCCTGACTGCCTCCCGGCCTGGGTGTGGCTAGGCCAGCCCAAAGCCTAGCTAGAGGGATGGCAAAGGAGGCAGGAGCTAGGAGAGAGAACTGCTTGGGGAGACAGGCATGTGGGTCCACACAACCCTTGCCTGAGTTGTGGGGTTTGGCAGGCTGCAGGAGGGATTGCTGCCAGGCCCACAGAGCTGCAAGTACAACTAACCGGAGAGAGACTGAGGAGGGGCTGTGCACACTGACCAGAGAGGGGCGTGGAGTAGAGACGCCCCAAAGCCCAAAGGGGAGAGACTGGGAGTAGGCGGTGTCTATGAACGGTGGAGAATGGATATGAACTTGGAGATATGGGGATGGGACATGGGTAAATAAAGGATTTGAGCTAACAGTTCCCTGAAGAACGACAGTATCCGGAAGGGATTTATGCCAGGTAACAGTGAGCCTGTTACAGTGGGGTATTAAATTTAAATAAATAAAATAGAATTGAAAAATATAAAGTATATTTAAATACTTTTCCATATCATTCCGTGGTCTGTGTGTGTGTACCTTAAACGCGAGACGACAATAATGAATGAATGAAACGTTCACTTTTTATGTTGGCTGGCTCTATGTTGCATGGCTGCCCCCATGGTAACACTTCGAGTTGTAAGGGAGGATTGAGAACATCTTAGTTTGTGCATTAGCAGAGGTGGCTGGAGTGAGTTTGGCAAGGTGGCCGAATTTGTCTGTGTCTTTGAAACAGGTGTTTTCCTTGCCTCAAAAAGACAAATTAAATTGCAGAACAATTCACTCCCCCAAAGAGAAGGTACTCTAGGAGAGTCTGCAGCTGGGGAACAATCTTGCTTTAGCTAGGAAATGGAGCCACGGGAGTAATTATAGGGGAGGACACAGGGGATGAGTCCCCCACCAATTTCCTTCCCCTGCAATTCTAGAGATGGGGGTGGGGGCAGAGCTTATGTGGGTCAGTGTCCCTCCCCCCATATTTTAACCCACGTTATTCCCATGAATGGAGCAGATGATGAAGATGGGGATGACAACTATGATCATCATCACATATATCTTGACAGCAATGTGCCTGGGGCTGAACAGCCGGGATTAGAGGCAAGTCCTGGCCCTGACGAACTTACAATCTAGAACGGACAAAGGGAAGCCGCAGCAAGAGAGAGACAGGGAGACACCCAGGAAGCTGAGAAGTTGCAGGTGCCCGCGCTTAGCTTAGTTCCAGGGGAGGAGGGGATCCTGGAGGAGGAGAAGCCTAAACAAGCAATCTCTGGGGGCGAGGAGCTGGCGGAGGCCTGACAGAAGAGGTAGGTTTGCAGGAGATTTGAAGGTTGGGATGGAGGGAGCAGAGCACACGTGCTCAGAAAGGGAGTCCCAGGTGTGCAAGGGCAGCGTGCGAGGAAGAGCAAAGAATGGTTTAAGGGAGTATGGAACCGTTTTATTTTTCATTTTAAAAAGACAAGGAAATCCTAGTGGGAGCCTACACTAGATATATGAAAGCTGTGCATATATATGTATGAGGATATATTAGATATGCAGATTAAATATAATACAATATATACCTGTAGAACACAGGTAGGGAGTCAAACGCAGCCTGCAGCTAGTTTTGATCTGGCCCCATTTCAATTGCTGGATCTGGCTCCTGGATCTAGTTCCTACCCTGAAACACTGGCCATTTTTAAACGGGACGTGTCCACCCACCCCAACCTGAAGACAGCGTGGGTGGGTGCGCGCTTCCGTGACCCACACACCGCCCACTCATGGAGCATCGGGGGGAAAAGTGGGATGCTCCGTGCGGGGGCATGGGTAGGCAGTGCGTGGGCAGGTTTGCACACCCATCCTGGCCTAATTAAATCCTCCCCAGACTCACTGGCGGTGCGTGCGTCTTCCACGCGCTGCACACGGACCCACAGCCCAGCCATGCCCTTTTAAAAATGGCCACCGAAAGACCGAGCTCAGGATGAGAGAGCAGAGATGAGGGGGCAGGCCCACAAGGACAGAGGACAGATCCATGATCTGGATGCATCTCTTCCCAAGCATTCCCGCTCCCAAACCTCTATATGGCCCTTGGAGCTTGTATTCATTTTCAAAGTGGCCCCTAGGAGGGAACAGATTCTCCACTCTTCATGTGTGTATATTATCCATATGCAAGTTTTATTTCTGCGTGTCTCATGTCTCTGCTCTCTGGGTTTTTCCTTCCCTTATTACCGAGCTCCCTGTGACAGCGAAGTAATATAATTATCCAGACGACTAAGATTATTTTGTAGACCACTTTCGGCCACTTTACACTTTCTAAAGAATTCAAAAAAGCAACACTTGACAGCTGTGACTTCACTGTTATTCTCCAGCAGCTGTTTCCATTTATATAAAAGGTATTAGTCTTCCTCCAAGCTGAAGACTCAGATAATAACTCTTGCTCTAACCTACGGAAAATACAGGTCATGTCTATGAAATGTTGGCAGAGGATACGGTTTATAACAATTAAACTTGTAGAGCATTTTGGTCTTAAAAGGATTGAGGATTTCTGGTTTGTGGATGTTTACAAGTTTGAAGCTGCTCTCTAATAATGATCGGTAGCATGTTCGTCTTGCAAAGAATTCCTTCTTAAAACCAGGCATGATTAATCAAGGCAAGGCTGTTTAGTTCAGAGAAGGAGGTCAAAACAGAAGACGGTCAGGACCGCGCAGAATTATCCGACTGCTACATCTTTTTAGAAGGCTCTAGTTTTGTGTTGGGTTATTAGCAGCTATTATAAACCGTGGAAAGCATAAACCTAGAATTGTTTGGAAGTGGTAAAGTGAGGAGGTGTGTGTGTGTCTGTCTATTAGACCTCAGCCATAATATAAATTATTAAATGACAGGAGCGCCTAGAGCGGGAATGAGAAATCTTTCCTCTCCCAGGAGCCAGTTTGAAAATTAGTACAAGCTTGGAGGGCCGCACAGAGGTTAGGGGTAGGGGACGCTTAAGGGTTGTGCACAAAATGGGAAAGGTCTAGATCAGAGCTGGGAAACCTTTTCCCTCCTGGGGCCACTTTGAAAATTAGTACAAGCTCGGATGGTCGCACAGATGCTGGGGTGGGGGCACACACAAGAAAAAGGAGGGCTGAGATCACAGATGCGTGTTATGGATCGGTCCCCTGTCCTTGTGCACAGACCCTCATCTCTGCTCCATTACCCTGAGCTCAGTCAGTGTTTGCGGTAAAGAATTGGTGCCGGGGCCAGATCCAGAAACTCAAAAGGGGTCAAATAAAAACTGGCTGTGGGTTGCCTCTGGACCCGAGGTTCCTGAACCCCGACCTAGAGGGTCAGCCAAGGATCAGGGCTGCAAAGTGGGTTCTGAACAGGGATCTAGGAAAAGAAAGAAAGCTACTGGTCCACAGAACCAACAAGACCGAACAGATGGGAGAGTCAGAGAAGCGTGGATTTAAGGGGGGGACCATGAGGTAGAAACAGAACCAGCATAGGCTTTGCAAGTCTTGCTAGAAAGTGAATTTGGGTGGAATGGTCATGAGTTACACGGTGTCACATTTCATCACTTCACACTTGGCCCAGTGACCAAAGCTGTTAAGAGCTATTTGATGGAATTATCTTGTCGCCTACAAGCATTTCCTAAAAGCCACTTATGAAATGAATTGTGGTCATCCTGCCCCTGAGCTGCTGGTGACAATATTTAACAGCTAAGGGAGGTGGGAGAACTTTTCAACACTGCTTCCGTGAGCAACCGAGAGTGTAGACAGGCACTCGAAGACTGGGAGCGACAGTAAGGCGGTGGTCACCGTTACGAGGCGGTGGTCTATCGTTCGAAGTGGCACCTGCAGTCTGGATTGAGATACTCTTCTTCCAAACTCAGTCCACTTCCATTTTCTCTTCTTTATCCATCACCTCTCTGGGTGTGCAGAGAGGCATTCTGGGTGGCTGCTCTGCAGCTATGGAACGCCTTTCCCATAGAGGTTTGTCAAAGCCCAAGTCTGAATGTTTTCCAGAGGCAATGTAATAACTTTTTCGTTCGGCAGGTGGGGATAGGGTACAGGTAAATTGGTTTTATGTAAACGTATTTGATAGGTTTTTACATGTTGTAACCCACCCCGAGCCTCTGAGAAAGGGCGGGATATACATTTAAATAAATAGATAAACCTACTCCTAGTTACTGAATAGTGACGTCAATGCATTAGTGCACTGCTCCTATGGAGGGAACAGTGTAACATACTAATTCTTCAAAGCAGATTCTGGTATCCTTCCGGCAAATGATAAAGGCTCTGTACTAGGGGCTGGTGGCTCTGGATAACATACTAGCCGAGTTCCTTTCTCTATGTATTCTGCAAATGATCAGGCACTCTTTCCCCTCTGCCTTCACATTTCTAATGTGGCAGTAGCATCATTACTTTCCTTATGCACAATACAATAAGCCATGCAATCCCATTACCTTAAAAAAACGCTGGGGATGGGATTTAGTCCAAATCTTAAAAGATTGAGACGGCCTATTTATCTAATGAGAGCGGTGGGCTGGAGCAGGAAGATGAAGTCTCAGCAGCCCTCCTAACATTCAGACAGAAGTAAGTGACTTTCCATTTCATCTTGGAACAGCTATGGTTTCTTCAGCGTAATTGAACGTCCTTCTGCAAGGTAGGATCTTAAACATTGTACCTGCTGCAAAGCTCTCTGGACTGGCTGACTGGCGCTGGCACGAGGTCAGAGTAAGCGCAGAACAAATTAGCCGCAGCTGGGTAGGCAGCAATTTCCCTTTTTATAAGGTAAGGAGTATTGACCACGATAGCGGGGTATTTATTATTGAAGAGCGATACCTTGAATTTCCATCACCCTTGCTATTTGTATGCTGCTTATATGGTATAGACGGTACTGCTAGCTCTAGGGTTGCTTGTTTTTTTGTTACAAGGTTGCTGAAGGAATTAGACTGCTTAGCTTTAAGCACAATAATCTGCAAGAGGAGCTGGAATGATTACCTGTAAAAACAGGTATACCTGTTGAATTTATGGTACCCGAATCGACCTGACATAAGGGATGGATTGGTACCCAATTTTGACCAGATTCAGGTACCTGATGTCCCGGAATGTCGACTCCTGATACCGGTTTTGTTGTTTCACGCCCTGGAAAGTCAATTTTCGGTCCCAACTTCCATTCTGATTTTTTGGTTTTCTATCCTGATATACTGATCGATATATCGGAAAATTGGTACCAGAAATTACCGATTTTTTTGGTACCTGATCGGTAATTGGGTAGCTCGCTGAATACCCAATGTGGTAGTTGAAAATGCGGGTATTATCCATAGGTTGTAAATCATCTACCTGTTTCAGCTCTAGCTGAGGTCTAGAGAAGTATTGGATAGCACGGCTTAATACCGGACATTGAGTGTTTTCAGATGTGACAGTGGCATGGATTAATCTGCTGTAGTGTGGATTAATACGGGTGCCACTGTCACCTTTAAAAATGGCCACCAGATGCTACCACGGTCTGGTTCCCAACCATGGTGCAGTTTTGGGGAAATCCCCAAATCACAGTCTGGTCACCATATCAGCTATGGGAAGGGCGCTGCATGCAGCACGGGGGCAGGGATAAGTGGAGGCACGTCTGTGCATCACCCTACTCCTTCTCCAACGGGTCCGGGCCAGAGTGATGGTTGCCTCCACCACCCAGAGAAGTCTGTGGCAGCAGAAGCCGTCACGTATAAAAGCACCCATGGTTAGCCTGAAATCATGTCATGGGAGAGTGAACAAAGTCCTTGCGGGCAGAAGATTTTTCTCCTTCCATCCCTGTGTTCTAGAGGGCAAGCAGAACGGCTTCAGAAGGGCTGGCCACCCTTTTGGAGGCTGTTTTCCTGTCTTTTTAAGACTTGGGGATTTCTAGGCAATAACTCAATTTTCTATCTTCAAGGCAATAGTAGGAACCAAGGTAGTCATTTAATGCACGATTGGACCTTATTTCTCATTTACTTTTCTTGTACGTATAATCTCTGTACCGCTTCCAGCAATATTAAAGTTATCCAATCATCTGTATCATTAATATCTTTAGTAAAGCTCATCTCTTTAAACCTTTGCGTCTGTGTGACCGTTTCCTGTGGGAGGGAAATTTAAAAAGGAACATCTGTTGGGCGACTCTAGATTGGGGATACTGCCCTAACGGAGGACTGCAAGGTAGACTTTTCAAAAGCCCTCAGGTGGCCCGCCTAGGTTTTCTCCCAGCTAAAGCTGAAGGTAGCGCACTCACAGCATTCGGGGGGAAAAAACCAAAGTGAGTGCTTTGGCAAACAATGGAGACCAAGTAGTTCGGATGAGAGCTGTTATTGGACCAACTACAATCGGTGAGAGCATGCACGATTCTGGACCAACACAGGACCCTTCCTCCGGCATGCAACAAGCCAAAACACTAGGCTGAACAAATGCAGGAGAGGTAGATATACAATGGCAATGACTTGGGAGGAAACGGTTAGGAAAACCCCCACAGATTTCAGACATTTAAAAACAAATGAAATTAAAAAACATGGACAATGGTGTTCAAAACCAAGCAGCAACAAACAATGAATGCAAACCGAGAATTAAAGCAAAGGCAAACGTTTAGGGAAGGAGTGGTAGGAACCAACTTTCCAGGGGTTCTTCTAGATTTCCGGAGAGCTTCACAATCTAATTAGCAATAGAAGGCAAAGGGACCAGGGACCGGAAAGCTCTCAAGAGCTGTACGGTACGCACTACACACCAGCACAGATGGAGCCGCTGCAGGACTCAGCTTGTCTGAAGGCACAACAGGCACTATTTACTACTAATGTCTCAGAAAACAAACAAACCAGTGTTTTCCTACCTCTTTGCAAGGCAGCAAGGGCACAGCCATAATTGTGTCTGCGTCCCCATGGCTTTGCTGGTTCATTTTAAATGCTTCGGAAGAAAAGAGCAGAAGGAACGCTATCATCCAGCGAGCCATTCTTCGTAAGATTTAGGAAGAGTGCTAAGCAACATGAGCACTGGCTCTTTAAGAGAACACCAAATATGGCCAAAGCAAGATTCCTTTATCACTAAAGCAGGGATGGGGAACTGCAGGCTCAGTGGTCAAATGTGGCCCATGGCTAGTTTTTCTTTGTCCTCTTTCAGGTTCCAGGATCCAGATCCAGTTCCTACCCTCAAGCAGCGAAAGACCGAGCTCAGGTTAAAGGAGCAGAGAGGAGGGGCCTGCACACAAGGATAGGGGACAGATCCATGATCTGGACCCCTCTCTTCTTGAGCGCACCCCTTCCCCAACTTCTCTGCAGCCCTGGGAGCTTGTACTAATTTTCGTCCCAGTGGCCCCTGGGGGGTGGGGAGGTCACCCCCTCCTGTACAAAAGGGGATCTGCAGCTTGGAGGATGCCAACTGCAGCGGAACAATGGATAGAGCAAGGAGCTGCAGAGCCAAGCGTGGGAAAATGGGCTATATACCCAGTGAAACCCCATCTGAACTTCATGGAGCCCTTGCCTCCTCTCCCTTCCCCAGACAGAGGTAGTGGGACCGGAATCTTCCAAACCCCTCAATTTCCCTTCCTCCAGTGGCAGCTGATGTTGGTGGGGGTAGGAACTGGGTGGGGGTAGAATCTACTATATCCCCCCAATCCCCCGTTCTTCACCTCCCTCCCCTCTGGAAAGAGAAACAAGACCTGCCCAACCAGGCTCAGAACGGAGCTTGCTCAGAACTGCACTAAGCAGCTGGGGTTGCCGGAGCTCTCACGCAGCAGCAGCTCATCCCTTCACGCAGGATCTTCTAGCGGGGCTGAGACCCCTTAGCCCCAATGGATGAGCTGCCACTGCATTCCAGGATGGTCCTGGTCAACCACTTGGGTTGGCTCAGCTGCCTTTGAGAGCTTGTTTCTCAAACTCCCTCTACAAGGGAAGTTGCATCTCCTGCTCCCATTTGCCAGAGACGCTGCTAGCACACGATCGGTTAAATACACCAATGTATTCTTATGATCCAGTCCTCACAGCACACTCCACAACGGAAAGCTCCCCCATTCGCTGCAGCAGAGTTTGTACCAGTAGAGTGCTCCGAGGATTGAGACCGCCATTACTTTTCATTGCCATAAGAAAACATCAATTACATTTTCTATTTTATGAGCATGCATCAGGGAATCCATTACAATAAGAGCGAGGCGGTTGATTCTTCCTCTCTAAAGCTAAAAGAGCAGTTTGCTTTAAAAGGACAATGAGGCTGGCTTCGAGAAAGGGAGACAAACTAACATCTCTGCATAGGCAGCTCCTGATTTATCCAGCCTGACTTCAACTAATTAAACATCTGCCTCAACAATTTCCTCTGCAGATTTATCTTCCCCACTATGTGACATTGACTGTTTGTTACCGGCTCCCCCACAAAACTTGCCTACATTCACAGAAACTTCCTCCATGTGGGAAGAAAATGATCCAGTATTCCTATTAACCTCTTGCTGCTGTCCTTTGTGGAACTGGGGTTCATGACACTGGCCTATCCCTGCGGTAGGGGTTTGTCCTTTAAGGAAACAAAACAACTGAAGAGGCAACAGTCAAGATCACAACACAATGATTTTACCACTCAACCTCTCTCTTCGACCCTGCTCATCTGCCAGAGGCTGTGGAAGTCTCTCTCTTTTGATTTGGCAGGCAGGGATATGTGGCTTGAGAGGGTGGAGGTACTGGGATTGTAACTGGTTTTTGATGATTTTATGACTTATAACAGGTAGTGCAATTAGTAACCACAGGTAATACCCGAGTTTTCGGGTACCATAATACCAAAGCGTGTCGGGTATTTCCCATTTCTGGGTAACCAGTTTACCGTTTTCCAATCAGAAATCAGTACCCCACCCCACCCCCTGCAAAAGCAGTACCGAAAGTCAGAAATTCAAACAAAAAACTGGTATTTCGGTGGCTTGGGAACCCCCATTTGGGCACGATTCAGGTCCCAAATACTACCTAAAACCACCAGGTTGAATGGAATACAACAATTTTGGCAGTTACACCAGTTTCTGCAGTACTCGTTTCAGCCCCAGCTGTAAGCTGTCCTGGGCTGCTTGCAGGAGGGGCGGGGTATAAATTTATAAAATAAAAATAAAATAAATAAATAAACCTGCCCCGAACCTTCGGAATAGAGCAGAATAATCAACTTAAAATAGCTTCAAAACTCCCCAAGTGTTCCCCTCCAGGCCTCCAAATGGTATAAAGGAAGGGTGTTCGTGACGGAACGAATACAATTCCCAATCATCTGATCCAACGTGACTTGACTACACTTGCGGAAAAATTCTATCAACAAGGAAAAGGAGCACGTTGAACCAAAAGCTTTCAATTTTTAGCCAGGTAAAGCTGTCAGCCCAGTGGAGTTAGGCTTGAATTGCACGCTAACGCAATAGTTAAAGAGTTAAATGACGGAATCGATCCATCTTCCTTTTTGTATATTTCTGTAGCTGAACCCCCTGCTGCTGGGGGCAGGGGGCTGGAGGACCCATTCCATCTTCTGCACCATGGCTCATTCCAACCTAGGCTCATTCCAACCTAGGCAGGACACCTCGTCAAATAAGAAATAACCAGGTGCTCTGTTCCCACAGAAAGCTTCCTCCGAATTCTCAAGAGTTCGAGATTGGCTTAGTACGAAAATCATATGTTATCGTTTATATAGCACATTCAGTGTTCAAAGTGCTTTACAAGCCTGATCTAGTAAATCCTTATGCATTTACATCTCCTCCTCCTAAAATATGTTTATTCTTTCACTTTCCCAGCTATAGATTTCGTTCCTGCATAGATCACACGTTCTATTCAAGTTCCTTTTATGAAGTGTTCTATAAGAAGGTTAGTAAAGGATTAAATCAATGTTTTAATAGGTGGCTCATCAATTGTTACAAGTTGCTGTAGTGTCCAATATGCCAATCTGACACTTCAGTTGAGTTGCTTACCTCCCAACTGTAAAACATGCTACACTGAGCAGTAGTGTGTTTGTAGTCTGCACCATTTACTGGGTCAGACCAAGGCTCCATCAAGCCCAGCATTCTGTCTCTGCCAGTGACCAACCTCGGTAGCCTCACGGGAGGATGCAGCAGGTTACAAACCCATTTCCTGTCATCCTCCCGCAGCTTCCGACCGCCAAGGATTTTGTATCTCTGACCAAACCAACTTGTAGCCCTTAATGGACCTGGCTTTCAAAAATTCATCCAGTCCCTTCCTGAAGCCTGCTATGCTACTGGTCTGGACAACATCCTCCGGCAAGGAGTTCCACAATTTTATTGTACGTTGGACGATGTACTTCCTTTGACTTGTTTTAAATCTGCTCCCTGCTAACTTCGGGGAGTGACCCCCTGGTTCTATTACCATCGAATAACCATTTACTAGCCTGCTATAAAGTAATTTTAAAAATGGAACACTGCACCAATGTGTGACCGTAAACCTTTTATTGAAACCTACAATACTCTTAGATTCAGGGACATCCTGTGGCAGCATCCTTCCATAGACTAATTGTCGATTGAGAGAAAAGTATTTTCTTCTATTATTTTAAAAAATATGCTACCTTTTACATTTCAGGAGACACCAACACTTTCTAAGGACTACATGCGACTTTTTCTCTTTCTTTCTTTTTTTTTTAATCAGGGCAAATTTTTATAAAGAACTTCAGAAAGGTCTTCACTTAGTCACAACACTTTCTTGCTTCCCATTAAAATATTTGGATAATGCCAATATTTCGATGAATGTCAGATTTTAGAAAGATATGGTCCAATAGAGTTACAATGGTCCCCCCAGCTCATTGCGCTTGTAGTATTTTCCCATGAAATAGCATAGCATAGCGTAGCATAGC
>QEPC01012679.1:8895365-8905435 GCA_003113815.1 Sphenodon punctatus | reverse complement strand
CTGGGTTATTTCCCACGCAGGGGACCCAGTACACAAAATGGCAGCAATACATAATAAATCAACTATACAAAATCAAAAAATCCCTTACTGACAATCTCCTGCTACCAACTCTTTACAGTCCAGCAGTTGGTCCCACAAACTAATCCTTCTGTCCCTTGCTGCCACCAAGGGACATTCCACCTAACTCCACCCCTCTCTCACCAGGGAGAATCAGCTGCACCTTCCTCTCCGTCAGTATTTAACATTACCCCCCACATAATACACACATTCACAAAATTTCCCACCTCCGCCTCCCGACCCAGCCGAAGGGCACAGCCAAAGGGCAGGCCCCTTTGACTGTGCCCCTTCAACACGCGCCTCCGGCACGGTCTCTGGCCGCTCCTGATGTTAAGGGAAGCAGCCCGGAAATCGACATGGTCAGGCCCCGCCTCCGCAAGGGTGGGTGGGGGAGTGGAAAGGATCCCGTGGCTCCCAGTTCTCAAAATCGGCCCACCCCCCCGACCCCACAACCAAGTACCATCTTTGTCTTTAAAGGTGTGTGGGTGGTGGGGGTTCCATGGTGTCGCTGCCATCAGGTCTCTCCTGGCTGGGCTCCCCTTTCTCCCGCACTCTGCCGGCAGCTCTAATCCCTCATCGACCACTCCCGATGTTAAGGGAAGCGGCCCGGAATTGGCATGGTCAGGCCCTTCCCCCGCAAGGGGGGGGGGGGAAGAGTGGAAAGGATCCCGCGGCTGCCAGTTCTCAAAATCGGGGGCCCCCGACCCCACAACCAAGTACCATCTTGGTCTTTAAAGGTGGGGGGGTTCCACAGTGCCGCTGCCATCAGGTCTCTCCTGGCTGGGCTCCCCTTTCTCCCGCACACCGCCGGCAGCTCTAATCCCTCATAAATAAAAGGTCATTATCCACTTGTGTATCCCTTTACTGACCCATGTTTTCAAAAACTAATATATCTCACAATTAAGTTCCAGGCCAAAGTCTTATTCAGCTTTTGTCAGATTAGCAAATGTAATCTGAAATAAATGAGCTCATAATAATGCCCCCTCCCCTCCCCTTCCCGGATGCGATTCATCTAACCTACACTTCTGTGTTAATATCAGCGCATATATTAAAACAGAACTTTCATAAAGCTGAAATCTGAGCCACCATTTGTCATTACAAACTCTTTCTGTCGTTACCAACCTCATGCTTCAGGAGGTTGGTAAAGGTTGGTAGTGACAAGGTCGGTAATGGCATTTTTAAACAAAAGTCAAAAGTGGAGAGGCTGGGAAGGTCATTGATTCGCAGAGGTGACCTAGACAGAGAGACTAATGCCTCAAAGTTCCAACAGCCACTTGCAAATTACAGATGAATCTCTATAGCCAGTGAAAACCTACAAGCATGGGTAGCAGAAGAGCTCTTCAAATTACCAATCAAAACTCAGCCATTATGGATAAACTAATTAAAGAATGGTGGTTAACTCTGCTCTTAGTGGACATCAGTTCAAGAATCTCTCAAAACAAACAAAACCTTTCCAACTTTTCTTCCCTTAAAGACGAAGACTTTAGCCTCATCTTCTCTCTGTATCTACTATTACCTATCCATTCTTTGTCTCCTACACCAACACATGTATCTTTTTACATCTTTGTTTTTAAATGTCTGGCATGCTATTTTTTCTCTCCCCACCTATAGCCCCTTCTCTAATTACTTTGTCCTATTCACTCCCACCCAAGTCACTGCCTTGTCTTGTTCTCATATCTCCTGTCCTTTATTCACTCAGTTTGTCTGTTTCTGAGTGCCTCGGCTACACGCCTGAGGAAGGGTCCTGGGTGGCCTGAAAGCTTGCTTATTCTCATCAACAGAAGTTGGTCTAATAAAAGATCATCTGAACGACTTTGTCTCCATCTCTTACATTTGGGACCAACCCGGCAACCACACTCTCCCTCAAAGGCATGACTGTTTCAAAGGCGAATGAGTGAAGACACGAAAAGTTAGAAATTCCTCATCAGATCCCTAAAAATGAGCTGAGCTTTCGTAAAGAGTAGACTGACCAGAGCTCTCAATCTAAAGAGAGAAAACATACCAACAAGTTCACAAGGATGCTCAGTTTTATGAATACTGCAAATCAAAGCTCTGGCCCATTTGAAGACCTAGTAACATTCACTGCATCGGAGAACGGTAACTTGGAGGTCAACTAGTGCACCTCCTTGCACTGAGACAGTAGGAATTAAACCTAAATAACTCTGATGGAGGACTGTCCCACCTAGGTTTAAAACCTTGGTATGACAGGGACTCTAGCCCACCTTGGAAACTTATCTGTTGCCTAGCTATACACCTAATTAAAATTGCTCCTGATATTTAACCCATATCTTCCTGAAATGTATTTTATTTAAACTTATACCTCCAAGCCCTATCCCCTATTTAAACCCATTACTTTTTTGTGGCCCTTGAGAATGGTTAATTTTCACCCTTTTCCCCACAAACCACCCATAATATTTATGGGAAAGAGACAAAAGGTACAAACCAACATGTGGGAAACAGCGGCCACCCCTCCCTTGGTCAGAGAGGCGCGTCAAACTAATGTACCCATGGACTAGAGAGTCATTCCGCTGCCGTGGGTAGGGCGAGGAGCTCAACCAACGTACGGCTGGCCGGCCGGTCCTGCCTCCAGCATTCCGCCCCCTGCCAAGACAGCCATGGTACTTGGCCATGGCGGCTCCGCTCCTGCCCCAAGGTGGGGTGCGTGTGTGTCAAACACACGTTGTGTTGGCCCGAGTGGCCAGCCCCTGGCATGGGCTGTGTCCTCGGAGGTTTTTCAAGGACACAGCTGGGGCTACCCGATTACCTGCCCGGGGTAGTCACAGGCCAATGGGACCATACATGCGGGTGAGTCCTGGGCCACAGCAGGCCAACGCAGGCCTGCGTCATGTTTGCTTGAAAGATCTTTTTTACTGGACCCACTTTTGTTGGTGGGAGCATGCACGCTGCACAGGGCCCTTCCTCAGGCATGTAAGGAGTCAGTGATGTAGCCTGAACAAATGCAATCGCTTGAGAGGCGCTGCCATTAGGAAAGAATCATTGGGATTTCAAGCATTTATGCACCACAGAGGGAAGCCAAGAATCAAGCGCTAAAGATTAACACGGGCGAGGATCTGGGCATACGGGCAAACGCTAGAGAGGGGCTTGTGGGACCGAGTTTCAAGGGAAAGCAGCCGTTTGCAAAGCCAGTCACCAGGGTCTCCTTGGGGCCCAAGCCTGTGGCCTACAGGCATGAAGGGCCAAGCACTGCTCCTTGCGGTGCCAGACCAGTTGCATCCTATTGCATTCTGTTATTTCAAACGTAGGCAGGAATAGCTTATGCACTCTTTGTTCAAGCAGAGTGGAAACAGTCTACTTATTAATCAGCACTGAGGTGAAAACCTGCGCCGTGACTACGAATGATAGAACTTAGCAAAACAGCACGGTCGTATGGTTGAGAGAAACAAAAAGACAGACTGAAAGGCTAGTGTGTGTGTGTGTGAGAGAGAGAGGGGGAAGGGGCGCTTAACTACTGAACTTCATCTCTCTCTCTTCAATCCCCTCCCGGCGGGGTGGCACTGGAGTTCTCCTGCCATTTAATCTTCGCTGCCTTCTCCCTGGCTTTTACTAGCAGCCGCAGCTGAGTGACCGGTGCTAGCTTGTGTTTGGTCCAGAGGGCAACAGCCTCTTTGAGAGCAGACAGCTGCAATTTTGTACCATGCTGCTGCACCTTAAAGACCGGAGGCAAGACAGAAATCTTGTGAGCCAAAAAGATGCACGGTTAGGGAGGAATAACAATAATTATAATTCAATTTTGAAAAAGTAACCTTGTGTCCACATCTGGCTTTCAACATCATTGTACGCAAGCACCTCGCAAACTTCTACATGTTTATCATTACAACAGGGTGGGAAACTTTGCCCTGGGTTCCTCGAGTCCCTCAAGTGTGCTGAGCACAAGTATCTCAAATGTGCTCAGCAATGTCAAAACCTCTGATTCTGGAAATACTTATGCATTTAACTCCAATGGTGCTATTGACTTTAATGGGATGACAACATGCACAAGTATTTCCAGAAGCCCGACCTGTGTCAGAACCACCGCCATGCTGAGCATCTAGCGTGGGGATTAAATTTCAGAGATCATATGCATGGACTTTGTAGATTTTAAATGAAAACATAAATCCACACCAATTCCTTATGTGCTTCACAACTAAGAGATGTAACTCTAAACCTGACTGTGCATGCTTCTACAGCATGCTGCATGGCTGAAAGGAGAGTGAATTGCAACAATTCAGGAACACCAAGACAACAGCCTTTTAAATGGAGGAAACCGCCTATTCCAAATCTTTAAAAAAAAAAAAAAAGGAAAAAAAAAGCTGCGGAACTGAAGTAGAAGAATTAAAACAAACTTGGATTTCCAAAGCGACAAAAGTGCAGTACTTAATCCATGGGAGAGGAGGGCAGCTCTAACAGACTCTGTTAAGCGAACCTTTTAGTCATCCCCCTACCGGGAGAGAAATTTGACCCCCAGGAAATAGATAAAAGTCACCCAAAAAGTGAACAAAAAAAGAAAAAAGGTGCTCGAAAAAACCAGAACACCATTCATCGCAGCTAACGACTTGTTCATTATGAGTGATGATGGATAAAGACCTCTCATGCTGAGATGAAATCAAGATTTATATGCATTGTTTCCTCTCCCAACTTGTGGGAAGATCATCATCGCTTAATTCTATCTCTGCGGCCAGTGATGGGCATCCAGAGGGCTGGTTATCAAACGGCGCAGTCAGCTGGCAAAAACTGAAACGTGCAGTTGGCACATCTGGACGGAGCCGCCACAGTCGAGGGTGAACAATGACTTCTGGCAAGCGGCCAAATTGCTTGCAGACGCTAGCAGGTCTCATCTACAACCGCCCCTACCAGCATCTCTCTCTCTTTTTTTTTTTTTTTTTACGAGAATCAGATTTTCATTGCTTCATTCAATTGCTCTCCGCTGCCATTTTTTACAGCTCTTATCGTTCCCTTGGAATATGGCCTTGAGACAGCTCATCCGTGTCCTTCACTGTGTTATCTCTTCTAACTTTTATTAAAACTTCAGCTTTCATCTGAAGATAGCTAATTAAATCCATGACAGATTATATACTCGTTTAAAAAAATAAATAAAAAAAAATTGCACCAGACTACTTTTTCTAAACAGAACAAGGGGGTTTATTTTCCTTTGAACCTAGTTAAAACTAAGGGGCTCTAAGGAGGTTTCATTCATTTATAAAGACAAGATACTTATCTCCCACCTAGTAGAGAGATAGGTTTATATTAAAGTTCTTGGTGGCGTGACAAGACCTGGTGCCATTTCTCACAATAATTATTTCTCGATGTTGGAAAGGGTTTCTCAGCCTGGTACTTAGAAAACAGATCTGCTAATACGGACATGAATGTATATTTGCAGCAGTGAAAAGCACTGTTCCGCAGGCCAGTGGGAGCATCATGTACTTTCCTACTTTTATATAAAAACAAGTCTAGGCTATTTGTGACGGCGACAGCATTTTTGCCAGTATGCGATTCTAGGTTTCTATTAGTTACACTAAGAAAACTCAATATATATAAAAACGTGATCAAACCTCTTCTTCCAACACAAACTGAAAGTGTATAAACTGAAGGACTCTTCCTCTCTCAAGTTCATTTCAGACTAAGTCTATCACCAACCAGCCTGTGGCACCAGCGGTTTTGCCGTAGTAAGTCAACGTTTGGGATACTGGCAATAGGACTTTTGCAGAAAAATGATGCCGTTTCCTCCTGGCAGCACAACGCCCACCAGTATTTGAAAAGCAAAAAGCTCTCCTTCTGCCCCAACCTGGGTGTGGAGACAGCAGCTGGGTGCTGGTCTCACAATCAAAATACCCAAATGGAAAGATAAATTAGCATTTTTCACAAGGACAACAACAACAACAACAACTACGAAAGGTGTGATCAATCGAGAGAGAGGGATAAGAGTCGAGTCCCACCTGAGCCTCGTTGCGATCCTTTCCTCCGCTTTAAGGCCTTTTCTAGGATGTCCTTCATGGTGACCTTCATACTGTCCACCTGGATAAGCGAGAATCCATGGGCAGCATTTCTGCAAGAGACACACGAACGCACACCACGTTATTCGAAAATGGTCACCAGAGGGCAGTTTATCGCAGCCCTTACTGCGCTTATGAGTTTCAACCAAAACACCTAACAATAAACTAAACAAAATAAAAGTTAATCCCTGCGTCGGACAAAATGAGACACACTAAGCAACGTCGGCTGAGAAGGCGGAGGCAAAAAGAACAGATAATATCGAGCCTTCCCTAATTTATCCTCTTCATTTTGGATCAGTCGGCGTTTGACATTAAAAAGTTAGTGTGTGTAATTGGTAAAAATGTGCTGGGTGCCTCACACTACAGAAATGGCCTCTGCCCCTAAAAGATTGCAAAGTATTGTTGTTATTGTGAATGTCTGCACTAGCACTGTACAATTATTAATCAGAAACCGGTCCCTGCCCCGAAGGCCTTGCAATGTAGGAGAAGATAGGGAAACATATGGAGAAATCGGGAGACAGTCATCAAGTTGAGAGGTTGTAGGGGCATGAGCTGAGCTTAGTGCATTCCCCACCTTTGTCTCTCCTACATGGTAAGCCCACTGGGGCATGGACCTGTCTATAAGTGTTGATTGTTAAGGAGCAGGTGCATTGCTGGGCCATTATGACTATTATTCATCACAGAGGAGGAGACCATGAACAACAGGACAGGAGAAGGAGCATCAGGGAGCTGGGGGGGAGGGGGGGGGAGACTAGGGAACATCTGACTGAAGAAGTAGGTTTTTAGGAGGGATTTGATAGTGCGTGCTCAGGCAGGGAGTTCCAGGCATTGGCGGGAAGCAGCCTGGGAGAGGGAGCAGAGACAGGTTAGGGAGCAGGAGACTCTGGGGCACGTTGGGTGACAATAAGCAGCAGACACGGCGACACATTCGGGAGGACGCAGGAGAAAGTTGGGCAGAGGGAACGGCTTTAAAGTTCCAGGAACAGCAGTGTCTTTTACACAAATATTTTTCTTTATCAAAGGCCCGAGGAAGGGTTTTAATGAAGGGAGCGTAGGCTGCCTGGCACAGCGATACCCTTGCCCACACGGAATGGGCAGAAACATCCTTGGGACAGATGTGGTTGATGTAGCCCCGTGGGGTACTGAGGAGAGGCCACTTGTGGGAGGAGACGGGCAGGCGGAAGGGGCAACACTAGAAAGAGCCCTGGCCGATAGGGAAACCCGGCTCCTTGGCCTTTGCAGCCAGTCTCCGCTCGGGTCAGTCAACGCCACTGCAGACAGTTACCAGGGAAGAGTCGTTGGGCACCTGTGGGACAAGTCTCCCACGATGTGGAAGGGAGCCTGATTCGCAAGGCCACTGAGACAGGAGGGGCTCGTCAACGTGGTGGCGCAATACTTTTCCCAGGGAACGGGAATGACGTACGCGACCCTGAAGCTGTGGCGGTGCAGAACTATCTGGCAGGCTGCAGCCGGGTTGCCAGATGCAACATTTCAACGTAAGAGACACTTCAGAGCTGTGGGCTCTGAAACAAGGGCCACAGAGCTGCGCGACTCAGAATAAGGGACGTCCATTATGTCACTAAGAGATGTTCACTATGTTCTCAAGACCGGCAAGGCTCTGAAATAAAGGGTGCCTCCTTAAAATAAGGGGACCTGGCAAGCCTAAAAACATAACGTAAGAACATAAGGAGTGTCGTACTGGGTCAGACCAAACGGTCCATCTAGCCGAGCATCCTGTCTCCGACAGTGGCCAATCATGGTGGCTTGGGAGAAGCCCCCAACAGGTCACAATGGGGGATCCATTCCCTGTTGTTTTCCCCCAGCTCCCGTCATGTTCCCTGATCCTGTCTGGCTAATAGCTGCTAATGGACTTATCTTCCAGAAACTTGTCCAAAACTCTTTTAAACTCAGCTAGAGTACTGGCCCTTACCGCAGCCTCTGTCAGTAGAGTCCACAACCCGATTATACGCTGCAGCAATCCAAGCAACACACCCATCACAGGACTCGAGGCCTAAAAGGACCTTTAAAGGACTTGCAAAATGACCAACGACAAACTTCTCTTCGTAGGCTGACACCTGAACTCAGGAACTCACTTCCTCTGGAGGTTCACGAATGCCCAAGCCAGAGTCTTTTCTGGAGGCAACATTAAGACCTACTAGAGAATAAGGCAACAGGTTTCCTCCCCAAGCCACTGCTGCCTCCTTATGTAAAACCTGTCCTGCATTTGCTCAGTCCATGGTCCTGACTTGTGCCGTGCTTGACGAAGGGCCCCGATGGCCCAAAAGCTTGCACCGACTAGCGCTGGTCCAACAATGGAGAGCATCTGAACTACGCTGTCTCCATCTTGACAGACAGACATCAGTAAAACGTAATATACACACATACAAAAACCATCTCTATATGTGTGTGTATGTCTATACGCATGCACACATACACATGCGCACAAAGAGCGCCAGCATTTTCCAGAGGCAATCTATTATGTAACAAGACATACGAAGAATATAACTTACACACACAAATGATCTATGTATGCTCTATGTATATATAATGATACACACACAAATATATACACACACGCAAAATATATCTAATACACAAAACCCATAACATTACAAACTGGATAAAAATTCCTTAGAAACCAAGAGCTGAGAATCAAAATAAATCAATTTCAGGAGACTGTAGCAAGCCTCCTCGGCTGTGCCGGGAAACCCCCAAGCAGCAGCAGTGACAACTCCAGGGCACACTGCGCGCGAGGGTGTACCAGACACCGGCTCTCGGCGGGTACAGTTTGGAAGAAGACTCACCCACAACCACTGCACTGACCACAGACGTAAGGATTCTGACCCAACCCCTCTCTCCTTGCCGACACTCTCACAAGCTAAGTGAGGTCAATGCCCCAGTGCAAAGACATTGCCACATCAAGTCAGCCCGGCCGGCGTTCCAGTGCTCAGTACCGGACACCGTGCTGCCCAACATTTTGAGAAGCCACAAGCCCCACTGCCTTGGAGAATAAGCTCTGCCTCTCCATGAATAAGCTTCATCCTCTCACGCACGTACATGCACCCCTCTTCACCGTCCAAGTGTATAAAGAGGGACAGATACTCTCCTGCTTCTCATTGCACTCCTGGTATTAGTAGATGGGGTGGGAGCTCGCTGCAGCTTGTAGCGGCTCTGCGTAGCCGCCTCTTCTAGGTCCCGTGTGGGAACTGCAACCAACGGGCAGCCGTTCCTCCCTGCTGTGGCCCACCTCCATGCAACCCCCCAGCCTCAGTTGCTCTAGCGATGCTCTACTCTGCGCCTGCAACGCCACGGTGCAGAACGTGTGTGGAGGAAGCGTGCGTCCCAACATACGGGAAGCAGCCCTGCGGGCCCTCATTGCCCTGGATTTGACATTCACATTTCCTGGGTTGATGCCGTGTGGAGCGGCCCCATGATAGACGAGCAGGTAAATCCGGGGCTCATGTGAGGCAACATCTTGTTTAACACCCGTAGTTTCTTGCTGTTCCACCATCCCCCTATTGATCTCTCAAGTGCTTTAACTGGGATGCAGCCAGGAAAGAGCTGCCTCACGGGCCTTTTTTTCTCTCTCCTGAGAGAGGGACAGTGGGATTCAGCACCTAAATAGGGACAGTTGAGAAGGTAAGTGGGATGCTGCAGTGGTAGGTGCAAGAGCCCTCTACCAGCTCATCAAGGAACAGGCTACCCACATGAGAAGCTTCTTCCTAAGCGGAGACACTTATTGGCTGGTGTGGTAATATCCCTCAAACACTAAAGACAACTTAAAAATGGAGCTCATCCATTCAAAATCTCTCACTCTAAGCCTCTGGCTCTCTATGCTTTCCAGTGGCAGAGAGTGGAGGCAGGGTGGGCAGCCCAGAGGCTGGGGCCAGGAGGTAGTGGATGGGGGGGAGGGAGCGGCTATAGGGGTGTTTCTGGGGCATAGACGGTATGGTCCTCGGGGGCAGGTGACTCGTCCTCCCAGGGGACCAAGGTTCCTGGTGGAGGTTAGGAGGGTCACCCCCC
>QEPC01012679.1:8837959-8892102 GCA_003113815.1 Sphenodon punctatus | reverse complement strand
ACACTGGCTGCCCATGGACTTCCGGGTCCGAGTCAAGGTGTGGTTATGACCGTTAAAGACCTATATAGCCTGGGCCCTGCCTACCTGCAGGACCGCCTCGCCTCTTGTGTCCCGGATGGACTCCTGGGGTCAGCCGGGGGCGCCGCCTTGGAGGTCCCCTGCACACCCCGGGGGTTTTCTCGGTGGCTGCACTTTGGTTGTGGAACTCCCTCCCGACACAAGTGCAGCCTTCTCCAGATCGTCCCTCCTTCCGTAGACAATCTAAGACCTGGCTGTTTCACCACGTGTTTGGTGAGGGGGTGTGTGTGTGTTAGCTCCGCCAGATTGTTAAGTTTTATATTGTGGCTGGTTTTATTCTGCATTTTATGGTTTTATTAATTTAATCTGTAAGCCGTTCCGAGCTGTCAAAGGCAGGATGGGGGTGGGATATTAAGTAGTGAAATAAATAAATAAAACAAACAACAATTTGAATCACAAATTGTTTTCACTCTCTCTGCAGTTTTTCCTCCTCTGTGTTTGTGACAGCTTTCACCCACCGAACTTCATCCACAGTGATGCCTGGCTCTTTTCCCGAAATAACCACTCAAAACCCCCAAACAGGCAGGAGCTGCTCGAATCATTACCTCCAACGGCCCCCTATTACGCCTTGTCTGCCATTGTTCTCTCCATTCATCTAGTTTTGCTGGAGCCGCAGGAACTTCCCGGCGCAGTCTAGACTTTTCGGTTAAGTTGCTGAAAAGGAAAATGTCTGGGCAGTGGAACCCATTGCAAAAGGCAAGTTGCGGAGTTTCTATCACTGGAAGTTTTTTTATTATTATTATTATTATTATTTGTTTGGAGATGATTCCAGGATAATTCTTTATCGTTTCTGAAGTGCATTCAGTGTTCAAAGTTCTGTACCATCCTTACCTAGTTCACTCTCAAAACAACCCTGTCAGGAAGGTCATTTTTTTCCCATTTTACAGATGGGAAACTGGAGGCTGAGAATGACTTGTCCAAGGCTACCCAATGCTAATTCATGGCTAAGACAATATTTGAATCCTAGTATCCCAAGTACACATTCAACACGTTATGCACTAAACTACACCGACAGCCAGTACGATAGATTTGGGCAACAGGGTCCAAAACCTGTCTTAGCTACGATTCCACTAAGTAGCTTTGGGAATGTCATTCTCAGCCTCAGTTTCCCATCTGTAACATGAAAATATTACTGACCTACTCCCCACAGGATTACCGGGAAGGCGACCTAGATCAGGATTGTGAAGCACCTCGAACACTGAAAGTGCTACAGAAGAATAAATAAATGTCTCCATTCAAGCGGTGGGGGCTAAATGACCTCATGTGACCCTTTGCAGACTTACAATTCTGTGGTGATCTAGCCCCTGCATTCAGCTAGGGAGGCAAGGAAATTAAAAAATGGGGTCACTGATGAGCAGCTTATTTCCCCTTAAATGTGACAACCGCAACGGGAGCAGCTTAATTCTTTTTTTTCATTTGCAAAGTTATTTAGTAATAATAATTTTATTTTTATAGCACTCCTCCCTCCCCGCACCAAATGGCGCTTGGAGAGCCTCACATCATAAAAATAGGAGAACCCATAATCCATTGAAAAACAATTTTAAAAAGGGGGCGGTAAAACACACACGAAAGCACCTGGAGAATCAATAAGTCTTCTGGCGCTTTCTGAAGGTGAGGCGGGAGCAGCAGAGACAGAGCGGGTTCCACGCTGAAGGGTCGCCACAGCCAAAGGCCGATTTCCCGCTGACTTAAGGCGCAACGGTGGGATCCCCAGACAGCGGGCGGTTTCCGGGCGAGGCTCCAGGAGCGGGTTTCAAATACAGCTGCCAAGTGCTATGGGCGGGGCCTGGTGTGACTGTTGTCATCAAAGGGGAAATGCAGCTAACGCGGGGCCCTGCCTATGGGGGTGGAACGCAGCAGCAAAGTGCGACAGAGAGGTGGGGAACGCTGGCATGTGTCGTCCCCGGAGACTCTACACTGCGAGGAACGGAACGGAACGGAACGGAAAGCAACGCCAAGAAAAACTCCAAACTGAGTCAGCTAAAAAGGGGAGGAAGGGCCCTGCAAAATAAGAAGAGAAAGAGAGCTACTTTAGTCCAACAGGCTAGCAATGCAAGCGAGGCTACCAGGGCTCAAATCCTTCCACACGTGTCCGCTCGTGAGCAGACAGAGGCCCTCAAGCTAATCTACGAGGAAGCCAAGCTGCCTGAGGAGAGGAAAGCAAAGCACGCTACGGCGAGCTGGACGCGGATGACCTAATTTGGTGCTGCTCATACCAAGAGAGGTCTGGAACCAACCCCCCACCCAAAAAAAATGAAAAACGGCCCTTTCAGGCCTTGTCACTTGAAGCCGTTAAAGAGTAAAAGCTGTTGTTGATCCGGCTGGCGGCTCGGCCTGTTTCAACTTGGTCAAGTCCTTCCTCTTGAGCAGCTCGGCCTGAGAACTGTCAAGCTAATTTTACTGAACACTCTATTACTAAATCACGGCTGAACCATAGCCATTCTTTACCTCAGAAGCTGGAGCCCATCCCAGAACAATCTTTAAAAGTTTATTTTACTGATCAAAGCAAAACAAGAAGAAAGCCCTGTGTTTTACTATATTTAGTGAGCTGTTCCGTAAGTGAGACTTTGGCAAGAGTGGCGAATTGAAAAGTGCCCCCCACAGCCCCTCCCGCATTTGTAAACATTAGGATATTTGCTATGGAACAATGCCAGAATAGCTCCGAGTGGCAACCATCAGAGCTCGGCCTCGCTGCAATTGCCTGGCTTTGTTTTAGTTTAGTACGGGAGCCGTACTTTCCCTCTTAAGAACATAAGTCGTCCCACACTGGGGGAGACCAATGGTCCATCAAGCCCTGCCTCCTGTCTCCGACAGTGGCCAATCTCTGTCTCGAGACACGTACCCAACAGGTCACAATGGGCAAGCCATTCCCTGTTTGCTCCCAGCCCCAAAAAGTCAAGGTTGCATCCCCCAAGCTACTTGGCTAATAGCCATTAGGGATGGGAATTGGATCAATACGATTTGCCCAATTTTGGATGTATCATATTGATAAGAAGAAATCTGAACCTACTGGGGGATACGATCCAAAAGGATCAGATTCCCTGGCGGGGTTCTATCAAAGCTCCTTGTCCAAGGAGCTTTCAGCTTATGCATGCCAAACCCGTCCTGCCCCCCACCCCCCAGGCTCCTGCCTGCCCCCTCCAACACCTGCCGCAGCAGCACTGGGGAGGGCAGGAGTCTGGGGTAGGTGGGTGCCAGGCAAAGGACCGGGGGAGGCAGAGCTGGGGGGCAGAGGGGCTGCACAGGGGTGGTGGGGAAGGGTAGTTGATTTACTCACCAGGCTCTGGAGTCCAAACCAGCGCCCGGTGGCACCTAGCAGAGCTTTCTCAGGGCCACGCCAGGAAGAAACTAGCACAAATAAATAAATTGCTGCACATGCACAAAAAAGGCTGTCACGGCCATTCTGCACGTGTGGCCATTTTCCAATGCCGCGTTGCCACCCCCAGCTCCGCCTTCCCTGGACCTCTGCCCAGCGCCCAGGCTGGGAGAGGCAGAGCTGGATTTAGACTCGTATTGCTCAGATAGGAACCAATTCCAAATAAGATCCAAAATCCAAACTGGGGTCAGTTTGGTTCAGAACCGAACCCAATTTTCAATCTGATGTCCCATTACTAATAGCCATTAATGGGCCTATCCTTCAACATATCCAACATTCCCAACAAGAGCACAAAACCAACACTTTGCTAGGCAGCAAACCCACCAATCAGCACCGACAGCAGGAACGGTCACAACTTGAGCTGAAACGTGTAACCGTTTCGGTACTTGCACGTAAGACTTGCATTTTTGGGTACCACTCCAGGTATCCAAACTGGCACCCGAATACCACCCGGGAGTACCCAAAAACCTGAAATGCCGGTTTCTGAGTATTCGAATTTCTTGGAAAACGTCTGAAAAGTTTTCTGAGATCCAGAACCAGAAGTAAAAAATCTGGAATGAAAACGGTTTTCCGTATTTCATTTGCTGGTATTTTGGGTACCCAATCGGAGACCGTTTCAGGTACTGAAATTTGCCGGAACCTTGAGTTGAATCGGGTACTATGGATATAATGGTTCTACCCATTTTGTGGGTACCAGTTTCAGCTTTATCACAGACCAATGAGATTCTGCGCCTGTTCCACGGAAAGAACGACCTACTCTTTATAATAGTTGGCCGGGGTCAGTGGGGGCTGAAGTTCTTTAGCCACGGCCAGCACACGTCAGCCTGAAAACATCACCCACCCATATGCAGAATGTGGCGGCCCGTCTCCTTACGGGGACGGGTCGCCGTGAGCACATTACACCAGTGCTCTGTTCTCTGCACTGGCTGCCTATAGCGTACCAAGCTAAGTTCAAGGTGCTAGTATTGGTATACAAAGCCCTATACGGTCTCTGCCCCTCTTATCTCGGGGACCGCCTCGCCTTCCGTGACTCAGGACAGACCCTCCGATCCACTAGGGGCGCCTATCTGGAGGTCCCCCGTGTAAGGCGGGGGGGCCCCCATGGAGAGAGCGGTCTCTGTGGTCGGGCCACAGTTGTGGAACTCCCTTCCGAAGGAAGTCCGCCTGGCCCCGGGTCTGCTCGTCCTTCGGCGGGCATGCAAGACTTGGCTGTTCACCCAGGCCTTTGGAGGGGAGAGGGAGGGGTAAATGGGGGAGATTGGTGGGGTGGGGAATTGGAGGGTAGGGTTAGAGTCGGGGGGGTTTACATTATTTTAAAAGTGATGTTGGTTTTAATGTATTTTATTGTTTTATCGTATTGTTAGCCGCTCCGAGATGCCGTGGGCATGAGGGGGGGTGGCATAAAAATGCCAATAAATAAATCAATAAAATAAGTATAATCAGCTAAGGAAGGGCCTGGGGTGGAACTAGAAGGCAGGACCCCAGGATGTAAGGAGGCCAGAGGGTCCTCCCCCCACAATGGTACGGCATTGCATTCCCTGTCCCTCCAGGAAGGGCCCCCTCCTTTACAAAAGCCGCAGTTGGAGCCCTAGGGGGTGTTGTTCCAGGTCTGGGGAGGTGGGAGAGAATGGAGGATGTTGCTGGGCAAAGGCCCCACTCTCCCCCCGGAGACCACCTGTGACACAGTGTAATGCTTCTCTGATTCCGACCGGGGATTCTTCGGGGAGAGCATGTGTGAGGGGACGCCACTACGATCCCTGTCTGGGATGTTTTTCAGGACCCTTATCTCCACAGGGCCCAGGACGTATCTTTGTTTAAGGAGGCCCCTGTCCAAGGCCAGGCCTACATACAATCCTCTTTTCCTTTGTGGCTTCCTTTCCGTGGCATGATTTTAGTGTCGCTAGAAATGTATCCTCTCGGGTTACTTGCGCAGGTGTGTAAACTTTGGGCTAAAATTTGCTTTGACCCACCTAAGCCCTGCCCCATGACTCTGGGGGTGGGGACATCCCCCAGTAGAATTACATTTCTATACGAGCCCTATACTGGCCTGGTCGTCCCTGTGAACCGCTATCCCTCGAACAGAACATGATTAGCTAGGCACGCAACACGGTTACCTAGCCCAGCCTTAATTCCAACCAGTGCTTTTACCTTTACTTGCAAGGACTGATGGGACAGGGAAAGGGGGTGCTTGGATTTTATAAACCAAAAGCATCTTTAAAAAATGAATTAAAAAAACCTTAATTTGGAGTCGAACAAAATCCCTCCCTCCCCCGGCCTGTCTTTTCCTGTCATTTTACGAAAACATACCTGGGTGACAAGGTTAAATCAAGCAAAGGAAATCCCTGGCACTTATCATCCTCCGGCATTACTGATAAATTGTGCAGTGGAGGAATAAAGGATTACCTTCTGTATTTTTTCATTACACTTTTCTTTTGTTACAGAATACATAAATCCATTGTGGCACAATGCAATATGTATCATCGTGCTACACCTGTGGACGTTTCATAGCGGCTGCCATGTCTGTGCAGTCAGGAATGATAAGTGAACCACCCGTGAATGTTAATGATAGTGATCATTCTGAGGTAACTTGGCTTTCCATCTTCCTTTACAGCCTCGGTGCGGGAGCCAGGGTGGCAGGGTTCAGGAGAGGAAAATGAAAACAGAACGCAAACACGCCACAGCCTGGAACCTCATTTCCAAGGAGGGAAAAAGCACAGAGGCTTCTGCTTAGCTCAGTTTAGGGAAACGATTAGCATCTGAGAATTTGGGGGGGGGAGGGGGGGCGTCCCAAACTGTCCCATAACTCTCCATTGCACCGGAGAACAACTTCCCTTTCATTCTCAGGCAGAGCGGAGCACAACGTTGGCTACAGGAAATCTTTGCCATGGCTGAAAAATGATCGGCTTTTAATAACATTTCCCATGTTAAGAGTATGAAATCAAAGGAGAGGCTAGAAATTCTCTTTTACACCATGTCGGGGACCTGCGTTCATGGCATCTTTCTCCACAGGTGGCAAAGGGGGAGAACGCAGTCAACACAGGTCGCTGCATACTGTCCTCAACTTCATCTGGGTTGTTTCTCTTTTCAAGCTACAATGCAAAGGGTTTGGACTGGATTGACTATGCCACCCGCACGCTGCCTTTTGCAACTCTAATGTGCGCTTTGAGTCTGATTGCCTGTGCTTCTACTGCGCTTACAGATAGCTTTTATATATTACCATTTTGTGTTTATAATGGATGTGTCATGCTCCTAAGAAAAGCAGCAACAGGTGGAAGGGGAGTGCTTCTACGGGCTAAGTACTTATACATTTCAAGGCTTTGAATCACATTTATAAATGCCCCACTGCAATCTTCATATTATTCCACTGTTTCCAAACTGAACCTATTGGGTACTGACATACTGCACATTTTTTTTGGGGTGGGGAGGGTTAATACATCTTATCATCAAGCAATTTAAACAAAATAGTAAAATATATTTTAAAAGTGCGGTGGGGTAGAGGCCTTGCACGCCAAATCTCATCTGGGAGCCAACTGGCAGCTGAGCTACTAACCCCTGAAAAGAATGCCGCTAGCTACAGCATGCATCAAGTTCCGACACCAAAATATCCAATCAGGCAACAATCCCAAAGGGTATTATCGGAATTGCTGGGGCTCCTTTGAAGTGAGGCTTTTCAGGTATTACCTCATCAGCTCAGAGAGTTTCCATTTACATGACTTTCCTCGACTCCCCCTCCTAACAAATCCTAATTGACATCAAAGTGGATCGCCTGGAGAACACCGCATTTGACATTGGACAAAGTAACTCCTTTCCGCAGCAGACATTTTCCAAAAACAAACTCGCTAGACTAATGGGCAGCTAGAAGCCAGAACGACTGCCCTCTGTCTTCTCCTTGTGTAACTTTGCCAGAGTCCTTGGAACTTGCCAAATTCGGTCATGCCTGCTTAGCTTGCTCGACTGATTGTGCCAGAAAAGAAAATAAGACACAGATGTATTTGAGCTCTTTGAGATGCCAGTAAGAGAGACAGCTAATGGCTTTATTTCGACCCTCCCCTACCAGCTGGGCACAGGTGGGGGGGATAATGAGGTCCCTCTCCCTAATCAAACTCAATTATTTACTACTCTCTCTAACCACAAAGACATTCACATTCAGCTCGGAATATAAAACACGCTGTGGGCTACTTCCAGCCACTGCCACTGGGTATTTATAACAAACTCAAGTGGCTGAGAGTTTGCCTTGGCAGGCCTTTAAGTGCGTAAAGTTTTGTTGACTGTTTTTGCTCAAATCTGTCCTGCTGAAAAGAGGTCCCAGGCGAGACTCCATAACTGTCAGTTCAGTGAACTGCATAACATCGGAGAACGGATTCAACGCGCAAGCAGGGGTGAGCTCTGGAAATCAAACACCATGGTTCATCATGAAGCTTCTCAGAGGCGTCAAATTTCTTTTCGCTAGTAAGAGTGATACGGTATCAATAAACATTACCAGCCAGCCACATGCATGACACGGCGGTGGTGGCAGAGGTACTTTAACATGAAGGAAAAGACACGCACAGGACAGGAAAGAACATAATGACATGCACTGGCAGAACAGCAAGAAAGGAAAAGAGGACACAGAACCCAAACCTAGACACTTAAAAATTGGAGAAACTAGATAAACACAGGACGTGAGCCAGCGTCAGTCCTAGCAACCACACTTCAGAATTCGAATTTTAATCTGAAATAAGATTCGCTGCCCCTGCCTTTCTTATTTAAAATTGACAGCTGTTGATTTAGGAAGTGGAAGCGGTTTCACAAATCACTGCCGCGCAGACACGAGAAACACATCGTCATCTATTGCACAAATGTTGGGTTTCTGTTTGCGGAAGTGTTGCTTGGCAATACAGTCGTCCCGTTCCGACACGCGGCAGGTTACGCCGACGTTACGGAACAGGCCTACTCGCAGCACCCGGCGCACCGTGCGTTTGGGGAGGGTATGAAACGGATGGACCGTTCTTGCTTTGCAAGCTCACAAACCGAACCAAGTCAGCGGTGGCCCATTTGTTAATGGGTGGCCCATTTGTGAAAAGGTTCTCTCTCTCTTTGCAAAATCTAAGAGTAGCTTATTCCAAGTGCATAAGACATGGGCTGCCAAAAACCTACTTCTCTACGCCACATACGTTTTGCTCTTTCCTGCGAGACCTTCAAAACCCTCCTAAAAACCTACCTTTTCCATCAGGCTTTCCCCAACTCCTCACCCCATAGATTGATCCTTCATGTCTCTCCTTAGGCCGTCTTTCATCCTCTAGCATCCCCTCACTCCCCTTGTAGCTTAGCTAAGCATGTGCACCTGCAACTCCTCAGCTTCAGGAACCGTGCTCCTCGACTGGTCCATTCCAGATTGTAAGCCCCTTGGGGTAGGGACCTGTCTCTAATCACGACTGTTTAGCACAAGGCATATTGCTGGTGCTATATAAATTAATACCAATGGCTGTCTCGGTATTTCAGCCCTAGTCCTGCAACTGAGGGTATAGAGGTAGACCGCTGTGCTGGCATGCGACTCTGCAGAGACGCAGCTTTTCACCCCTGTTCCATCAACCATGGAGCTAGGCCCAGTCTATAACAAAGATGTCGTGTATTTTTTGAAGCTCACCCGACATGAAAGGAATTGGATTCTTCCCCCCACACTCAAGAAGCTACCCAAGAGTTTAGCAGCTATGATCAGATGCGAGATATAGCTGTCATGTCCTTGAGCAGAGCATTTCCATTAAGAGGCCTGTAAAACTTACTAATGGGAAGTTTGGTAAGAAACGTCCAACGATTGGTTATTATATGGACTTTATAGCTACTGGTGAAGATTGGGTCTCTGTGATCATTGTGCAGACGTGACCCTTGGTTTTTCTGGCCTCTCTTCTCTCCTCCCCTGGGCAGATTGGAACTTTCCACCCATCAATCCTGTGGCACCTTCCCAGGCTCCTCTGGGGTTCGAGGAGCTACGGGGAGGGGAATGAGCGAGTCAGGCCAGACATGGATTGAGGCGGAGATGTTGCTGGGAACATGGCCACCCACTCACCAGCTCTTTGACTTTTCCCTGGAAAAGGAGGTATGAGCTAGGAATTCTCCTTTGAGGAAGGAAGATTCCTGGAACAGCTTAAAGGTCATTCTTGTGTGCCGAGGGCGAGGGTGGGCTGTCTGAGTGCTGTGCATGCTGCACAAACATGATGCATGCGTGCACTGCACACAGACTGCTACACACAGACCTCGCATGTGGACAAGCCCCATGGTTTCCCCCCCCAACAATTTCAAGTAGTTAAACAGGCTCATTTTCTTCCATTTAAAGCCCTAAGCGGCCTGGACCCCACCGACCTGCAGGACCGCCTCATCCTCCGGGATTCTGGTTCGACCTCCGCGGTCAGCCGGGGGCATCCTCCTCGAGATCCTCCGGGTTTCCCGGGTGTCAACCATGAGGAGGGCGTTTTCTGTGGCTGCGCCGCGGCTGTGGAACTCCCTCCCGTTGGAGGCCCGCCTGGTCACCGACCTCCCCTCTTTCAGTAGACAATGTAAGACCTGGCGGTTCCGCTGGGCCTTTCCCGAGGGAGATGGGATGGGTGGGTTGGGTTTTTTTGGTATCGGGTTATTTTAACTTGGGGATTTTTGCTTGTTTTAGTGTATTTTATCTTTTATTTTAAAATGTTGTGAGCCGCCCCGAGATGCTTGTAGCAGGATGGGGTGGCATATAAATTTAAATCAATCAATCAATCAATCAATTTGTTTTTTTCAATTTTTGCAGAGAATTTCTGCTGACCTACCAATTTATTTATTTTTCCAATTTTACCCCACCCTTCCCAAATGGTTCAGGGCAGCTTACCAACAAAACAAACCCCAGCCTCCAACCTTTCCCCTCACCAGCCCCACCTCACCGTCACTGTTTTGCCCCAACGTTCGGAAGATGCTCAGGCCCAGGTTCAAACGAACCTCTGGGGGAAAGGAGTTCCACAGCAATGGGGCAGCAACCGAGAATGCCCCCCGGCACCCTCCCCCCTGTCCTTTGGACAAGAGTAGCAGACGGAGCCTGAAGGGCACTCCCGGCTGACCGCAGGAGTCGCAGTGGGGCACGGTAGGACAGGCGGTCCTTCGGATGTGTGGGGCCCAGATCATTTAGGGCTTTAAAGGTCAACACCAGCACCTTGAATTGTGCCTGGAAAGCTATATAGGCGCAGACTCCAGAGAACCGGTGTCATGTGCTCCTGGTGCCTTGTCCCTGAAAGGAGGCGAACCGCCGCATTCTGCACCCGCTGCAGCTTCTAAACAGTCCTCAAGGGCAGCCCCACGTAGAGCGCGTTGCAGCCGTCTAGCTCTGAAGTGATGAGAGCATGGATGACGGTGGTCAGATCGGAGTCAGAAAGAAAAGGCCGCAGCCTCCTCACCAAATGGAGTTGGTGAAAAGTTCTTCTGGCCACAGCAGCAACCTGAAGATCCAGGTGCAGCAAAGGATCCAGAAACATGCCGGGGCTGCGGACCTGACTGACCAGAGGGGCTGGACTTCATTTTAATTAATTTATTTATTTATTTATACTAAAATTGATATGCCGCCCCTCCTGCCTCAGGCATCTCAGGGCGGCTCACAACATATTAAAAACCGTTTAATACCTATTAACACAGTAATAACTACAATTTTAAATCAGTTTTAATACCCAACCCCACCCACCCACCCCATCTCCCTCGGGAAAGGCCTGGCAGAACAGCCGGAGTCCCAATCACGTCCAAGGCACAAGGCCGGTCAACCATCATCGCTTCAGTTTTGTCAGGATTTCAACTTCACTCAGCTCATCCAATCCCTGACTTCACCCCAAACCTCTGAATGACGTCTCCCAGCAGTCTCNGGGGGGGGGGGGGGGGGGGGGGACGACAGACTAGAACCCTGTGGAACCCCCACAGGTGAGGTCACAAGGGTCGACGCCCACTGGGACCCCCCCTGACAGGAAAGAACAGAACCACTCAAGAACGGCCCCACGCACCCCTGCCAGGTCCCGCTGACGTGTCAGCACCACCTCGTGATCAACTGTAGCAAGAGAGAGAAACAGAATATTCACTGCTCTGTAGCTGGGGGACCAGACTCTGCTACTCATGATCTGGGGGCAGGATGGGGGCTGTGTTAAGCCCTACCAGCTGCATGGATTGACAGCAGGCAGGACTCCTCCCAGACTGATTTGGTCTCCCGCAGGTTTTAACAGCAGGAAAGGCTATTCTTTGTGGCCCACCAAGAACGTGCTTATTAAATCAGCATTTATAAAAGCAGAGAGTGGTGTGACATGACTCTAGTTCAACGTAAATGGAACTTTAAAGGCATCAGGAAATTGAATTAATTTTACATTTAAAACCCTCTGTTTATAGTACGTTTCTGTAGGTACCAAGCTTATCCTGGCGCTCTTCCAAGGGGCTGAGTTCAAATATGCATATTTGATTTATCTGACCTTTTTAAATCTTACAGCAGGCAGCAGCAGAACGGCTTCCATCTTTATTTCTTACTTGGTTCTCTCTGTCATTTCGAACAGATTCAGAGAAAAGCCTTTTCTTCTCTCCAGACGGTAGCCATTGCCAAAAAGAAATCAAGTCAGATTTACAGATACTGAATTATGAATTATGCAGACTGCCTGTGTCCCATTTCTACGGACAACAGCAATTTGGACAATGAAAATGTTTGCAATTAAAGCAGCATGGGAAGGGAAAGCACAGTTCGTTCTCCGAGGCTCAGGCAAGCAAACCCTCCACTAATTTCCATGCCCATTAACAGGGGCTTCTCTTTCATGGCAGAGAAAGGCTCTCCCACTTCGGGGGCTAGAACAACACTGCACTTCAGACCAATGCCAGCTTAGCTGCTGAAACGGAGAAAACTTACTGAAAAGCTTCGGCTGCACAAAAGGGAAGTGGTTAACTTGAAGAGTTGCACATGAAACGGAGAGGTTCTTACCTAGTATCCTTCCCAAGTGGCTCAGAGCAGAGGCATAGCCTCCCGGGAGCCAGGAGGCTCAGTTGAACCTGAGGCCTGGACTCGCAGGGGACTGGGGGATCTTGCAAGCAGCTTAGCCACCGCTAGGAAATTTTCAGAGTAGGCGAGGAAGGGAATGGGCCCAATACTCTGCCCACTCTGAAACTTTCCTAGTGGTGCTCAGACACTTTTGGAGAGTACGGATGTTTAGGGAGACCCTCTCAGGGCTCCCATAATTGGGCCATTAGCCACGGCCCGCCACAGCCTTGATACTCCCCTGGCCCAGCGTGACCAACGCTCAGAGTTTTATCCGAAACCAGGTGTTTTAACGCCTCAGTTACTGAAACGAGGAATATTTTCTGCGTTCATTTAATAAAATAAAAAAAGCTTTCAGCCCTCCTAATTGTAGAGACCAGCTTCAAAAAACACAAAGGAAAACGCCCCCTTAGGGCTCAGAAAGCAGAAGACAAGGAACAGGCCGCCAACGAGAACCTTGCGGCCGGACCGTAAGCCCGTCTCATTTGAACATTTGGGGCTGGCAATCCTGAAAGTGGGGTCCATTTCTCATCTACGTTTGGCGATAGCATCCTTTAGCAGGAGCCTCTGCTCTGGGACGGCCAGGGAGTTGATCGTCTGGGCTGCTGGCCCCAAAGCATCCTTTTCCTGCACTCTGAAGGAGGCAGTGAACATTGCTTCCATTCCCCAGAACCTGCAAGGGGGTCTCTAAGCAACAGCATTAAACACAAAGTGGAAGCCTTCCAGGCAACAGGCAGGGACAGTGGGGGGGGGAGGGTCTTGCATGTGTCTGACATGGCAGCGAGGGCTCTCCTGGGTCAAAGATGAGAAGTAGGTGGAACGGTACCTGGTGGACGGGGACAGGATTTGTTGGGGGGGCGGATCGTATGGGGATTTAGTATATTGGAATTAGTTTATATGTTTGGAGGTTTTTTTGAGCGTATCGTAAGCTGTCCTGAGTCTTTTGGGAAAAGGAATATCGATCTAATAATAAGGATGTCAAATAAAAGAGTGCACGCACGGCTTTGGAGCACACAAAGTCTGCTCCTACCAGTTTGGAGGCAGGACTGAAACTGGATTCCTGAGGAGAAGCGTTCCTTGGGCATCCCCCCTCCAAGAACTCCCAACACTAGGGTTTGCCTCTGGCTTGTCGGAAACAGGAACACCCAGTGGCAGGGCTGCTGTCTAGAGATAGAAACGGAGAATGACCCAAAGGCGTTCTTTTCATGATGGACCTCTCTCTCTCACTCTCTTAAAAGATGCTCTTCCCCAGACCAGGTAGTGAGATCACGACCCTGAAATATACGGGGGTCCACGAATAAACCTGAAATGATGCAACGAGTGTGGCAAACATGGGCGTAAATTATGAACTTACAGAACCTCAGAAGTGGGGAAACCCTGGCCTAGGGAGGGCTCATCCGGCCCCTACAGGGATGGTATATTTAACTGATCAGAAATTACAAAATTATCTGCGTTTCTCTAGCGGGGGAGCTGGTCTATGTCCATCAAACACTGCTGTGCTAGCAGGGCCCCCAGCTTCCCAGGGTCCAGCACGGATCAAGATCCAAGCCCCCTTTTCTCTCTCAGATCTGACATGCTCATGAGAATGCATCCTTCCTCGGAGGGAGTCTTGGCCTACAGATTTCACTTCGCAGCTCTCCTCTCACTGGAGGAGCGTGGAGACGTCTGGAGGAAGTGGCTGCACATCCCAACCCAGCCTGGATTCATAGCAGCAAAATCCTGGCCGCAGAGGGGCAGCTAGGAACCGCTGGGCTATTCCAACCAGTATGGTCAGAGCAAAGAAGAGACTTCGTGCCGAAAGGTACCAAGAACGTACAAAGCTGGTGTCAGTACTCACATTCGAACAAAGAGCGACTGCTTGGCTACCAGGCCGGGAGACGCATACTTTTCAACCAATGCCAAAGTGCTGAAACCAAACTTATGGATGGGCTCGTTGCAATCCAAGGGTGGAAAGTCTGTGTCGACCTCGCCATCGTCCTCGGCAATATGCAGGCAGTAGGCATTGACGTTGTCACTGAAAGAAACAAAGAACATGTTAATTCCAGAGGCGATGCTATGTAGCCAGCTAGATTGTGTGTTGCGGGGTCAGCTGGGGAAAGCTATTGGGGATAATCCAAGGTGAAGCAAGCAAACGCGCTAATACATTGTTTTAAAAAGTCCCTGGTGATATATATTCATACACCTCTTCAATTCCCCAAATTGCTGGACTTGCATACTGTAGGACAGGAATGGGGCATCCTTTTCCTCCCAGGAGCCACAATGAATATGAGCACAAGCTCAGAGCGCCATACAGAAGTTGGGGGCAGGGGTGTAATCAGAAAGAGGAAGGTTCAGATCATGGATCTGTCCCTCTCTCCTTGGGTGCAGGCCCCACTCTCGGCTCCCTTCCCCTGAGCTCAGTCTGTCCCTGCTTGGGGGTAGGGGCTGGATCCAGGGGAACTGGAAAGAAGGCTACAAAGAACTAGCCACAGGCTGCATTTGGTCCCCAGGTCAGAGGCTCCCCATCCCTGCTGCAGGGAAAAGGACTCCCACTTCACAAGAGCAGAGTAACTTGCCTTCAAGTCTCACATAAAGATGAACTGGTTTGCAAGCACAACAAGAAAAGAATGGTGATCAAACTCTCTCTCACGCTGTAAAGCTTTTATGACTTGACAAGGTAGCAGTGCTATTTTTGCCAGTGTGTTTCATTCCTAGTTGGGATGATGATGTTAGAGGAAAGAGTTTCTCTGTGCACTTCTGTTTTGAAGCACACGGGGAGAAAAAGGCTGCAAAAAGTAGATGATAAATCAGAAACCATCACAAGGGTTTTCTAGACATCCTCACTGCTTATTACCAGTATTTAATAGTCCCAAATGTAGGACTCTTCCACAAGCTATATTAACATCACCGGCCACAATCCAATCCGTTCCAGTCTCTCTCACTATTCCAAGGGATAAGAAGTTTCTGTGACGTCCTTACTCTTCCTTAGAGATCTGGGGCGTACTGCGCCCTGTCACCTGGATATCCTTGCTCTTTGAGGGAGCATAGGGGCGCCTGCTCCTATCTGCTAAATGTCCTTGCTCTTTCACAGAGCATAGATATGGACTTCTCTAGCCCCTGCAGCAGAAGTCGGCTGCCCTATCTTCTGAATGTCCTTGCTCTTATACATAGCGTAGGAACGAATAGACCTAACTCCTAAATGTCCTTGCTCTTTAATGGAGCATAGGAGCAAAACGTCCTAGCTCCTGCTTGTCCCAGCTCTCTCTCCAGCAGAGCACAGCTGTGGACTGCCCTGATCCCTAGGATCAAAAACTGGCCCTGATAATGGAATATTCCTCACTGTTAAACATCAATCTCATTTTCTTTCTTGCGGATCATGCTGATGCCTTAAACCAACAAAATGCTGAACCCCCATCTGCCTGGGCCACGCCCTTGTGCGCACGACCACAAGCTGCGGTCTGGGTAAAGAGCAGGTCCTGAACGCAAGTCCAAGGCGGGGCCCATGGATGTGCACCAATGGTCCCGGGCCAATAGTTCCCCCATGCTCCTCAGCTCTCACCTGACTTTCCACAGCAGGCGGGAAGATGCGGGGAGAAGCAAGTCCAGTTCAACAGAGGCCAACAAAGCCCCTCAGGCCAGTGAAGGTTCGAGTTCACAATCTCACGGGCAACAGCCCAGTAAAATTAAACAAAGTCACCCAGTCCCGCTCTCCCTGCTCACCTACCACCAGAAAAAGGCTGCACTGTCTATCCAAGTCCCAAACTATTTACAAGGTTCAGTACCACCTCAGACAATGCAATAAATGTGTATAGGTGAATAAATAAATAATAATCATCAAGGGGTTGTATTCTCTATAGACAAAATTATTATTGTGGAAGACCTGCAACAAAACCAAATCTTAGCTCCTACACAGCCTGATCCAAAGGAAGTGAAAATGATTACGCACTAATGTCTGAAATATTAAAGAGTTTTGAAAAGGTTTGCTGTGAAAAAAATGTCTAAGGGATGAGCGTACACTACGTTGAAGCCCTGCGCGTGCACACACAATTTCGATGGACCCCAGTTGCGGCAGTTTGCAAGTGGGAACAGAGACACGTTTGGCTGGGTGAGCTCTACTTTACTCAGTTATGCATGTCGTCTATACTAGCATTCTGAACAGATGGACAAGCGCAAACCAGCCTCCGGGGGCTGACACAATTGCCACGCACACACGCACGCGTGCAAGACTGGCTTACCTAGTGCCGACTGAATACATACTGGCACGTAAGAGTTGCCAGCTCAAGGGTTTTCTACCCCAAACCAGTTTCTTTCTCTACATCAGACACACAGAGTTATAACTGTACGTACACAGAACACAACAACAACATTGGCTCAGTATCCTCCTCAGTATTAAAATCAGTTCGAATGCTACCATTTATTCCGTTCTAAAGTTGCATTCTTTTTTTATTGCGAAACTGCCAACGTTCAGCCTCCTTCCAGAAGCATGACGTATAGCCTTGATGTTCACGTGGCAGTATGTATTCTAAACTCTGCAGTTTAAATTTGGGAGTTTTAATTGCATGATTGATGCTTAAATTAATTAATTGCAAAGTGTACGCTAATTGTTTAATTGGTCGCTTGATCTATATAGATCATTTTTTGAATTAAATGAGTTGATTTACAAAGTTTATTGATTGGATGTGACAATGAATTATTTCGCTGACTACCTGATTTGCAATTTTCCCAATTAATTCACAAACCTTTGGTTGCAACTCTGCTTAGAAAGAGTGCTTACTCCAGGTGATCTATACGTGCACTGTCATGACTACGATATTTATTATATGCAACAGGTAATAATGACACATTAATATTAATGCAAACTGTAAATTTCCTAAACGGATGGCTAACAAGAAAGTAATCCAGCTCTGTTTGTCACTATAAATTTTGTGAATTCTGCAGAGCTGTTAAAAGAAATTTTTATGAGTCCCTAACTGTGATGAAGAATTGATACATCGGTGTAGAACTAATTTTAAAACTTCAAGAGCGGAGCAGTAAACTTGAGCAAATCTGATCAAAGGTAGAACTGGCAGTTGAATTTAGACATTTATAGGAGTATATCATCCTAGACAGAAGAGTGGCTTTTCCATCCCGGAATTCTATTAAAACAATAATGCAGAGCAATGCACAATCAGAGCCCTCCCAAATCACCCAGTTCCAAGAGACACTCTACTTCAAATGCCCGTCTGATACTCTTTCTAGTCTGTGCTGATTAATCACTAACTTTCCTGAGGAGGAGAAGAGGGCAGGGACTGGAAAACATTTGGTATATTTACTACACTTGGCACAACTTGCCTGATCTTAGTAAATGCATAGTACCACATACTTATTGCTTCGTATAAAGCATGAACTCAGTATTTGATACATGTGCATAATTCCTATTAAAGCTAGGGGGAGGTACATGCATGCATCAGAACACCACGCTCCTAAGAGAGAGACAAAAACAGCTTTGCCAATGCTGAAATACCATCCTTAACCCGTATTTCTCCCTCTGAGTTGTAAGCACATGGGGGCTGTCATACTATCAACCAATAGGGTACAACAAATTCCTTGAGTCCTGATTCTGAAATCGACTTGTTTTGGGAGCTAAAAATCAGAATTTCATTGGATGTACATAGTGTGTGTGTTCTTAGAAGGGGAAACCAATGATACAATTGGTTAAAAAAAAAAAGAATAACGAATAAAATGACAGTGTAGAGTTGGAAGCTCTTTCAGATTACATGTCAAGGAACAGCAAAATTTAGTCTTCCATATCTGGTTCACAACTGCATTTAAAACATTACATCAGAGCTATTACAGTGATCACCATGAGTTGGCACAATGTGGTTCCAAGTTCCAGATGAGGTTCTAGTAAGTCAGAAAGCTGCGCATCTGTGTATCGTATCTATCGGTGAGCTATGCTGTGTGGAATAATGCTGAACTACTACATATGTTATACGTTTAACTGTAACTAAGCTAAGCACGTGCACCTGCGACTTCTCAGCTTGGTGAATGCTTCTCCCTTGTCTCTGAGCACGTAACCCCCTTGGGGCAGGAAATCTCTCTAGCGATTCTTTGGCGGCAGATACGTTGCTGGTGCTACATAAACCACAATCACAGTCATTCAGTGTGTAGATTTACTCTGTGAATACAAATACCAAGTCCCAATTTCCAGCTAAATCTATCTTAAAATGGCCAAGTTGCCTGAAAGAAAAAAAGGGGGGATTTATTACATGCAGCATGAAACGTTTACCTGGAACAACTAGCAGATTTAAGGATTATATATTTTTAAAATTAAATTCTAAAATAAAGAAACCTGTGGCTTTGTAAATTTTGTCCCCCTCCCCCGCCTTTCTTTCCCCCTACAGATATTTTGACGGCAGAACCAGCCGAGCAGATCCATCAGTGGTTAGCAGCTGAATGGTCCAGTGGGTTATGACTCAAAGGTTCACATGTAAAAGGCCAGGAACAAGGTTGATAACGCTGTCAAGGCTTCCTCATATCAAGAGACATTGAATAGAGACAAAAAACTACAAAAGTGGCAGGGCCAAAATGGATAGAACACGTCCTCCAAGCTGTCAAGATGGTCCTCATCCATCGTAGAGGGTTAGGTCTACATTTTAGGATTAAAAAAATAATAAAATTTGATGCTAGACAGCAAGATCCTGCTATCTTACAGGAAAGGAACCTCCTTTTCCAAACCAGCAAGCCTCCACCCAATTTGCTGTTCCACTGCAGTTTTATTAAGCAAAATATGCCTGTCATTTTACAGGCCCTTTGTACGCCAAAACTACAAGAGGGTGTTGTCCATAGATTTTCTTAATGACTCAAATGCTTCCAATTGTTCCTTAGTCTTTTGTTTTTATCTGCATTGTGACAAAGTCTAGTGTGAACACAACACTGAAATCAGGAATGACGAACCTCTGGCCCACGGAGCTTGTACTAGTTTAAAACATGGCCCGCGGAACTGAAAAGGTTTCCCAACCCAGATTGAAAGGGTAGGATGTGAAATCTACAAAACTTGGCATACTGATCCTCTCTTATTCAGAAAAGTAATTCTGCAAATCAAGTGAAAGCAAACCTGATCCTTCATCCATGGCCCTTTTTTTACACAGACACGCTAACACCAATAAAATGCGTGTTGCATTTTATTATACACGTTACAGGGCACCCACAGGGCAAACTGTAGCCCTGCAACATGGGCCCTTTTCACATGCGATGCCTCCACCCAGTTTCGCTGGATGGAGTCATCTGTGTGAACACCTGTCTCTTATACACATCTAGATGTGTATAAGAGACAGGTATAGGTGCGTGCGATGCTCCGTGGGTGGAGATGGGTGTTGTGCGGGAGCATGCACGCACCGACACCCACGGTGTTCACACGGACACCTCCACCCAGCAAAATGCACCCCACCAATCGTCCGCGGTTTCACACAGACGCCTCCACCCAGCAAAACTAGGTGGAGGCATCTTGTGTGAAAAGGGCCCATTTTGCAGGGCTGCAGTGTTGCCCTGTAACATGTATAATAAAATGTAACACCCATTTTATTGGTGTTAGAATATCTGTGTATAAAGGGCCTATGGGTGAAGCTGTTCTGATAAAATCGACTGCGAATACAAAAGAGCAAAAAACCCAATTTAAATTATTTTTAAAAAAAGTTAACCTGTACACCCTTTCCCAGACACACAGAATGGGCTCCGAAGTCCTCCACTTTTCCCACCTAATTCCCTTCACGTGAGAACTGCCAGAGTTGTCTCTTGCAGGGCCAAAACATGGATTAGGTTAGATTTTTATTTATGGTTTTCACCAAAACATTCCTCCTTTAAGAGACACATGGAAATTCACTGCCCCAACAAGTCTAACAGAGTGAGGATTTGCTCACTTAAAAGCGGAATCGCCGTTCCCCTTAGGCACTGGTTTCTCATTTTATGGAAAAGTCTACTTGTTGACTTTGGTCGATAGGATATGCATATTTCCTTACAAAAATTACACATGGCCCCTAAGGCACTGGCTTTGGTGGCTTCTTGCACAATTTAAACAACAACAATACACGAGTCACCTTCTTGATCAACAAGCGATTTAACAAAACAGAAAATGGTAATTAGAGCTGGCAAACAAAATGGCAGTGTCTGCAATTATTGCTACATTTCTTCCCCCATGTCAGATTTCTGAAACGTTTAATACATCAAGAGACTCAAAGCCACAATCTGCTCCTTTCAAAAGAGCCTAGAGGACAGCAGCAAAGCCACCGCTTCTATGAAACCCGGTCTCTGGGAAGAGCCAGCTCTCGACGCCGTTTCATACCGCAGCAATGAAGTCTGCTAATTAACAGGAGCAACAGATAAAGGCAGCCCAACGTAATTCCTAATAAATGCTTTCGTCCATTCCTCTCTCCCGCAATAGATGCTGTGCTAACACGGGAGGCAAAAGCAACGAGGGGTCAAACCCAGCAGCGTAGCACAGCTCTGGGGGGCCTGGGATCCTGTCCCGATTATGGGGCCCCCTATGAACCAGGGAGTAGGGGCTTCCTAAGTGGCAGTCCAAGGGGCTCCCCTCCCCCTGCAAAAGGTGGTGGTGCCACTCTGGCTCCCAGCAAGCCCCTAGAGTGGTAGCCACGCCACCTTGAAGGAAGTTTTAAGAGTGGGCACGGCCAAGCACTCCGCCTCCACCCACTCTGAAAGTTTCCTTCTTGGCCTGGCCCTTTGTAAAAGCAGCTAGGGAACCACTAGAAAATTTTCAGAGTGCGTGGGGGCCCTGCTCAACTGAGCCCCCTCGCTCCCTGGTGGCTACGTCTCTGGTCAAACCGAACTGTAGGTCTTCCTAAGCAAATGTGCAGAGGGGCAAGCCATCCCTGGGAAGCGTTTGCAATGCCGACATTTCCAGGGAAAACAAACTAACCCAGTGACAAGGAATACACTTGAAAGTTCCACTAACAAGTCAAGCCCATTAGCTAAACTAGGTTCTATCTCCTTTCTATTAGACATGGCCCAGTTATTTCACCTTCTTTGCACTATGGCAAGTACTAGCTAAGTTCCTCCCCTGCCCAGGCTTAATGGGGTCACTTGGAGAGCAGAGACAGTCATTTTATGAGAGAAGTGCCCATTTTCTACCGAACTTTGATGACCTGCTGCCAATACTCTGCTTTTTCTTTTTTCTAAGAGAAAATACTCCAGCACAGTAAACTAAAATCTATTTTTCTATCTTGCAAATTTAGGGGCAGACTCTCCCCGCCCCCCACAACCAAGGGGTAGCCAATGATTACAGCCGAGACTGAAAAATCCATTGACAGACTGAAGCTATAAAGAATTTCAGTATATTATGATCTTTGATTATTGCACTGGTGACTACGGCACAGTTTTAGTAGCTGCTATAAAGGGTCAGCGTATGAAATAGTGGGTTCCCAATGATGCAATAAGCCACGTGTCACAATTTCAGATCGCAAGGCTGAAACGCTCACTCTTGCAATTTTCCCATATGCAAATCACCTTCAGTACAGGAGAGAATATCAAGGGACTGCCAGATAGGAGGGCATGGTAACAGCATTCAATATAGCAATATCTGCGGGACGGGGAAAAACATTCCCATATACAGGATGCATCCATATACAGGATGCATTTAAAATGCGTGTATATTTCCGACAAATAGGAACATGAAAGAGACAAAGTAAATCAGGAAAAAAGCATCACTGATGTTGCAAGCGCAGCCTTAACTCTGCCCTCCTTCTGTGGGTGAAAACAGACATGACGCTAACCACCCTTTAACCCCCCTTGGTGGTTATTTATGCATGTTGTAGGGCTGTACTGGTTCCCTATGCAGCCCTGAAACATGCATAAATGACCCCCAAGGGTGGTTAGCGTCATGTCTGTTTTCCCCCTGTATGCATAAATAGCTCTGAGGGTACACTTCACAGACTGCAGCTCTGGTCACTGATATGGAGCTGACTCCACAAGCCCTGCAAGGCCTCTATTGAAACCCACGCCCCTCTCTCTTCCAGACTGAGCCTTAGGGAATGCAGCACTAATGAGGCTTCCTTCCTGGTGGAGATCTTTTGACAAACTGCTAATGCGCCTGCCTGCCTCTTTCATCTTGTACTCACGGTGACCCGACAGTGCTTACAAAAGAAAAATATTAGCATCCTCCTTAAAACGCAAGCTTGGATATAATGCAATTCTCCTCAGCACAGCTCGCAAATCCTGCGTTTAATGAAATTGCAGCGTGTACGCACAGTGCGATCTAGCAGTTTATGCTCACATAGTATTTCTTGTACATTATGATTTTAAAGTCAAGGCACTAAAAATGTCATGACGCTGAGACATTGGACTAGATGACGCTTAAGGTTCTGTTTGACCCTAAAAACCTTATGATTCCAAGTTGCAGGGGCATGTGCTTAGGTTAGTTCCAAGGGAGAAGGGGGACGCGGCAGACAGGGGAAGGAGGAACAGCATAAAGGAACATCGGAGGATGAGAAGTTGAGCAAGGCCTGACGGAAGAGGTAGGGACGTGACAGGAGAGAGGTAAGGAGCAGAGCATAGGGGCTCAGGGAAGGAACAGTGTGAAAGTTTGCCAGGGAGGGAACATGCGAGCTTCCTGACTTTGAGCACCTCCCCACAAGCCCTTTCAAAATCAGAACACGCTACGGGTCAATGCTAGACGATGGCCCTTTTTACACGAGACGGACCTGCGCAGGTCCGCTGTTTGTGCATGCGTGGGTGCCGCCCGCGTAAACACCGCGGCGAGGGGGGGTGGGCGCACGTGCGTGCTCCCGTGACCCACCCGTCGCCCACACACAGAGCAACAGGCAAAAAGGCAGGTTGCTCCACGTGTGCGGAGAGGGGAGCGCACCCGTCTGCACCCTCCCCCCACCCATCGTCCCTGCAGCAGCGCTCCGCCCGCCACACACCGGCCCAGACCACCCCCACATGGGTAAAAAGGGCCTTCGTTTGACATTCCCGCGCTTGCCCCTGGGTCATAGTAGTGATATAAAAATTAAGTCGGACAGAAAAATAAGAACACCCATCAGTGATGCTGAAGACGATTCGATTTATCTTCTCAGAGTGCTTTGAAATTATGATTCATTTGCACATCCCTGGCTTCATGCGTTTAGCATTACACAGTACCTGGTAGTTTAATTGAAAGAGAAATAGATCTCGATGTGTGTCGAGCTCGCACGGAAATATTGATAAATGGGGGGGAGGTGTTCCTGTAAGATTTATTTATAAAAATATTGATGTGGAAATCCATTTCGTTATGCAAAAATTAAATAAATAAATAAATGTCCGTGGAGGAAAAAATGAGAGATGAAGAGATAAAACAAAACAAAAGGAACGTTACTTTAGCTTGGGCTCTCGTCCTTCACTTGTGTACTGCCAACAGATTAGCCCAATCAGGTCATGCACCTTGGCGTTGGCTATTGTCACGACTGTCATTGGCTGCAGTTTGTCTTGGGTTGTGAGCAGTGGGAGGTAGACGTCAATTTTTTTGGTGGCAGTTGTACCAACGTGACCCTGTTGACAAAACAGATTTCATTAAAATGCAGCCAAATGCCACCAAAGACAAATACCATGCAATCCCATCCCGGGAGCTGGAACTCGAATAGGTTGCTACAATTTTGAAGTATGATGGTTTGGATGATTTTTTTTTACTTCTTGACACTCCTTCCCTCCTGCCTCTCTCGAGGAAATCTCTGCTCTGCTCTCTTCATCCAACCCCTCCACCTGCCCCCTTGACCCAATCCCCTCCCGCCTCCTGACCTCTGTTGCTCCCACTGTCGCTCCCCCACTTCTACATGTCATCAATCTCTCCCTTTCCAAAGGCTCCTTCCCCTCTGCCTTCAAGCATGCCACTGTCTCCCCCATCCTCAAAAAGGCCACCCTGGACGCATCTGACCCCTCTAGTTACTGGTCAGTCTCCCTCCTTCCCTTTGCCTCAAAGCTTCTGGAACATGTCGTCTACTCCCGCTGGCTGGACCTCCTCTCTGCCAACTCCTCCCTGGACCCTCTCCGATCTGGCTTCCGCCCCCTCCACTCTACTGAAACTGCCCTGGCTAAGATCACCAATGATCTACTTGTCGCTAAATCTAAGCGCCTCTACTCCATTCTTGTTCTCCTTGACCTCTCTGCTGGCTTTGACACTGTCGACCACTTGCTTCTATTGGACTCGCTTTACTCTTTGGGCTTCCGCGGCTCTGTCCTTGACTGGTTCTCCTCCTACCTCTCTGAACGCTTCTTTAAAGTCTCGCTCCCTGAGTCAAACTCATCCTCCCTCCCCCTTTCAGTTGGGGTCCCCCAAGGCTCTGTCCTCGGCCCTCTCCTCTTCTCTATTTACACCCTGTCCCTTGGCAAACTTATTGCCTCCCACGGATTCCAATATCATCTATACGCTGATGACACCCAACTCTATCTTTCTACCCCCTCTCTCGCCTCTTCTGTCCACTCACGCCTCGTTAACTGCCTCTCTGATATCTCCGGCCTGGATGTCCCGACGTCAACTCAAGCTCAACATGGCCAAGACCGAACTCATTTTTCCTCCCTCCTCTTCCTTTCCCTCTAACCTACCCATCTGCATCGATGGAGTCACCATCCATCCTGTTCTCTAAGCCCGTAGCTTGGGCTTCATCTTTGACACGCACCTCTCTTTTAAACCTTACATTGACTCTGTTGCCAAATCCTGCCGATTCACCCTCCATAACATTGCTCGGACCCGCCCCTTTCTCTCTACCTCCTCGGCCAAAACCGTTATCTCTCGCCTCGATTACTGCAACCTCCTCCTTGCTGGCCTCCCTCGCTCTCACCTGTCCCCCCATTATCACAATCCAAAACTCTGCTGCCAAGGTCATTCACCCTGCCCGTTGCTTCAACCATGTGCAGTCTCTCTTCTCTCTTCACTGGCTCCCCCTTCCTGAACGTATCCTGTTTAAACCCCTGGTATTCACGTTCAAAACACTCCACAACCAAGCTCCCCCTTAGCTCTCGAACCTAATCTCCCTACGCACTCCTGCACGCACTCTCCGCTCTTCCTCTGTCCCCTCCCTCACGCTCCCTCGTTTCTCCTGCTCACCTAACCGCCTTCGACCCTTCTCCCTCGCTGCCCCCCATGCCTGGAACTCCCTCCCTACCCACATCCACCTTGCCCCCTCCTTCAAATCCCTCCTCAAGACCCACTTTTTCCTCGCCGCCTTTCCCCTGTACTTACTGTCTGCCCTCCTCTGCAGACTGCTGCAACCAATCTGATTGTAACCAAGCCAAGAACACGCACCTGAGACTTCGTATCCACCTGAATGTTTGTCTGTCTTCTCCCCCGTCTCTCCCACTGTCCCCTCTTCCTGTCTCTCCCTCCTAGTGTTTTAGATTGTAAGCCACAGGCAGGGACCGCGTCTATTTCTATGTTCTGTACAGCGCCAGGCAAATGGCTGGCGCTATATAAATGTTTATAATAATAATAAGCCATTCCATCAAAAGAACTTATACCGGGGATGAAGTTAACAGGTAACCACCAAAATTAATGAAAAGGAACGAGCTTTATCGACTTCACCTGAGTTCGTTACTGAAGCCTACTTCCCACCATGGTCTGTAACTTGGGCATCATCCTGGACCACAACCAACACTCCTCCTCAGTGTCTGCCAATAGGTCTATAAAAGTTGGCTACTGCAACCCCATAGAACACCACCTTCTCCCCAACTACAGAAACTTCCCGGGCAAGTGGAAGATGTTGCTGCTTGTTGTTATCTCAAGCCCACAGTAGGATGCTAATCCATAATATCCAAGGCACTATACAACCCACAGAAACGAAATCAGGAATAGAGAGTAGATAAACGGCCGGGGCCCTGCATATCTAAAGGACCAACTTCCTTCTTATGGCCCTCTGTGGCCTCTAAGATCAGCTGAGGGCACACCCTTGCAAATTCCACCATTGGCCCAGGCGCACAGAGAGGCATTCTCAGTGGCTGCTCCACAGCTTTCAAACTTCCTGCCCGTGGAGGTTTTCCTAAGCTCTAGTCTGAGCATCTTCTGGAGCAGTGTAAGACGTATTTATTCAGCTGGGCACTTAACAGGCCGGGGTAGTTCCTGGGGTTAGAGGGATGTTTATAAGTATTTTATGGATGTTCATGGGTTTTATTTTGTGTTTTTTATGATGCTGCTGCCTTGAGTCTTAGGGGAAAGAGTGGGATAAAAATAAAAATAAATAAATAAAATTAATTAATTGTATACCCTACGTTCCTCTTATTTCAAGCCCAAACATATCAAACTACATCCTCAGACACTTCCAGGAGTTCAGGATTCTAGTTCAAAATGGTCTTTGCGAAAATAGTTTAGGGTCTTCCATGCAGCTTCTCTTATGGACGGCAACCCTCTTCCTTCCAGACCCTCCTCGCCCTTTGTTTGGGGAGAAGAGGTCAAAGCACCCCCACCAGGGGGCACGGAGAGGGGTACGGTAGGGATCTGTCTCTCATGGCATGTGAAAGGGGACAGGAAGTGGAATCAGGAAGGAGTAAAAGTGAGTGGCCTTCCCAGTCAGAAGAGATCAGGCTGGCCCCGTTAGCAGATAACCAAAAAGGAGAAATTAATGAAATGCAAAGTGCATGGCTAGTGTGCTAGCAGCAACCACTTCAGAAGCACTGCCCCCCCAACGCAGAGTGCACTACAACCGCTTAACAGATGCAGCAAGCTGATCTAAACTGCATATGAGCGAGAGAGTCGGCATAACCCCCCTCTCCATTTCAGCAAGGAACTACAGCAAACAGCAGTGCAAGACACACGGAGGCAAAGGACCCATTAACACCCCCCACCCTGACTCTCTCTCTCTCTCACACACACGAGTGTCAAGACGAGACCCAAAGCCATTTATAACTGAGTCCCCCATCTAGCCATTGAAAACTATTTGGCAACAACCAAGAAGGATTAACTGGTATCATTGCATTTTATGGCAATTTATTGTATTAAAAAATCTATTTGGCACCAGGGAGACGAAGACTTAATTAAAACATAAAGAATATAGCAACATAAAGATCTATAAAGTTTGTGTTAGAAGAAAAATGTTTAATCTATAGCGGATAGTACTCTATTTTTAAGCTAATCATCTTTTAAGCAGCAGAAAGATTTTACATCCTCTTTTCCCAACCCAAATTAAACGACGTAAGGACAATATCCTAGCTTTATAACCAAGAAGGAAAAACCACCATTAGCATGAATCATTGAGAATCCTGGATCTGAGTAATGGTACAAGATGATTCAATGCTGGACACCTAAGTCTGGGAATATAAAATAGAACAGAATGACAGGCACTGGCTGTAAAATCATTTGACGATTCAGCATAATTGTAAGTAAAAGAATAACTTAAAACGTAAAACAAGTAACTTAAGTTTCTAGTAAGCTAGCCCTAGAAGCCTTGTAAATACTCAAAGAAAAAGGAATGGCTTAAATAATTAAGTCCTATAATAAACAAGTAGGATCAAATATGTTGGACTTGGACCTAGGAGACCAGGGTTTCCATCCCATCTTAGCCATGAACGCATAGGGTGGCCTTGGGTAAGTCACTCAGCCTCTGTTCCCCATCTGTAAAATGGAAATAAAAATGACCTAATCACAGGGTTGTTGTGAGAGTGAGTGCATTGTAAAGCACCTGGAGCATTGAAAGGGCTATAGAAATGGCAAGTAAATTCACACCTATCCTTTACTCAGGATGCAATCCACACAAATTCAATAAAATACAGAATGGGCTGTAGATTTGTCTATACGAGCCAAACTCTCTGCAAGAGTTGGAGAAAAGATCACCTTGAAGGCAAATTTACAAGCTAAAGCATAAACATTATGTTTTAGCTCTCTGATGAAAATATTTACGGCCAATTAGACTGAGACAAGTACCTGCTAAAATGGGTAATCCCTTTGAATCCAAACCACCTGAGCCAAAATGAAGGAAGCAAGCACGGAACGGTATCAGACAACTATTAATCCAATTCCTTGTTTTCCTTGTCCCGCCTTCATTTTTTTGGTTTTTCAGCTGCTTGTTTCCATTCCAGATGGCTTGTCTGGTTCCAAATTTTTCTTGGTGGTTCTCATTTTTTCAAAATCTGGATGCAAAAACTAACAGGTAGACGGAAAACTGGAAGCGACAAAAGCGCAAACGAAAGAGGAAAACAAACGAAATAATCGAAATTGCAAAAACGTGGCTACTGGAATGTTGGTGGCAGACATCGTTCAGGTCAACTACAGTGTGAGATTGCGGTGGGGGGAAATGCACAAATATTTGCATCCCATTTCAGCACTAGAGTACCCTCAATGGCGGCGCTGATGTCCTAAAAGCAAGAAAAATAAACTTTTACACAAATAACCTATGAGACACGTTGCCACAAGGTGTCACTGAGGCCAAGACTAAGTAGGCACTTTCACAGTTCAGACAGAATCAAAATAAAGATTTCAAAGTCTCGTGTCAGGTTGTCCGACGGCCACTAGACCAACAGGACAAAGAAAATACTTTCCCTAGCTAAAAGGACAGTTTATTCCATATTGTCTACAACCAAGTTATTTTTGTAAACTCTTCTGCAGAGTATTGTATCATTAATTACGAAAATCAGATGATAATCCTGGGCTAGAGGAACCTCTTGGTCTGAAACAACATGATGCCTGGATAATCCTAAGTGTTGCTTTTTCCTCAGAGACCTCCCGGCATGGGGGAATGGAATTCCGGTCCCAGGTTTCATTTGATCAAGTCATACTCATGGTCAGCAGTCTCAGTGGGCTCCGTGAGGCTACCCACCTGTGTGAGGATTCCCAACAGTGGGTCCTACACACAAAGGTGCTAAAAGAGGCCGAGACTGTAGTTCGGACGATCTCTTTTATTGGTCCGTCTGTTGGAGAGTATACGCAAGCTTTAGGGCTGCACAGGGTCCTTCCTCAGGCATGTAAGAAGTTGGAACTATATTATGTATACACCCCCCTAAGGTCCGAAATCTTGCATACTCTCACCAATAAATGTTGATCCAATAAAAGGTATCGACTGAATTACTCTGTCTCCATCTCTTACGTTTGGGACCAACAGGTTATCCAGACGCGCTCTCTAGATTGAAGAGGCACGGATCACTTTTAGTCTTGCACTACCTCTGGAAGATGCTCAGGCAAGTTGCCAAGGAAATGGAGTTCCAGAGCCACAGAGCAGCCAACGGGAACAGTTCTCTGTGTGCCTGAGTCGTATAGACCTGGATCAAGGGTGGAACCTGCAAGAGGGCCGCCTTGGCTGATCTTGGAGGCCATAGAAGGGCATAAGGAAGAAGGCTGTCCTTTGTAAGGCCCGCATGACTCTTGGGTTTGTTCTGCAGTGAGTTTTTGCATCACTAGGACAGTTACGGACGTGACTCTTGCAGGGACAGTTTTTTCAACGCAAGTCATAGTGTGGAGCTCTCCAGTCTCCACAGTTTCCAGGAACTAGGATGGCATGAATGTGATCCTATGAGGATTTTAGTGAGTCAGTAGAACTTGTTCTTGTAACTTACAGGAATATGTTTTATTGACTAAAAGAATTTTTGTTGGTAAAATCGCAGCCACATTGGCACTGACAGCACGGTGTCCACTTCTGAACTAGAACACACGCACAAAAACTGCACAAAGATATTGCTTTACAGGGCCCACAGTCTAACCGCACTCCATTGGCCTGTACAAATTGCAGGTTGTTGAGTTCACATGATCAGGAGAAATCTTTTGGAACCTGATTGCTGTCTCTGTGGTGAGAATGGATTTCCTTCCCCAACAAGGGAAGTGGATTCCAGTTTTAAAACAGGAAGATAAAGTATGATTACCCATATTCAAAAAGGGTAGCATCAAACTTATTAATAGATTTTGTATAAAATTCAATGGAAAATCCATTCAAGGCCAAGGGCCTTACCATTTGGAATTTCCTTAATAGCCTCCAATAAATCTGGTAGGCATAAAAGGGGCTGTTAAATTAACATTTTCCTGATCTGTCACCTGTGGCATAGTTAATTTGTCAAAAAATTCTTTTAGCTTGTCACTGGACACTGTATAGTCTGACAAATGAAGTCTGGAATAAAATTGACAAAATATCTCGTTAATTTCCTAGGAATCACACATCCTGGTTCCATTAAGCTTTTATTGTTAGAAATATTAGGGCTAACCCTCCCCTTTCTAAGAAGTCAATATAAGATCCGAGTGCAATCAAAACACATCTGGTTAATAAATAAAAGCTGTTTCTTAGCAGCTTCCCCTCCCCCATCTAAGCAAGATTAATACTGTCTAACCAATTCCACCATTTTCATGAGCTGTTTCAGCACAAGTCTCCTTTTCAGAGGGTTTTACCTTAATATTCTGGGGGAAGATGGGAAGAAACAGAACAGCAAAGAAAGAAAAAGTTTCTTTGAGCAGAGGTAGATTGGGATCCACCGGTGGATCACAAGTGAGTTTCCAATAGGAAACAGCCTTTTGGAGATGGGGAGTGTCTCTGCGGAGGAGATGGGTAGGGTGGGGAAAGCTCTCTGGAGGGGAGGGCTCCTCTCCACTCCAGAGACCGGTGGCTGCGGTGCCCTAGAACTGGGAATCAGCAGGTGGGGTCCCAGCCTGGCGTGCCAAGCCCAGTGGGCAGGTATGTGTGGGGTTTGCCGGGGTGGTAGCTCTCCTGAGACTGATGCTTGGATCACTAGCATCTTAAGTCTGGCCTCTCTTTCCTTGGAGGAAGCATAGCCTTGAGGGCGAAGACAAGACCGAAACATCAAATAACCCCAGGACTGTTCCTTACCGCGCCAGAAACTCTGATCAAGTCACTTATTTTCTTTGAGCCTCGGATTTTCTTGTTCAGACGCTAGGGATTGCCATTGACCTCCTTGGAGAGAGTTAGTTCTTCAGCTGTCTTGCATTCTGGTTACTATGCCCACTGCAGCTTTCTTTCCCTGACACTAGCGATTCACTGTTTGCTCCCATTGCAATTCACTGCAGTTTACTGAACTAGCCAAAAAATAAGAAATAGGCCGTTGACCACTGATTTACTTAGTTTGGGGAAATAAAAAGTGGAAAAACTCAGGAAATTCATTTAGGAAAGTTACTCCCATATACACACATGGTCCGACGTCCAGTTAAAAGGAATTAGAGACACAGAATTTATTTGCTCTCCTTTTAATTTATTTTAGATTTATAGCCTGCCCTTATTCCAAGGGCTCAGTGCAGGTTACAATATATAAACACACATACAATAAATATACATAAATAAATCCATTTAAAATCCCCTGCCTGCCAAATGCTTGGCCCAATAAGGAGGCCATAAATTGCCTCGGGAAGACACTTGGGTGACCTTTCCAAGGAAAGGGAGTTCCATAACTGCCAAACCGTCACCCAGAACACCTCTCTGTGTGCCGCTGTTGCACGGTTTTGATGCACCAATGGTAAAGGTAAGACGGGTGTTCCCGGCTGACCTCAGGGTCTGCAATGGAACATAGTGAAAGAGCTGATTCAGATATGCGACGGCTCAGGTCACTTATAGCTTGAGAGATCAAAACCAGAACCTTGATTTGTAACTGGAAAGCTACTTGGAGCCAATACAGACTGAAGCACTGGTGTAGTGTGCTTCACCGTGTGCTCATGGTGACCCACCCTGGACATACACACTTCCTAAACACTGTTACAGTTTGCCAGGGACCAAATAAATACCATCGCTGCCACCATTTGCGGACACTGTCAAATTCAATTGGGTTTAATTTCTAGAATCTGATGCTTTTCTACAGACCGGCTACTGGAACAGTCTTGTCCAATCCATGCATTAAGTATGGCGGTAGCAAGCTCCAACTATGCATTTTCATGGCTTTGTGGAATTCAGCCATCAATATCATGAGCTTGGGTGTTTAATTATACAACTGCTGGATTCTACAATCATGACAGCATCAAGGTAACAATTTATACAGATTAAAACCCAGTGGCCTCATACAGTTTTAGGGACCGCTACATTATTAAATCATATTATATAATACAATCAATATGCTTTAAATATAAAAACAGGATTTTAAAACCATAAAAAAGAATTACACGTTTTAAGCTCTATCAATTCTTGCAACACAAGGAGCTTTTTTAAAGATTTAATATCAACTTTTTAATGAAAGTCCACTGGAGAATGTATACCTCTCTCCATTACAAGAAGATGTAATTCTTGAAAAGGTTACAGTACAGCCATTAGCACTCTCCTAAATTACACACGAACTTTGGTGCAATCTTGAGTCTAGCCCAAGGACACCTTAGGCCTAAAACCGGTATTAATGTATTTGGATAATGTAAAGCTGTTGAAAGAATTGTGCACGCTTGGGCTTCTAGTTTACTACTGATCATGGCAGCAAAATAAAACAAAGTCCATAAACATTTCCAAGGGAAAAATAGGATTAACAATTTTTAACAATGATAATTTACTGCAGCTCCTTATACAATAGAGTTCTGTGACTCAATGTTATATCACTTTAAGATTAGATGTTCTAATGATATAATGCAAAGATTTTACCGAATCGTTATTTAGTGAGTCATAAAAACCTCTTAAAATTAATCTTTCATGCACATCCAGCTTATCCAAAGTTCGCATTTAATTAGATGGCCTTGGCACAAATGAGCATACTACTTTATTTGCTCAATCAGTATGTCTCTCCAGTAATTATAATTAATTCAAGTCATTGACTCACCTCCTAGCAAACAATGTAAAACATTAGGCAAAATGGAAACAAATGGAGATTTTCTGCCCCCACCAAATGCAAAATTTCCCCTCACTCTTTAAGTGCAGAAATTAGATGCTTATGTTCTGGGAGAACGGCGTTCTTAGTGCGGCGTGACGTACACAGCTTATTTTCCATTACCAACAAAGTAGAGTAAAAAACCAACAACGTACATAGCTACGCACTGAAAAAATGGATATAATAAGTGACAATTTAAGCACCTGATATATGTTAAAACTTAGATTCACACACAAGGATTATGGCTTTATAATAATCATCCCTCCGACCTTCTTCCCAGCCCCAAACACAAGCAAAACTGGAAGTGTTATCAGCAGAAGAATCCACTAGCCTCACTACGCTCCAAGCTGGTGCCGCACGACTCTCCTCCACCCAGGGGTGGCTGGGTAGAAAGCATCCCATTTGTTTTCATTTACAAAAACCCCATTGTTTTCAGGGGGTTTTCGTAAACCACCCATTCATTTTTATGTTTTCATTTTATTAAAATATTAAAAATAAAACACCAAAAAAACCCACCGTGCACGCGTCAATGGCCACCGGACCATGTGCACCCTTTTCCTGCCACCACCGCCATTTTGGAAAAGGGCAGCCATCTGTGCATGCACAAAACAGTCACCGCATGCATGCAGACTGGCTACCCTTTTCCAAAATGGCGGTGACGCAGCTGCCATTTTGGGAAAGGGTACGCATGCAAAGAGTGGTCCAGCAGCCATTTCTGCATGCCCAGGTGGTTGGTTTTTAAAAACAATAACGGATGAAAGCAAACAACAATTGCTTCTTCATCCGTTTTTGTATCTTTAGTTTTGGAAACGAATGGGGCTTCATTCATTTTAGAAACAAAAAAAGAACGATTTGCTCCCCCCTACCTTCACCTTTCATGCACAATTCAAAACGCACAAAGCTTAATGCCAGCTACAAGATCCTTGCAGCAAAGGGCAATTCACCCAATAATTTCACCTACAGCTGCTTTCCTTGCTAACCGGATAAATAACTGCCTCCCCAAAGGCCAGGGGTGCATGTCTGGAGAACATTCAGCAGAGAGGGAGGGAGACTGCAGGAGGGGGATTGGGATTGGTTTCATGAGGCGATGATGTCACTGTTAGGATAGATTTAGGAGGAAGGGCCCCCGTGCAGCCAGAAAACTTGCATAATCTCACCAAAAGAAGTTGGTCCAATAAAAGAGATAATTTGACCTAATTTGCCTTGTGATAGAGCATCCTGGGGCTGTAGCGATTGGCAAAGTTAGGATCCGGAAAAGCCACACTACGCCAGCCACTTTGTACCACCAAGTGCACATTTATTTACAGTGCACAAAATCCCAACATACTGAAATCCCAACATGAAGTCAAAATACTTCTCACTAAGGTGCTGCCACAAGCCAGTGGGCAGCATTCAGTCCTTTGCTCCCACCAAACTCCAGCTACAAAACTCCTTCTCTAGCTCCCGCCAGATGCAGACTGACCTTCCAACAGAGCCTTCTGCATCTTACATCCTCAGGAGGGGTGTGGCCTGTGGAGGTAGTCAACTCCCTTAAAGGGACAGCTACTCCCAACTACGCAGGAGGGCTTCACTCTAATCAGAACTTAACCAAGGCTCTAGTTCTGCAGCCATTTAAGGCCAGCTGTCACACACTATTGTAGAGGTCTGAGAATACAGTAATGAGGATCAGGGGTTTGGAATGCAAAGCCTGGATAAATACCACCCTGGAAATATTCTTGAGAAAGGAACGCTGGAGAGGGAGCATAAAAGTTTTCACGGACACAAGGGCCTGCGTTTCAACTGCAGGACTCCTTAAGAAAAAAGTCCTAACGAAGAAGAGTTGGACAATGGGCTTTCAAAGGAGGTGGTGGAGTCCCTATCTTGGGAAGGAAGCTGGGTAAACAGCTTTCAAGGAAGGCGTAGGTATGTCTCTAGTCCTGCCTCCTCAGAGCAGGGGGATGGATGAATTGACTTTTCATCTCTATGGTTCTGTGTTTTTAACCCCTGTAAACCATGGGGCTGCTTTTATCCATTAACTCAGCTATCTGGTGCATGGATGCGGAAGGAGTTACACGGGGTGCCCAGACTATGTTCCAACAGCTCAAAGGACCGGGTATCTGGATGAAGTGTTGGCAGTTGTTCCTCTCCTGGATACACGGATCATTTCTCTCTCTGCGGCGTACACGGGTTCCCGACATAAAATTCCATTAACGTTCTTACTTAATTTATCTCATTTGCGCTGTCACTGCTCATAAAAATTTAACCCAGTAATTTCCTGTTATACAAAGCATAACAAAGTATGAATATTTAACTACAATGAAAACAACACACTATTACATTTTGGTATTCTAAATTGTTGCCTTCACTTAGCGTGTCTGCCTTCCACGGCACCACACTATTTTTCAATTAAAGGTCCAGATGTTTCAGAGGCTCCAGTCGGCAACGGCAGTTATGAGAAATGCTTTATCTGCATTGCAATGATCACTACAACATCAACTCCAGGCTCCATTAACATACTCATGTTTTATTCTAAGCCCCCTCCTAATATACCAGTTAATTATACAACATACAGCAGAGGAACACAACCTCCAGTGCTGGACAGTTTCCTTACGCGCTTCCACCGGAGCACATTTTTAGGCATCAACCCTCAAAAAAACAAAACAAAAGAGTGAAATAAAGGCTTAATCACATAATCTAACATCCAGAATTATCGCCTGTCCCCTGGCTGGCATTCGTCTCTTACAGTTTCATAAACCCGGACAAGCTAAAAGCAAGGAATGTAATATATAATCCACCATCCATCCCATTCGTACCCGTTTGCTTATGAAATTTGCTTTAAATTTTTTTTTTTTTTAAAAAGAATACTTAAAAAGCATTGCGTTTGTGTGTGTTCCTACTGCAATGCAAATTAATTCATATTGCATTGCCATTCAGACTGGGCCTGTTGGAATGCAGGAGAAAAATCACAGTCCCCTGGTACATGCATGCTTAGCTGGTCTCATTTACCTTAACATTAAATACCAGTTTAAAGGAAATTTGGCGACTACTCTCCTGCCACCTCGAACTGGAAAATGAAACCAGGGACGAGCTATAGCACTGAAGTGAGACCACCCTTCCGTTCTTGTGGAACTTTTCTGTGTAAACAAAATGGCTATCAAAATTCCAACTGGAATTCCGATTGGCTGTTCTGCATGCATGTGCAAAATGACACTGATTGTGACAACACTGCCGTTTTGCTTATGACTGCAGCAAATGTGCAAACTTTTTTCCATCCATCTGAATACTGAAAATTGGAACTGTTTGTTCAGACTTTTGTTTGCTACAACTGAACTGAACAGATCTCTTGGAAACCAAATCTGGTCAGAAAGGGACTTTCATCCCGGTCTCCTGGCGCATGTCTGCTCCCAGAAAGGTGCAGAACCAGTTCGGTTGGTTCGCCCCTGGAGACTTATGGAACCGGAGAAGTTTTGGAATGCTCTCAGGAACTTACCCTCCGATCTCGATGACCATTTGCTCGATAACCTTGTGGCTTTTTGGAATACTCTGCTGACTGAGGTCATCAACCGAACGGCTCCTAGACATCCACTCCCTGAACGCTCACAATGCAGGTGCCCCTGGTTCACGGAAGACCTACAGCGCTGAAGTGGGAAGGGCAGCGGTTGGAGCTATGGTGGCGTTGTTTACGTGCTGAAGCCGACCGACTGCAGCATAGAGTTCGTTTATGAACCTATACTGTGGCTGTGTGGGCAGCAAAGAGGAGGTTCTTTGCTGCTCTCATACCGTCTGCAAAGTCACGTCCAGTTGAGCTTTTCTGGGTGGTGGGGCTGGTCAATCCGGCCTCCCTCTGGAACTGGAATCTTCCAGTTCTCGCTGTAACATGTTTGTCGACTTCTTTGTGGATAAAATCACTCAAATCCACCACGACTTCGACGCTGTGCTTGTTGCAGTAGAAGAACCAGAAGTAATGGAAGACCCGCCTTGTCCCATTTTATTTATTTATTAAAAGATTTGCTATCCTGCCCCCTCCCGCCAAGGCAGCTAGAGGCGGCATACAGTATAAAAGCACAAAATAAAACGTAAGACTTAAAAATTCAATAAAAGCAGTAATTTCCCCCACAACCCAACACCCCCCCTCCCCCTACCCATCTCCCTCACCAAACGCCTGGCAGAGCAACCAGGTTTTACATGGACGCCTGAAGAAGGGAAGGTCCTGGGCCAAACGGGCCTCCGCCGGGAGTTCCACAACCGAGGCACGGCAACCAAGAATGCCCTTTCCAACGTGGCCCCCCACCAAACACAGGGAACCTCCAAAAGGACACCTCCAACCAACTGCAGCAGCTGTCCCAGAACCCAGGGAGTGAGGCGGTCCTGCAGGTAGGTGACACCCAGACTACGTAGGGCTTTATAGGTGAGCACCAACACCTTCAATTAGGCCCGAAAGGCAACAGGCAGCCATTGCAGAGAACGAAGCACTAGCGTTATGTGCTCTCGGCGGCCCATATTCATAAGGAGATGGGCCACCGCATTCTGCATCAGCTGCAGCCTCTGGACCGTCACCTTGGGTAGCCCCATGTAGAGTGCATTACAGTAATCAAGCCTCGAGGTGATGAAGGCATGGACGATGGTGGCAAGGTTGCAGCCTAAGATATATGTCCGTAACCGTCATACCAGATGTAATTTAGTAAAAGCACTCCTCCCCACAGCTGCCACCTGGACATCCATAAGGAGTTGAGAATCGAGGAGTACCCCCAGACTGCGAGCCTAAGGAACCAAGATAGAGCGTACCCCATTAATGATGGGGGCCTCCACTCCCTTGGCCCTCCCCGCCAGCATCACCTCTGTCTTATCAGGATTCAACTTCAGGCGGCTCGTCCTCATCAAGTCCCCTATAGCTGCCAGACAACGAGTAAGCAACGAGACTGCGGGGTCTGAGTCTGCTGAAAATGAGAGGTAGAGCTGGGATTAGTTTTATGGGATCAGTTTCAGTGGGTGTCATCTGCTGATGTGGGGGATGTCCTTGGGGCGGTTAGAGCCCCTGTTGTGAACTGGACCCATACCCATCCTGGCTGGTTAAGGCCAGTTGGGAGACTTGGGGGCCGTTGCTGGCTGGGGTGGTCAATGCCTCCTCTTCAGCGAGAGCAGAGTGCCGGGCTGCCTCAAGGAGGCGGTGGTGCAGCCTTTGCTCAAGAAACCATCACTGGACATTGACTCTCTGGTCAGCTATCGGCCAGTCTCTAACCTTCCCTTTTTCGGGAAGGTTATTGAGCAGGTGGTGGCTGAACAGCTTCAGGGGCATCTGAACCATGTCAGTTTTCTGGATCCCTTGCAGTCCAGCTTTCATCCGGGCTTTGGCACCGAGACTATGCTGGTGGCCTGGGCTGACAACCTCTGCTGTGAGTTGGACTAGGGTCGGTCAACCCTGCTGATCCTGCTAGATCTTTCGGCTGTATTTGATACCATTGACCATGAGATGTTGGTGACCTGCTTGTGGGACTGAGCCGGGGTTGGCGGGACTGTTCTCGAATAGTTCCGTTCCTTCCTGGCTGGGAGAACTCAATGTGTAGTGCTGTGTGATTGCTCGTTATCTCCCCGGGACCTCACGTGTGGAGTCCCGCAAGGTTCTATTCTGTCCCCTCTCCTGTTCAACGTGTACATGCAGCCTTTGGGCAAGGTCGTTAGAGGGCTTGGTGTGCGGTGTCATCAGTATGCTGATGACACCCAACTTTACCTTTCTTTTTCAGCTGACCCAGGCCTGGCAGACTTAGTTCTTACTCGGTCTCTGGTGGCTGTGGGGGACTGAATGAGGGCGAGCCATCTGAAGCTGAATTCCAATAAGATGGAGGTGATGCTGGTGGGAGGGACTGAGTGTTGGAACCTGCCATTGATGGGGTCCGCCTTCCGTTGGTCCCTCAGGTTTGTAGTCTGGGGGTACTCCTCAACTTGCGGCTCCGCCTGGATGTCCAGGTAGCAGCTGTGTCAAAGGGCACATTTCACCAATTACACCTGGTGCGACTGCTCCGGCCGTACGTCTCGGAAACCTAGCCATCATCATCCATGCTTTCTTCACCTCAAGACTGGACTAATGCAACGTGTTCTATGTGGGGCTATTCTTGGTGATGGTCCAGAGACTCCAGCTGGAGCAGAACGCGGTGGCCCATCTCCTTATGGGGATGGGTCACCACAAGCACATTACACCAGTGACCCTAGTCTGATCTTTGCACTGGCTACCTATTGTCTTCCGGGCCTGATTGAAGGTGTTGGTTTTGACCTATAAAGCCCTACACAGGCTGTGCCCTGCCTATCTGCAGGATCACCTCACCCCCTGGGTCTTGGATCAGCCCCTGCGGTTGACTGGGAGCAACCTTCTCGAGGTCCCCTGAGTATCTCGGATGGCGATGATGAGTAGGGCATTCTCGTTGGTTGCACCAAAGCTGTGGAACTCCCTCCTGACAGAGGTCCACTTGACCCTGAACCTTTCCTCCATCCGAAGAAAGTGTAAGACCTGACTGTTCCGCCATGCTTTTCGCAAGGGAGACAACTTGATGGGTGAGAGGTTTGGGAGGTTTTTTTTTTTAAAGCTTTGCCGTGGGGTATTTTTAATTGCTGATTTATACTGTTATTTGTATTCTTTTTACTTATTGTGTTACTTATGCTTACATATATTTTTATATGGTTTTAATGATTTGAGCCGCACAAACTGCTATAGCAGGAGAGGGCGGCAGGAAATCAAAGTAAATAAGTAAATAAATAATCAACCCAATGGATAAGCCATGGATTCCTAAACCATGCGCAAGACCCCATATTCACGTTCCCCCCCCCCCCCACTGTTACCAATGGAGAAAAACATTGAACATGGGCCCTGTTTATGCATCACAACTTCCAATGGAGTTGGGAGCCATGATCCTGACTGATGTTGGTTGCTTATACTCTTCGTATCTTGGTGGCTGTTTGAGGTTACGGGATTTTATTTAAATGGCAAAATGGGGTGTCACAGGCAAAAAAGATAAAAATAAAATAAAAAACGAGGACACCCTTGGTTAGGGCGCTCAGCTTGGGACAGAGAAAATCTGGGCTCGACTCCCTCCTCCGACACCAACACTCTGCGTGGCTTGTGGCAGGTCCCTTAAGCCTCAGTTCCCCATCTGTAAATTGGGGATAATCTCCATCTCCTAGGGGATTGCCAAGATAACTGCATTTATAAGACTGAGAGGTGCTCAGTACTACTTATTTATATCCCATCCTATCCCAAGGGCTCAGGTTGTAATCCATAAGGGAATGGATTACAACCTGAGAATGGATTTTCAGCCGACCCAGGCCCTGCCGTCTCTGTGCTATCTGAATGTTTGGAGGCCATGGCGACTTGGTTGTGGTAGAACAGACTGAAGCTCAATTCCGATAAGACGGAGGTGATGGTGGTAGGCTGAGTGGGGGAGGTGTTGCCCCCTCTTGTGGAGGGGGTGCGCCCCTCCGTGGCCCAGCAGGTTCGGAGTCTGGGGGTGTTATTGGATGCAGACCTCCGCCTAGATCAGCAGGTCGATGCGGTGGTGAAGGTGGCTTTCCGCCAGCTGTATCTGGTATGGAGGCTGCGCCCATACATCTCCAGAACCGACCTGGCCACCTTGATCCACGCCTTCATCACCTCGAGGCTGAACTACTGTAACGTGCTCTACGTGGGGCTTCCCTTGACACTGGCCCGGAGGTTGCAGCTAGTGCAGAATGCAGCGGCCCGTCTCCGAACAGGGACAGGCCGACGAGAGCACATAACACCGGTGCTCCGTGCACTGCACTGGCTGCCTGTAACGTACCGAGCCAGATTCAAGGTGTTGACTTTGATCTATAAGGACCTGTACGGTCTTGGACCTGGATATCTCAGGGACTGCCTTGCCCTCCATGACTCAGGACGGCCCCTTCGGTCCACCAGGGGCGCCTTCCTGGAGGTCCCCCGGGTAAAGCGGGGGGCTACAATGGAGAGGGCGTTCTCGGTGACCTGGCCACGGCTATAAAACTCCCTCCTCGAGGAAGCACGGCTGGCCCCCCGAGTCTGTTGGCCTTCCGTCGGGCCTGTACGACATGGCTGTTCTCCCAGGCCTTCGGAGGTGGGGAGGGTGGGTTAAATTTTTGTATGGGGGTGTGTGTGTTTTAAATTTGTTTAAATAATAATATTGGAATTTTTAGATTTTAATGTGGCTTTATATGGTGTTTTAGATTGTTTTTATATTTGCTGGAAGCCGCCCCGATATCTATCTATCTCCGGTGGCATAGTTACCATGGATTGAGGGGGCTCAGTTGGACCCAGACCCAGAATCGAGGTGGGTGGGGGCGGAGGCGTCCTCTAAGAGGTGGGCAATTTTCAGAAGGGTCGGGGCCAGCACTCTGCCCTCACCCACTCGGAACATTTTTAGCGACGCTTAGGGTGCTTGCGAAGGGCCCCGCTAAGAACAAAGTTCTCACAGTGGGCGTCAGAGTGGAGTACAAGCCCCGCTGGCTCTTACAATTTCCTTCCTGGTGGGTTGCTGTCACTCTGGGGGAGGAGGGCAGGGGCTCACTGGAAGCACCACCACCACCGTTGCTGGGTGAAACAGAGTGTAGCTTGGAGCTTTGGAAGGGCCACCGCTTAGAAAGACCTTCCGCTTAGGGGACCCCAGGGAATAAGTGTGGGCGCGCCACCTCAGTGCTACGCCACTGTCCCATCCCAAATCTCCCCAACCTCCATCCTTGCCTGGCTAAACAGAAGAGACTTGCGCTGCCTCCAGAAAACAGGCACGCTCTGGTAACTGGGGCAGGCAAGTACCTTCCATGGACGGACTGTGCATCACAGTCAGTTATGCGGTCCCCCTGGCACGGGACTGGCCCTCATCCTTTAAGTTGGGGTTGCAGTGAACTATTCGCTGGCGACTACCCTTACCCCAGGGCATCTCATGGGAAGGAGGCAGGTATGCAGGTTTTACAGGGTACAAGTGCAGCAGCTGTGAGGAAATACAAGTCAAACGTAGCTAAACGCACTCTGCTCTCACGCAAAGAAAGGGATGCCCTACTTTAGGAGAATTATTGACATTTACTAATAATGATTATAATTTAATATGAAGGAACACGGAGTTATTCCTTGCAACAACTAAAACACTACTCTTTAAAAAGGCCCCCCTCCCCCCAATCATTATTTGCATGTTGAGAAATATGGCACGTGCTGATTTAATGAACAGATGCTGTTCAAACGATGAATGCTTTTCCAAACAGTCCACCCTTAAACAGGTCGGGTCGGAGGCTCCACATCTGCACGGCTCTTGCAAAAAGCAGGCTGCTTAAGTTCCTCGAGGACATCAGCCAACCTAAGGTGGAACATTTTTAATACATCACCATGTCACATTTTAATGTGCCACAATCTATTAACCACATGGCAAACTAACAGGGATTTTTAAAATATGGGCTTCATAACATTGTGCTGGTGATTAAATAAATAGCCAGCATTTCACAAATCATCCCTCTAATTAGTCTAAACCAGACACTTTGCATTCCCTGGCATTATTGCCATCTGAAGCCTGCAGAAGGGCAGGCGCGTTCCAACCATGAATCTGTGCACACCGTCACCATGTAAACCACGGCTGGCAGGGTACCATGCAGCCCGGAGGCAGAGGTACAGCTTTCACAGGTGCTGCAGTCAGCTGGAATTTGACTCCAGATGCTTGGAAAAGATGTTCTGTTTAATTATCGTCCCTCGTCCTGAAGGAAAACAATGGGGACAAAGGAAAATGAGTGGCTTCTCAAAAACAGCCTGAAGTGGCAAAGATGCAAGAGTTTCAGACAATGGGGGGAGGGATTCCAAGTGCTAGAAAAAAGGAACAGAGTGGAGCTAGTGAATCTGTTTCTTCTCAATGGTTTGTGTGTCGCACAATGGTCTTGCCCTCCCGAGGAATTTACCCCACATCTCCTCCGGACCAGTTTCCTGGCACATGGTCTGCCCCTGGAAGGGTGTAGGACCCATTCGATGGGTCCGCCCCCAGAGACTTATGGAACCAGAAAGGTTCCGGAATGCTCTAGGGGAATTGCCTCCCGATCTCGATGATCGCTCGCTCAATGACCTCACTGCTTTTTGGAACAGCTCGCTGATTGAGGCCATTGACCGAACGGCTCCCAGGCGTCCACTTCCAGAGTGCCGATGGCGGGGGTCACCGTGGCTCACGGAGGACCTGCACCGGATGAAGCAGGATGGGCGGTGGTTGGAGTGATGGTGGTGCCGAAATCATACTGAAGCCAGCTGATTGCAGCATAGAGCTAGTTTAAGAGCGTATGCTGTTGCAGTACGGGCAGCACAGGAAGAGTTCTTTGCTGCCCTCATTGCATCTGCAAAGTCACGTCCAGCGGAGCTTTTCCAGGTGGTGCAGAGGCTGGTCAGTCCGGCTTCTCTCCGCCTGGAACTGGAATTTTCCAGTGCCCGCTGTGACATGTTCGCGGACTTCTTTGCGGATAAAATCGCTCAGATTCATCATAACCTCGATGCTGTATTTGTTGCAGGGAGTGAACCAGAGGGAGCGGAAGCCTCGCCATGTCGTTTTTTGAGGGATCAGTTTCAGTGGGTGTCACCCGCTGATGCGACGGAGGTCCTTGGGACAGTGCGGGCCACCCGTTGTGAATTTGATCCATGGCTGTCCTCGCTGGTGAAGGCCAGCCGGGAGACGTTCGGGCCGTTGCTGGTGGGGGTGGTCAATGCCTCCTTTAGGGAGGGCAGACTGCTGAGCCACCTCAAAGAGTGGTGCTGTGGTCTCTGTTCAAGAAGTCATCTTTGGATATTGACTCCCTGGTCAGCTATCGGTTATTGAACAGGTGGTGGCCCGGCAGTTACAGGGGCATCTATACCGGGTCGGTTTTCTTGATCCCTCGCAGTGCGGCTTTCGCCTGGGGTTTGGCACAAAGACTTCACTTGTGGTCTTGGTTGATGACCTACGCTGTGAATTAGATCAGGGCAGATAATCTATTTTGAGCTTATTGGATCGGTCGGCAGCGTCTGATACCACTGATCATGAGACGTTGGTGGCAAGGTAGTGGGACCGTGCCGGGGTGAGTGGGATTGTGCTTGAATGGTTCTGCTCATTCCTGGCAGGGAGAACTCAGCGGGTGGTCCTTGGGGAATGCACGTCATCTCCCCAGGCCCTCACGTATGGAGTCACGCAGGGTTCTATTCTGTCCCTCCTTCTGTTCAACGTGTACATGCAGCTTTTGGGTGAGGTCATGAGAGGTTTCGGCGTGCGATGTCATCAGTACGCTGATGATACACAACTCTACCTCTTGTTTTCCGGAGACCCAGGCCTGGCAGTCTCGGTGCTTACCCGGTGCTTGGCAGCTGTGGGGGACTGGATGCGGGCGAGTCGTGTGAGGTTGAATCCTGACAAGACGGAGGGGATGTTGGTGGGTAGGGCTGAGGGGGTGGTGGCTCCCATCATTGGTGGGGTCTGCCCACCTTTGGCTGCTCAGGACCGTAGTCTGGGGGGGTGTTCCTTGATCCACAGCTCCGCCTGGATTGTCAGGTGGAGGCTGTGGCGAGGGGAGCATTTCGCCAATTACATCTGGTGCGACAGCTACGGCCGTATGTCTCTGACTTGGACCTGGCCACTATCATTCATGCCTTCATTACCTCCCGACAGGACTACTGCAATGCACTCTACATGGGGCTACCCCTGAAGATGGTCCAGAGGCTGCAGAATGCGGCAGCCCATCTCCTAATGGGGACGGGTCGCCGTGAGCACATTACACCTGTGCTCTGTTCTCTGCACTGGCTGCCTATTGTCTTCCGGGCCCAATTCAAGGTGTTGGTGATGATGACCTATAAAGTCCTAAACGGCCTGGGTCCTGCTTATCTGCGAGATCGCCTCAGGCCCCAGGTCATTTCGCGGGGCGCCCGACTCGAAGTCCCCTGGGTATCCCGGGTGGCGACAGCGGAGAGGGTGTTCTCAGTGGCCGCACCTCGGCTGTGAAACTCCCTCCCGATGGAGGCCGTTTATCCCCGGACCTCCCCTCTTTCCGAAGATACTGCAAGACCTGGTTGTTTCACCGGGCCTTCGGGGAGGCAGGTGCTGGGGGAGGGTTCTTCTGCCTTTCAGTATTCCTGCCTTTTACTATTTACATGTTTTTTGTATTTTAAATGTATTTTATATTGTTGCTGCTCTATGCTGTGTTGTTCGCTGCCCCGAGCTGCCGATGTGCAGAAGGGTGCTGGGTATAAGCACCTGTAATAAATAAATCAATCTTGAGATCCTTTTCGTTTTTGTTCACCTGAGTGAATCGGTTAATTTGGGGGCCACCTGCACAGCAGCCTGCCTCCTGGCCTAGCAAGCTTCCATTGTATCTGCTGCACACAGACAGAGGCGGCACACCGGCGGAAAGCTCTCCCCGGCGGGGATGGGGTACCCGTCCTCTAGAGTTTAGCACAATGTGCTGCGGCGGCTCTTTTCCAAGTTGCACCCTGGCACGGCACGGCAACGTGTCTTCGACAACTGGGCACCGTGCCCATTTCCATAGCATCGTCCAGAAGGGACCTCACCAACCGTCTAGCCCGAGCCCTTTCCCCGAGGCGGGATACCCTGATCTCGACAGAGGCCTCTCCAGCCTTGGAAGCCTCAGAGGAAGGAGGTTATACAATCTCTCGCGTTCTGCCGCTGAACTGTTCTGAAAGCAAGTTTTTTTCCCTCCTAAATATTATTTAACCTAGACCTACTACTACTTCTACTCATCATTGCAAAGCACTGCATCCACCCAGTAGCGTCACAGGTCCCTGCTCAGTGGGCTTACAATCTAAGATGGACAAGGGTGAAGGGGGACACACACATTTCCATTTGAAAGATGTGGAAATGAGGCTGAGAGGTCGGTACTTGCCCAAGGTCACCCAGGGAGTTCATGGCTAGGCCAGGGATTTGAACCCTCGTTTCCCAAGGTCCACATACGTCACTTTATTCACTACACCACAATGACTCTCTTCCTGCAACCTAAATCGGTTGCTTCCTGTCCTGTTTAAAGTGGCAATTGGACATCGAATGTTCCTCGTCTCTTTAAATATTTGAAAACGGTCATCATGCCTCTCTACCTCACCCCCCTAATCTTCTTTCCCCAAGTTAAACATTTATTTCAGTGAACTTATATAAAAGTTAAAAACCATAAAAACAGACATAAAACACGGACAGAATACATCCTGAACCTTAACCCTACCTGTTAAAACACCTGGGCAAACAACAAGGTCCCAGTTTGGCCATGTGGGATCTTTAATCCTTCTTTCTCTTGAGGGTTGATGTTTTTCTTAAAATATCATCAAACAAAGCACTATGCTGCTGTCCTCATAGAAGGTAACTTACAGCAGTAGCACTGTGCTAAACCCAAATAAATTAGCTTAACCCTCATCATCCGTCTTGGGGTGGATTCCTAACCCTAGGGCACATTCAGCAACACAAGACATTACACAGTCTGCACTGGCTGCAAGATTATTATTAAATATTTATATTGCACCAGCAATGTACCTGGCATTTTACAATTAATTATAGACCGGGTCCGTGGCCTAAGGGACTTACAATCTAGGATAGAATGGAGGGGAGATGAAGGGGGGGGGGAGGGAGGGGACTGGGAGAGAGAGGGGTAATTTCATGAAGTCGAGAAGTCGCAGGTGCACATGCTTCACTTAGTTACATGGGGGAAGAGTAAATCAGGGAGGAAAATATAAGGGGATAAGAAGACAGGAAAAACTTGATGGAAGAGGCCGGTTTTCAGGAGGGATTTGAAGGCTGGGAGGGAGGGAGAAGAACAAGTGGATCCAGGGAGGGAGTTGCTGGCATGGGGAGCAGCAAGAGAGAAAGAGCGGATACGTTTCCAGGAGCAGGGGAGCTGCGAGCAGGCGAGGGTGGGGGCAGAGGAGGAGCAGAGCATTCTGGGCACAATTCAAGGTGTTGGGTTTGACCTATAAAGTCTTAAACAGCCTGGCCCCTACCTATCTAAAGGATTGCTTCCATCCCGCTGGCCAAGGCCAGCGGAGAGTCCCCTCTGACAAGCTCCATCACTGCACCGAGCTCGCACGGTAAGGGCGTTCAGAGAGGCATTTTCGGTGGCTGCCCCACAGCTTCGCAACTCCCTTCTTCGGGAGGCTCGCTAAAGCGGGAGCAATTTTTGGGGGGGAGGTGAAAGTAGTTTTAATTGTGATTTTATACAGCTTGCTGTTTCGATTGGTTTTTGTGCTGCAAGCCGTCCTGAGCCTTCGGCGAAGATCAATCAAAACAAAACAAAAGACAAAGAACTGTTTCCCCTGGTTTTAGCCATGCCTGTTAGCGGCCATGCCAGGAAGCAGAGTCACTTTGGACGTAGGGAGAGGGAAAAATGCAAACTGCCCCAACAAAGAACAGAAAGTGACTGTATTTATCGTCACTAGCCTGTAGTTAGCATAGAAAGGCAATGCTCCGACTGCCGCAAGCATTAGGTCCCTTAATTCAGGTGCCCCATTTAAATAGAAAACTTTTGCTTCCAATGCAAAGACCAGGACAATAACATGGTCTCAGATACAGCTCATCTTACATTTAAGAGACACTGATTCTAACTAAAGGTCTCTTTACTGTGTGTATATTCCTGCCCACTGCAAAATCCAGGCATTTAGATATATTTGCTAATTGAACAAATCAGCATTTCTCTGCCCGTTAAGAATGTTGACTTACAGACACGTTTTTCATTTTGAGCAATTTATAATTAAGTGAAAGATAATGACATTAGGCCAAAGCTAAAAATCAATTACATTGAATAAAATGCAATATGATTCAACCAAGAGATTAACTAGACTGTCTCATAAAATTGTATTTTTAAAAATTTTATTCTAATTAAACTTGTTATAATTAAATGACCATTGCTTTGGAAGTACTTTTTACCTCATCAGTATCCATCCCCAAACTGCACATTCATTAAAATTATTTCTTGCACCTCATTATAATTGGCCTTTCTTCCCCCTTTCTGTTCCGCAGTTTTGATAACACTTCAGAATAAGCGGCACGGGTTTTGCATGTTTCAGTGGAACCTTCATTCCTTTCCAAAGGTCCTCGATTCCTCTGGTTATTTATGGGGCAAGTTCAGAAGCATTTAATGAGCTCCTGCCTGCTATTAACAACAGACCTTATGTGGAAACATTATTTGAAATTCATCCTTTCAAGGAAAAAAATATTATTTATTCCAACACAAGTGCCAGTAACTTGGAGCTAAGGTTACTGAACTGCTCTCCCTACCAGCATGGACACCGAACATCAAGGAAATTGCCAATTAATGCTACACTAACATTCAACCAAACCTCAGTTCCCATGTCCTGCTGCCCAACAGAATACCTGCAACCGTATTCAGAGACTCCACACCTCACAGCAAAATCCCCCTTACATCTAACAAGCTTCCTTTGCAACTAGCTGAGCACGTGCACCTGCAACTCCCACCTTTGTGAATTAACTCTGGCCACGTCCACTATGTACAAAACTAAACCAATTTATAAAGCTGAAGCAACTATTCAGGTTTTGAAGACTCGATATTGCTATTGCTCATGCTACGCTCCATAAGTGATTTTGTACCATCATCATCATCGACCTGCAGAGGCCATGGAAGAGCACATTGCGATACCAGTCCTTTCAATGCCTTGCATGCAAAGCATTCTGGGACGAATTCCAGCGTTCTCGGCAGGAGAGACGCTTTGCACGACAGCCTGGGATTGAGTTGTAGAACGGGTTCGCCAGCCAGACACGAGAAGGGTTCACTTTACAAGGTACTTTGGTTCAGAAAGGGAAGGGGGATTTATTGGCTTCTGATTTTTCCAGAGTACATACTTTGCCACTCCCGAGTACTCTTGCTTGATGCTGGGGGCGAGGTACAAGTTAGTTAAGGATATTAAACCAATTTAGTTGTACGTGTGAACCTGGCCCCTGCCCCCCCACCCCGCCCCCTTGTCCATTCTAGATTGTAAAGCCCTTGAGGCAGGGACTCATCTCTAAAATTATTTAACTGTTTAGCTGCTATGTAAAGAACAAAGAGTACCAATGCATGTAGTAAAATTGTTCAACATGTTAACGTGCCCTCAGTAGAGATTTCACTTAATGTTTGGGTGATGGGGAGTATCACTCAAAGTACACTTTTGAGTAGTAGAGCCAAAAGCTTAAAGGAGGGCAGACCTGACACGAGCAATCTTTACGAGAGTCAGTAAGGAAACATTCCCCCTTCCCGCTGCCCCCATGCGTTGTCACCATGTGGTGCACTGAAGAGGGTGGCGATAGCAGTGGCAGCCGATACAGTTTTGCTGTTTCTCTTTCAAGAAACTGAAGTGGCTTGATGGATGAGCAGCTTTAGAGACCCACCTCCTTCCAAACTCAAAGTCCCTCTGCAAAGGTGACCCTATAAAAATGCAGAAGGGTGAGTTTTCATGCCCTTGTTCATGGTTATGCAGAAAGGGAAGGAAGCTGGGTGAAGGTTAAGAGATTGATTGAACAAGTACGGATACTTCTCCCTTAGAAAAAACATTTATATAGCGACAGCAATGCACCTGGTGCTGAACAGCCATGACAACAGAGACAAGGGCCTGCCCTAAGAGAATTGTCCTCTAGAATGGAGAAACGGGAGGGGAGACAAGGAGGGGGACCGAGCTACATCCAGCGTAAAATGGCAAAATGTGATATTCGGATAGGATGCAAGTCTCATGAAAGGAAAAGCACTTAAGGGATCCTTAAACGATGGAGTCTCCATCCACCCAAAATCATTACGAAGGGAGGTATTTGGGCACTCAAAAGCATACTGAGTGTCAGCACAAACCATTACCTAGGCACCTTCCCAGTAAGCATAAAAGGAATTTGAAAGATGGTTATCTAACTCTTTTTTAGTTATGTTACACCCCTACCAATCTTTGTAAGTCTCAGTGGAAAACTGCATCAGAAATAAGGGTGATTTCAGAAGTGACGCGTTCCCATTCACCACAGCGAATCCCACCCCGGTGTGAACGGATTCACCGCGGGCTGTGGTGACACATGCGGCCCCAACAGAAGTGACAGGATGATGACCACCGCCCGGGGGCAATGAGAGAGAACATGGGCCGGGGGAACACAACAGACATGCAGTGGAGACGTGGACTGCGGTTCGAGCCCCAGAATGCACCACGGCTGGGGTCAATTCCTTCCACCGCGGCTGCGGGTTTCCGTTCAGAAGTTACTTTTCATTTCACCCCTGCCGTGGTGACCATTCACCACAACTTCTGGACCTCCTCCCGCCCCGACCTCACGAAGCGTGGTTAGCTTCACCCCAGGCTGCGTTTGACTGTGGTGAACATCTGGATGCGAGCAAACAGACATGCACGGCTCTTTCACACACCCCACACACACCCTCTGCGTTTGACTGTGGTGGACATTCACCACGTCACTTCTGAAATCACCGTTACTCTACCACATTGATCACAGACTTGAGGAAATGCAGCAGTTCAGTACTGTACATTATTTTTTAAAAAAATTATTATCCTGCCCTCTTCTGAGGGCTCAGGATGGTCTGCAACACACAAAATCAGAGACATTAACATTGCTTATTCTAAACCTTCCCAACCCCTATCCCGCCCACCTGCTAAATAAGAAAAGTCTTGCATTGCTTCTGGAAGATGAGCTAGATGGACGTCTGAGGGAGAGTTCAATCATTGTGGGGCAGATGCCTCGAAGGTTTCTCCACGCACCCAGATGGGCAAACTTGTTCTTTAGTTCTTGTTAAATCAGGGCACAAGATTTGCAGGCGCCTGGGAGTCATTGGTGCCCAGAAAACTGAGGCTGGCGACTGGTTCAGGGGTGGAGTTGGGGCAAGAACGGTTTAATATCAGGATAAAGTCTGGCGACCAAATTTATTTTTGCTCCTGGAGTTCGATCTGAAATTTCATGCCCTGTGTTAAATGATTTTCATTACCATCATCCAGGTTATCATTTCGCCTGCACGAATGAGAGTTGCTACTTTCTACAAGATGCCATGTTGTTTTATTTCAGTGGGTATTCTAAATCGATTTCTACATTTGCTTCAAAAAGCGTCCCTCATCGGAGTAAGTTCAATTTCAGTGGAAGGTAACAAAAACCTAGAGTGAAGACGGAATCAACTTAAGCAATTTCACTTAAACAATCATTTTGCACTTTTCCAAACACAGGAAAACAGCTCACATACTAAACTGCCAAATGCACGGATTTTCCTAGTCTGTACTAGACCCTCTTACAAGGCCCTTTCTGGGAATTTATACTGCCCTAGCGTTATGACTTGAATGCATTTATTCTCACAACAGCCCGGCGAGGCACCCACTGCACAGCTTGCACTAATGTTTGGAGAGAGTGACCTGTCGGAAGTCTCACAGAAGTCGACAGCACAGCAAGGAATTGATCCTGGGTCTCCTGGTTGTCAGGTCATGGCAGGAGGGGTCAAGCTGTGGCCTGGGAGCCATAGGAGGCGCGTGGGCAGTTCAGCGGCGGCGCTCAGACAGGTCTAGTCCTGGGCTGACTTGATGGTCCCAGTCTCTTAGTTCACTGCACCTCAGTCTCAACAGCTGAATTCCAGCTGCTCCTCAAAATCTCAGCAGCCAGGACACTGCCAGCCAATCCCAAAGCAGGAGAGGTTCATGTATGCGCTCACGGGTTGTCACCTATGCAAAGTTTTAAGGAACACGTCTGAAAAATACATTTCCCCCCCCCCCAGATGTGTTCCTTAAAAATCTGCATAGGTGGTAACCCTACGCACGTGTATCTTCCAGCTCTCGCCACGCATGGCCCCTGGGATTGGGAACTTTGCCTGTGCCTGGGCTTATGCTGTGCTAGCAAGTGGGACACCCTGTCTCGGACATGAAAAAGGAACTTAAAAAAAAAAAAAATCAATTAAAAACAAATCCGATCCTCTGAAAGACTGGGTTGCTCTGTTTGGAAAATCTGTCTGCCACCACACACACAAAAAACAGAACTCTTAAAAGAAAACGTTACACTGGAATCAACTACCGCATTCACTTTCAAGGAGGATAGAATACTGGAATCATCAGCCGACGTTAGTTAGCTGAGGCGGTTGCTTAGAGGCCTCTCTTCTGGAGGTGCTGAAAACCACTCAGCCCTGGGACTGAAATCTGGCTGAGTCTGAGTAGCTGTGGTAGGGGTTAACAGTCAGCGCGTTCTATGTCCGTTCAACACTTGGTAGAAGAAAACTACTAACTGCATGCACTTAAGGGAGGCACTCCTGAAGAGGAAGGCCCATATCATGGCATCTGTTCCCTAGTCTTGTAGGCAGGCCCTCATCTCTGCTCCCTTCCCTTGAGCTCAATCTTTCTGTGCTTGGGGGTAGGAACTGGCGCTAGGGGCCAGATCCAGGAACTAGAATGGAGCCAAATAAAAACTAACCATGGGCTGCCTTTGGCCCCCAGCCCCAAGGTTCTCCATCCCCATAGCTTTTTGAGGTGCACACTAATGAAAGATTCAGATGTCATCAGTTGCCCCTGGTGCGTCACCAAATAGGACAATGTGTTTGCAGCAGGAGGTTACAATCTCTCTCAGTCTATGGGGACAATGGGTTTGGGGGGGGGAGCGGGGACCACAGGAATGTCCCAGGGAAGAAGAGAGCGAAGACGAGGAGAGGGGAGAGCTGATTCAGGCACAAAAAGGGGACAGAATCCAGAAGTGGGAGAGGACAGAGACACACAGGTCAAAGCATCTCTTTATCTCTCAAGGACAGGAAAATCCAGAGTGCACATCCAGAAGGGAGCTCTCAACTGGTAGCCCAGTGATATTCCCCCTCCTCGGGTTACCATTCTTTTTACGCAGTAAGATAGCAGCACCGAGAAACTCAGTCTGAATTCTCATCCAACCCAAGACAGATTTGCTTTGAGCCCTGAGCTCAGAGACAAACCCCACTATTGGAGCAGAAGGATGAAGCAACGCTTCCTGCTGCCTCTGGACAAGACGGGACCATGAGCGCCAAGTCCAATTGGCCATGGACCAGAAGCTCCTCTGTAGCAACGCTAGTGCCAAACAAATACACCCAGGGTTTATTGTTTTTTTAAAATCATCCTTCAGTCTGTTGTGGTAAATCTTTCTATTTCTTTGCAAGGCAAATAAAGAGAGGAAGACGGGAAGCAATTATGTACTCCAAGTGTAGCAAATCAGCTAAATTAAACCTGTATTTCACCTAAGTTGTAGAGAGAGAACACAACATAACTAACTTTTCTAATTTCATACTCTAGTACTCCCAAGTAAATAAAAAAAGGGGAAGAAAGTAAAGTTTTTCACCCTACAAATAGAAACTGTCACTTACTAGGGCTGTGATCTTTTCAGCTCATGCATCCTAAATGCATGCAGAGATATTATATGCACTTTCTATTTAGCAATTTAATTATATCTTTGCAGTCAGAGAGCGGCAATGGCTTGCAGTAATAATCAGGTGAAAGCATTCTCCCATTAATATGCTGGAATCCGATGTGTTAATTTGATGCAACTTTGCGTTGACAATATGTGATTAATTTGTTCTAAGGCTAGCTATGCTCCCAAGCTCTGACAGTTTAAAATGCTGGGTTTCTTTATCCATATCGCTATTTGACACGCCTTAGCCCACTGCTTTCCTAGGACCACTGTTAATTTGTAATGAACTGGCTTTTCAGGGAGCCCCTTCATTTTTAATTCTGTCACTGTCACCTCCTTGAGGAAAATTACAAGTTTCCTTAGGTGTGATTACTGCCAAGTGCTGCTGATAAGAGGTTTGAGGAAACAGGGTTTTCTAAAGGAGTCAGTATTTAATTTGCTGAAACAGATTTATTGCCTCCAGACAGATAAATAGAATAGAAAGTTCTCTCATTTCAAAGTCATCTTCAAGTTCTTCTTTGAGGCAACCCCCCAAAATAAACACACAGCGAGACAGTTTGGTTGTTTAGGGGAGAAGAGAGAGAGAGAAAAGGGAACACTAAATCATTCACAAATGTAGAAAGTGCTGGTAAGAACAGACACCCAATTATATTTGTGTCCAATTGAAGCCTGGGAGGGAATC
>QEPC01012679.1:8812343-8828037 GCA_003113815.1 Sphenodon punctatus | reverse complement strand
GGGGGGGGGGGGGCGGATTTGTGATAAGATATTTTGTGATTTTTTTGTTATTTTTGCTTGTGCTGGGTCCCCTGCGTGGGATGATAAACCCAGAAATGTATTTTGTTATTATGTGAGCCGCCTCGAGTCGGTTTCCGAGAGAGAGGGGTATAAATAAAAATGCAATGCAATGCAATCTTTAAAAAGGGCCTGAAAGCTGGAGCTGGAACGGATACCGGAATCGGGACCCGAACATCATTTGAGTACTCGAGAAACTGAGATCTCGATTACCCAAAAACGTGAAACACTGCCAGTTTCCTGAAATCCAGGATGAAATCAGTATTTCGGTATACCGGTTTGTCGGTATTTTGGGTTCAGGTACCCAAAAGTACCCAAAATATTCAGTTCAATTTGGGTACCAGAAATTTGGCAGGTATCCCCGTTTTTGTGGGTACTTGGTTTCGGCTCTATGTCCGGGGCTTTTCGGTGATCCACCACTGGATTTTTATTCTTCCTCCTTTAACCTTGCTTTTTAAAGTTTTTATTAAATGGACTGTCTTTCATTGCACTTTGCTGAACTTGGCTTTGGGAAGCACCGTCTGGCTGGGAGTGGGGCAGTGGCTTTATAAATAAAATTATATTTCTATAATTAATAGATCTGAAAGACCCTCTTTCCTTCCATGCCCCATTGCAGCTCTCGCGATCAGCTGGGAGCGCCTCCCTGTGGCCTTGTTTGTACGACAAGGGCTTGCCAGGAGGCATTCTCGGTGGTTGCCCCAGCGCTACAGAGCTCCCTTCCCCAGGAGGTTCATTGGAGTCCGCGCCTATTCAGCATTTCTGGTGTTTTTGTTTGAAAAGGCATTTCGTGGGTGGGGATAGGGGTGGTTTTGGTGTGTGTGTGTGTGTGTGTGTGTGTGAGAGAGAGAGATATTGGGTGGGTCTTCTGGGGGGGTTGGTTTTTTGAAGGGCTGCAACCATGAATCAATTAATTGAACCAATTAATCTGTCTAAAACTGATTAAAATTTGTCCCCCCGATTAATTGGTTAGCGGCCAGGATCTTCTGACAGCTCGTAGTTCTGAATCTGTAGCTCAAGGGGCCGCGTTCCAGTGGAAGGCAAGTTTACCCAACACACACAAATTAGGCAAATATATGAAAAATGTATATTTATGTAAATATATGCAAATTCCTGCAGATTTGAATTGATTAATTAATCAATTCAACTAAAATTTCTAATCGGGTTGCAGCCCTCATTTTTTTATGTATTAGTTTTAATGTTTTTATTATTTGTGAGTTGCCCTGAGCCCCTGGGAAGGGGCAGCATATAAATTTATATAAACAAATCAATAAAATAATTTATTATTAGCGACTTTGTGAAAACAGAGATCTAAAAGGGAAAGGGTGGCGATAGCTATGGGGCAGGCAACACAAAGGGTTCCACAAAATACTGCACGAGAAAAGTGAAAAATTCTCACTTCAGTGCAATGTTCAGTGGTGAGAACATAAAGCTGCAGACGTATAACCTATTCCAGTACGTCTGTAGAAGGGCGGGGTTTGCTTACTATTCAATCGATTTCTGCCGTCAGCAGCATCTCTCCCAGTCATTACAATGAAGGAGTGAGGTTCTACTCTTTCATAGATTGGGGGAGGCAAAGGTGATGACTGAAACGGAAGTGAATACCCACAGAAACAAAACATACCTACTGAAGTGGTGGCATTTGATTTGGTCTGGTCATTTTGGGGACTATCTGGAATCCGAATACTACCTGAGCGGGTACCCAATTGGCTGAAATACTATTCTTTTGGTTCCATTTTTGGTACTGAATTTTGGATTACCTTCCTGATTTTTCCAGGTTTCCATCCCAATTTCTGACTGAAAAACGGTACATCGGTTCCCTGGAGATGAAAATACACGGTATTCGGGGCCCGCAGCTCCTGTGATTCCGTGACTGTATCGAGTTGCAGGGCCGGATTCAGAATAGCACCGACGGTGTGACCACGGCAGGGACTCCCAAGCCATGGGGGTCCGTGAATAATCAAAGAAGGACAACACAAGTGAGAGAAGCGCTGGCGTAAAATAGGGGGGGACGTGGAGCCTCAAACCCAGGGGGGCCCAGCCTGCGGGAGGCCCACGGTAATCAGGAGGGGGAGTGCCCAACACATGAGACTGGTGAATAAATGAGAAACAACATGTGTGTAACAACATATGAACCTCTTGCATTTTTGTAAAAGGCGAGTCTTTGCATATCCAATAAATGAAGGGTCCTCAACTTTCCTGCATCCAGCTCTCCCTAGTGTTGCTGTAAAATCCTTGCCTTCAGCATGGGAAGTACCGGGAGACTGTTTGGGGAACATTCCAATGAGAACCCTCCAACCTCAAATATGGGAAACGGGGTCTGCTTGGGGAGCATTCACGCAGGGGTGGGGGAACCCCCGCCACCCTGCTTCAATATGGGGAATGGGGTTAGGGAGGATAGGGCCAATACCCCTGGTGAGAGGAGGGGAGATGGCCGTTGGGGAGGGTGGGTGGGGTCTCACAGTGAGACAGGGGGCACCTCCCATATGATACTAAGGGGGACTCCCTGTGAGAGAGGGAGTCCCAAGGAGGAGGGGTTGGGGCATCCCTCTTGCCGGTCCCTCTTGCCGGCCTGTTGGGGCAGCCCATAGAGGGTGGGTGTCAAATGGGGTTCTCTGAGGATGGGAGGGCTTCCACAGCTATCGAGGTTGTTACAGGTCGGGGGAGATATGGTCCAAAGGGGAGCGGTATTTCATCATTCAGGAGGGAGTGGTGCCTTGTGCCCAATCCCCCTCAACCCCCCATGTGGGAAGGTTGTGGGTTGAGGCCCAGGAGACCCCAGGCCTTGGCCTGGTGCTGCTAAATGTGAGGTTGGTGGTTAATAAGTCATCTAACATCCGGGAGTTAATCCAGGAGTGGGACGCCGACCTCGTGTGTATTACAGAGACCTGGCTGGACAATGAATCAGGCCCTATTCTGGCCGATCTTGAGGTGGGGGGTCAGTTAGTAGGAGTCAGGGGGATGGAGCCCTTGTCATGGTCTGACCATTACCTCCTTAAGGCGTGCATCCTGGCACATGTCAGCCACCAACAGGGTGCAGGACTTATTAGATCCGTCCACCCCCCAGAGACTTATGGAACCTGATCGGTTCTGGAATGCTCTGGGGGAATTTCCACTGGAACTTGTCACCCACTCGGTCGATGATCTCGTAGTCTTTGGGAACACCTTGTTGGCCGAGACCATTGACAGAGTGACTCCCAGGCGTCCGCTGCCCTCCCGAGTCTCCCGCAGGTCTCCTTGGTTTACTGAGGGCTTGTGGTGCTTGAAGTGGGAGAGCAGGCGGTTGGAACAATGGTGGCACCGGACTCGCGATGAGTATGATCGATCGCAGCATAAGAGCAGTTTAAAGGCCTATGCTGTGGCAGTGCAGGCAGCAAAGAAGCAGTTCTTTACTTCCCTTGTTGCATCTGCAAAGTCACGTCCAGTGGAGATTTTCCAGCTGGTGAAAGGTTTGGTCAGCCCTGCCTGTCTCCTCCTGGACCTGGAGCAACTGGTTCATCAAGTACTTTGTAGATAAGATCGCTCACATCTGCCACGATTTCGGTACCACAGTTATTGCAGAGGATCAACTTGGGGCTATGGATGCCCCGTCCTGTCCTGTTTTGTGGGATTGGTTTCAGATGATGCTACCTGCTGATGTGGAGTCTTTGTTGGGATCTGTTTGTGCCACCACTTGTGAACAAGATCCTTGCCCATCCTGGCTGGTGAAAGCCAGCCAGGAGATGTTATGGCTGTTGCTGGCTGAGGTGGTTAGTGCCTCCTTTCAGAAGGGCAGGGTGCCTGAATGCCTGAAGGAGGCTGTGGTTAGGCCCCTGCTCAAGAAACCATCTCTTGAGGCTGATGCTCCTGCCTGTTATCAGCCAGTCTCTAACCTTCCCTTTTTAGGGAAGGTTGTTGAATGGGCTGTGGCACGGCAGCTCCAAGAACATCTGGACCGCACCGGTTTCCTTGACCCCTCTCAGTTCAGGTTTTGGTCTGGGTATGGTACGGAGACTGCATTGGTGGCCTTGGTTGACAATCTCCATCTGGCGTTACCCAGGGTCGTCAGACCTTACTGGTCCTGCAAGTCCTTTCGGCTGCATTCGACAAAGTCGATCATGAGGTGTTGGTGACTCACCTGCAGGACCATGCCGGAATTGGCTGGATGGTCTTGGACTGGTTTCATTCTTTCCTGGCCAAGAGAACTCAGCAGGTGTTCTTGGGGGAGTTTACGTCTTCCCCCGGGACCTCACGTGTGGAGTCCCGCAGGGTGCCATTCTGTCCCCCCTCTTGTTTAACATCTATATGCAGCTGTTAGGGGAGATCGTGAGAGGGTTTCAGGAGATTCAGTATCATCAGTATGCTGATGGAACTCAGCTCTGTCTCTCTTTTTCCATCGACCCAGGACATGCAGTCTCTTTATTTTCCCAGTGCCAGTCAGCTGTGGGGGCTTGGATGAGGTTGAGTCATCTTCAGCTGAATCCTGACAAGACAGAGGTGATGTTGGTGGGTGAGGGCCTGGGGGGACTGGGAGTGGTTGAATCCCCTTGGGGGGGGTCCCCCTCCCATGGTTCCGCAGGTACGGAGTCTGGGTGTGCTCCTCGATTCATGGCTCTGCCTGGAATCTCAGGTTGTGCCATGGTGGGGAGTGAATTTCAGCAGTTACATCTTGTCCGGCAGCTTCGGACGTATCTCTCAGACTCTGACCTTGCCACTGTCATTCATGCCTTCATCACCTCGAGGCTGGATTACTGCAACACGCTCTATGTGGGGCTGCCAGAGAAGCTGATCCAGAGGCTGCAACTGGTGCAGAATGCTGTGGCCCATCTCCTTACGGGGGTGGGCCGCAGGGAGCACATGNGGGTGGGTGGGGCCCCCGGTGAGACCGGAGGGCACGTCCCATATGATGGGGAAGGGGGACTCCCTGTGAGAGAGGGAGTCTCGTGGGGAAGTGGGGTGGAGTCCCTCTCGCTGGCCTGCCGGGCCAGCCCATAGCGGGTGGGTGTCGAACGGGGCTCTCTGAGGAGGGGAGGGCTTCCACAGCTATCGAGGTTGATACGGGTCGGGGGAAATATGGTCCAAAGGGGAGGGGTGTTTCATCAGTGAGGAGGAAGCGGTGCCTTGTGCCCATTCCCCCCTCAACCCCCCACATGGGAAGGTTGTGGGTCGAAGCCCAGGAGACCCCAGGCCTTGGCCTGGTGCTGCTAAACGCGAGGTCAATGGTTAATAAGTCATCTACCATCCGGGAGTCAATCCCGGAGTAGGACGCCGACCTCGTGTGTATTACAGAGACCTGGCTGGACAATGAATCGGGTCTTATTCTGGCCGATCTTGTTCCAGCTGGGTTCTCTGTGCAGCATCAGCCTCGGCTGGAGGGACGGGGGGGGGGCAGTGTAGCTATTGTTATAAAGGATGCACTGTCTTTTAGGAGGTATCCAGTGCAGACTCCACCAAGTGTTGAGTGCCTCCATCTTGTCTTGGATTTGGCTGGGGACAGATTAGCGGTGCTACTGGTGTACCGTGCACCCAATTGCCTGGCGGCATCTCTACATGCTCTTGTTGATTTGGTGTCTGATGTGATCCTCCGGACCCCGAAACTAGTGGTCCTGGGGGATTTTAACATCCACACTGACAACAATCTTGGAGGAACGAGGCATGAGTCCATGGTCTCCATGACAACCATGGGCCTGTCCCAAATCATCTGTGGCCCCACACGAGGAGGGACATACACTGAATTTGGTTTTCTGCACTGGCCTTGAGACATGGGGTCAGTTAGTAGAAGTCAGGGAGATGGAGCCCTTGTCATGATCTGACCATTACCTCCTTAAGGTGTACATCCTGGCATGTCAGCCCCCAACGGGGTGCGGGACTTATTAGATCGGTACACTGCCCCCGGAGACTTATGGAACCGGATCGGTTCTGGAACGCTCTGGGGGAGTTTCCCCTGGACCTTGACACCCGCTCAGTCAATGATCTCGTAGCCTTCTGGAACATCTTGTTGGCCGAGACCATTGACAGAATGGCTCCCAGGAGTCCGCTGCCTTCCCGAGTCTCCCGCGGTGTTTGAAGCGGGAGCAGGTGGTTGGAGCGCCGGTGGCGCCGGACTCGCAATGAGTATGATTGATCACAGCATAAGAGCAGTTTAAAGGTCTATGCTGTGGTGGTTCAGGCAGCAAAGAAGTAGTTCTTTGCTGCCCTTATTGCATCTGCAAAGTCATTCCAGCGGAGCTTTTCCGGGGGGTGAAAGGTTTGGTCAGTCCTGCCTGTCTCTGCCTGGACCTGGAGCAATCCAGTGACCACTGTGACGGGTTTATCGAGTACTTTGTAGATACGATCACTCGCATCCGCCACGATTTCAGTTCCGCAGTTATTGCAGAGGATCATCTTGGGACTATGAATGCCCCGTCCTGTCCTGCTTTGTGGGATCAGTTTCAGATGGTATCGTTTGCCAATGTGAAGTCCTTGTTGGGATCTGTTCATGCCACTACTTGTGAACAAGATCCTTGCCTTTCCTGGCTGGTGAAAAGCCAGCCAGGAGACGCTACGGCCGTTGCTGGCTGGGGTGGTTAGTGCCTCCCTTTGGGAGGGCAGGGTGCCTGAATGCCTGAAGGAGGCTGTGATTAGACCCCTGCTCAAGAAACCATCTCTTGACGCTGATGCTCCTGCCAGTTATTGGCCAGTCTCAAACCTTCCCTTTTTAGGGAAGGTTATTGAACGGGCAGTGGCACGGCAGCTCCAAGAACATCTGGAACTGCACTGGTTTCCTTGACCCCTCTCAGTCCGGGTTTCGGCCTGGGTATGGTACGGAGACTGCATTGGTGGCCTTGGTTGACGATCTCTGTCTGGCGTTGGACCAGGGTCGTCAGACCTTACTGGTCCTGTTAGACCTTTCAGCTGCGTTCGACATAGTTGATCATGAGGTGTTGGTGACTCACCTGTGGGAACGTGCCGGGATTGGCGGGATGGTCTTGGACTGGTTTCGTTCATTCCTGGCCGGGAGAACTCACCATGTGGTCTTGGGGGAGTGTACGTCTTCCCCCCGGGACCTCATGTGTGGAGTCCCGCAGGGTGCCATTCTGTCCCCCCTCTTGTTTAACATCTATATGCAGCCGTTAGGGGAGATCGTGAGGGGGTTTCAGGGCATGCAGTGTCATCAGTATGCTGATGACACTCAGCTCTACCTCTCCTTTTCCACCGACCCAGGCCATGCAGTCTCCTTATTTTCCCAGTGCCTGTCAGCTGTGGGGGCTTGGATGAGGTTGAGCCATCTGCAACTGAATCCTGACAAGACGGAGGTGATGTTGGTGGGCGAGGGCTTGGGGAGCCTGGGGGTGGTTGAATCTCCTCTTGTTGGGGGGGTTCGCCCCCCCATGGTGTCTCAAGTGCGGAGTCTGGGTGTGCTCCTTGATTCGCGGCTCAGCTTGGAATCTCAGGTTGTGGCCGTGGCGGGGAGTGCGTTTCGGCAGTTACATCTTGTCCGGCGGCTTCGGCCGTATCTCTCAGACTCCGACCTCGCCACTGTCATCCATGCCTTCATCACCTCGAGGCTGGATTACTGCAACGCGCTCTACGTGGGGCTGCCCGAGAAGCTGGTCCGGAGGCTGCAGCTGGTGCAGAATGCCGCGGCGCATCTCCTTACAGGGGCGGGCTGCAGGTAGCACATGACACCAGTGTTCCGAGCTCTGCACTGGCTGCCTATAAAGCACCGGGCCAGGTTCAAGGTGCTGGTTTTAACCTTTAAAACCCTTCACTGCCTGGGCCCTGCTTATCTGCGGGATCGCCTCACTCCCCATGTGTCCGTGCGACCCTTAAGATCGTCCGTGGGGGCCTTTTTGGAGGTTCCCCGGGCGAGGCGGATGGCCACTGATGTGAGATCTTTTTCGGTGGTTGCCCCTGTGCTGTGGAATTCACTCCCGGAAGAGGCTCGGCTGGCTCCCACTCTCCTGTCATTTCGACGTTTGTGTAAGACCCGGCTGTTCTGCCAGGCTTTTGGCAAGGGGGGTGGGGTGGGGAGGGTGAGTTTTATGATTTGTTTTAAAATTTGTTTATTTGTTTTTAAAATGATTTATTGTGATATCTTTCGTGTTGTTCGCCGCCCCGAGCTGCCTTTGGGCAGGAGGGGTGGAATACAAGTTTTAAATAATAAATTTAAAAAAATTGTGTGGCCCAGCATCTGCCTCTCTATGGCCCAGGTGGACTTTTGTGGGCCGCAAACACTCACTCTGAAGCAAGCCCGAGCCCCCGTCCTCAGCAGCAGCCTGAGCGGAGGGGTAGAAACTACTGCCGTTCCCCACTGATCCTGCCTTCTGCAGCGCCGCTGGCCTGTGCCGCCCTCTCACCCGCGCTGCTGCTGCTGCAGCTACTTGCAAACATCCCTCCACACACACCAGTGGCAGCCATTTCCTGAATCTGGCATGCTGGGAAACGTAGTCCCAGCATGTCAGATTCAGGAAATGGCTGAGGGACATTTGCAAGCGGCATCATTGGCAGCAGCAGGAGCAGCATGCAATAGCGTGTATTTAAGTTTGTTTGAATGAATGCATGTGTGTTTGAATGTGTGTGTGTTTGAATGACTGTGCGCGCGTGCACGTCCCATCCTGTTGTTCACCCTCAGCTCCCAGCAGTCAGAGGAGTGTCCTCTCTGTGTCCAGCCAAAGAATTTTCTTTGGGGAGAGGGAGGCAGGCCCTGCCCCAAGGAGCTCCCTGCCCTGTCCCAAGCATAGCGAGACACAGAGACAGAGGGGAGAAAAGAAGGTGCATCACTGACATGTTTGGAACACACTCATTAATTGGTTTTAACTGATTTGTAATTAATTTAAAATTATTCTGCTAATTAGTCTCACCTGATTTTAACTGATTTGTAATTGATTTTTATGTGCGGCCCCTGGCACGTTTGGGGACCAACAATGTAGCCCCTGGGCTTGAAAAGGTTCCCCATCCATGCATTAAAGGGAAGGTGGAGAAATGACCTATATATTCCCAAAGAGTTTACTGAAATTTTCACATCTTGTGTGATCAAGTGAATAAAATAAACTAAAACTAAATACAAAAAATTCTATCATCAACTTAATGCTATAGATCTAAAAGGTAACGGAGAGGATAGGAATGAAACTTGCCTTCTAGAGTGCAGTCTGCTTCAGCCAAATTTCTCCAGCCATGTAAAAAAAAAAAAAGTTCAACTAATCAGAAATTTTACTGAAGGAAATGGAGCTGGAGACAGAGGAAACTGGTGCTCAGATTGAGCTAGGCCCAGGTTTTTCTTTCTCCACTCCGGTTCCCTTTCCTGCCCCTCGGCAGCAGAGAGTCAGAGTAGATAGCAAGGCAGAAACGCAGGTGTAAAGTAATCCTGGCAGTACTGAATCAGTCTTGAACAAACTAGAGACGGGGGATCCTGGTGCTCACTCGCTTTGCGACTTCCAGTCAGAACTGACAGGATCAGAGAGAGGGAGCGTGCACATGGGAGTCTGCATGTCTGGAGATGGCGATAATGGATGTTCATCAACCAATGCCCATCTCCAGCCTGCCCAACATGAAGACTCATGCTGGCAGGGTAGACACGACAGTATTTTAACCACATGTTGACAAGAGATCATTAATATACTCAAAGGTTCTGCTATTTTTAACTTTTAAAAAAAATCAAGTTATCAGGATTTAGAATGCTAGTTATCCAGATCAAGCAGCAACACATCCCTACACACATGGGGAAAACTAATTTGACTTATCCAGAAATTCAAGTTATGCAAGTTCCACTTAGGTGGATTCCACTTACTTTCCACGCTGCTTCTATCATGATGGTACCCAAGCCTCTGGAACTGTGGAATGTTCAAGACCACAATTCACAACTCCCCTTTTTCTGGAACCTCAGGCTTGGGGGGGCCAGGTGTGGCCCAAAATAAGTTTTTATGTGGCCCCTTTCCAGTTGCCGGATCTGGGCCCTTGGATCCAATTCCTCTCTCCAATCACTGAACAACTGAGCTCAGGACATGCAAGCAAGGACAGATCCATAGCACTAACCCATGATCCGGGCTCTCCTTTTCTTGTGTGCACCCCTTAAGAACCTACACCAGCAAGTCCCGCACGGCACTCAGAGCTTGTGCTCATTTTCAAAGTGGCCCCCGGGAGTTAAAGGCTCCCCACCCCTGCTGGGTTGTGGATTGTGGCATATGGAACAAAATATAAAATGTGCAATATTTGCTAAAATGAAATATAAACTCAAGAGCCTATATTGCAAAATAGAAACTGTGCATGTTGCTAAAGTGAAACAAGCATCAGATCATTCCTCTCTGTTTACGGGTAAAAAAGCGGGAGCGGGGAGAGAATCCCATTTTTTTCAATGACTTTTTAATCCTGGATTAATATTTTAGACATTTTCAATAGTAATTGGCTGAGTGGCCTCCTTCTTATGTTCTTTATCTATTTTTCTTTGAGCAACACTCTCTAATATCTGCGATTGTGAAAAACATTTGTTCATAATTATCCAGGCATACACGGGAACAAGACTGAAACAAGAGCAGCATGCAAAAATGTATTTAAGGGCTATCATCCCAAAATGCTGCTAAAAGCTATTAACCAGTATGTGTTAATTGCCACAGCATTCATATTAATTTTCACTTCAGGCCCGACATTGTGGAATATTTCCCCTGATACATTTTAAACAAAGTTTAATTTAAGGAACTGCTTCTATCAACACTTATGAAAATTAACAGCCAAGCAATTAGCACTCATGAATTATCCCTTCCCCCCCATGTTTCCTACAGCTTCATTGTTAAAACAGTTACTAACAGAGAAATTGCTGTTTTTGAATAAGTTACCACAATCACAACAGCAAAACACCTTGCTGTGATGCAAGGAGGCCCAAGTCCTGTAGATGCAGCCTTTGGATCTGCTCAGAAGAACGTGATTCTCTGTGGGGGTGTGTGTTTGTTTGTTTTGAAGTTCAGTTTTATTTAAATAATCTCTTGTAACCAAGTAAACGCCATTGCTGCTCTAAACAAGCAATGATGCTATCAGGACTGCTTACGCGGATCTCTGGGCTGCAATTTAGGACAGGAGAGATCAACCGCACTGGCAGGACGGCAGCATTCCCTCCAGGAACAGAAAAGTCGCTTTTTGGCCTCATCCTTCTCTCCTTCATTGGTTTACTTGGGAGCACTATAATTTCTCCATTTTGTTTTGCATTTCCAGGGGGATACCCCCATGAGACTCAGCTTCCACGGGGATTGTTTTGATCAGCTTTAGCATCTGGTTCCTACAGTTTTTGCTGCTGCTGTTGTTTTTAATTTCAGTTTGGATTTTCCCTTTGGTGGCGGGACATACAGCATCTAAATAGTCACCTATTAGGTCCCGAGCATCCCACAGAAACACGTTTAACTGAAATGAGACTTGCGAAGAATTCACTGGCTACCAGCTCCTTGGCAAGGCAAGGGAAAACTCTGGGGAGGATGTGGGATCACGTTTGGGATAGCGTCCAGGGGATCGATGGAGAGGTCGTGTGTGCTGCGTTTGCATGCTTATCAAAAAGCTCATCAGAAACGTCTCACTTGAAAGACCCTCATCAAGGCCCTAATCACAACGTGTAGCCAGCCAGACCTCTGAAATGCCAGCCACACCTCCCAACGTTTTCAGCAGCCAAAGAGACACAAGCCCATCCCGCCTTGGCCAATAAGCTCTGCTCTCCAGCACATAAGCTCCGCCCCCTCAAGCACTTACTCACCGCCCCCCCTCAACTTTCCAGGTGCAAAAAGGATAAACGCTCTCCTGCAAGTCTGTCACTCCACCNGCTTTGCGACTTCCAGTCAGAACTGACAGGATCAGAGAGAGGGAGCGTGCACATGGGAGTCTGCATGTCTGGAGATGGCGATAATGGATGTTCATCAACCAATGCCCATCTCCAGCCTGCCCAACATGAAGACTCATGCTGGCAGGGTAGACACGACAGTATTTTAACCACATGTTGACAAGAGATCATTAATATACTCAAAGGTTCTGCTATTTTTAACTTTTAAAAAAAATCAAGTTATCAGGATTTAGAATGCTAGTTATCCAGATCAAGCAGCAACACATCCCTACACACATGGGGAAAACTAATTTGACTTATCCAGAAATTCAAGTTATGCAAGTTCCACTTAGGTGGATTCCACTTACTTTCCACGCTGCTTCTATCATGATGGTACCCAAGCCTCTGGAACTGTGGAATGTTCAAGACCACAATTCACAACTCCCCTTTTTCTGGAACCTCAGGCTTGGGGGGGCCAGGTGTGGCCCAAAATAAGTTTTTATGTGGCCCCTTTCCAGTTGCCGGATCTGGGCCCTTGGATCCAATTCCTCTCTCCAATCACTGAACAACTGAGCTCAGGACATGCAAGCAAGGACAGATCCATAGCACTAATCCATGATCCGGGCTCTCCTTTTCTTGTGTGCACCCCTTAAGAACCTACACCAGCAAGTCCCGCACGGCACTCAGAGCTTGTGCTCATTTTCAAAGTGGCCCCCGGGAGTTAAAGGATCCCCACCCCTGCTGGGTTGTGGATTGTGGCATATGGAACAAAATATAAAATGTGCAATATTTGCTAAAATGAAATATAAACTCAAGAGCCTATATTGCAAAATAGAAACTGTGCATGTTGCTAAAGTGAAACAAGCATCAGATCATTCCTCTCTGTTTACGGGTAAAAAAGCGGGAGCGGGGAGGGAATCCCATTTTTTTCAATGACTTTTTAATCCTGGATTAATATTTTAGACATTTTCAATAGTAATTGGCTGAGTGGCCTCCTTCTTATGTTCTTTATCTATTTTTCTTTGAGCAACACTCTCTAATATCTGCGATTGTGAAAAACATTTGTTCATAATTATCCAGGCATACACGGGAACAAGACTGAAACAAGAGCAGCATGCAAAAATGTATTTAAGGGCTATCATCCCAAAATGCTGCTAAAAGCTATTAACCAGTATGTGTTAATTGCCACAGCATTCATATTAATTTTCACTTCAGGCCCGACATTGTGGAATATTTCCCCTGATACATTTTAAACAAAGTTTAATTTAAGGAACTGCTTCTATCAACACTTATGAAAATTAACAGCCAAGCAATTAGCACTCATGAATTATCCCTTCCCCCCCATGTTTCCTACAGCTTCATTGTTAAAACAGTTACTAACAGAGAAATTGCTGTTTTTGAATAAGTTACCACAATCACAACAGCAAAACACCTTGCTGTGATGCAAGGAGGCCCAAGTCCTGTAGATGCAGCCTTTGGATCTGCTCAGAAGAACGTGATTCTCTGTGGGGGTGTGTGTTTGTTTGTTTTGAAGTTCAGTTTTATTTAAATAATCTCTTGTAACCAAGTAAACGCCATTGCTGCTCTAAACAAGCAATGATGCTATCAGGACTGCTTACGCGGATCTCTGGGCTGCAATTTAGGACAGGAGAGATCAACCGCACTGGCAGGACGGCAGCATTCCCTCCAGGAACAGAAAAGTCGCTTTTTGGCCTCATCCTTCTCTCCTTCATTGGTTTACTTGGGAGCACTATAATTTCTCCATTTTGTTTTGCATTTCCAGGGGGATACCCCCATGAGACTCAGCTTCCACGGGGATTGTTTTGATCAGCTTTAGCATCTGGTTCCTACAGTTTTTGCTGCTGCTGTTGTTTTTAATTTCAGTTTGGATTTTCCCTTTGGTGGCGGGACATACAGCATCTAAATAGTCACCTATTAGGTCCCGAGCATCCCACAGAAACACGTTTAACTGAAATGAGACTTGCGAAGAATTCACTGGCTACCAGCTCCTTGGCAAGGCAAGGGAAAACTCTGGGGAGGATGTGGGATCACGTTTGGGATAGCGTCCAGGGGATCGATTGAGAGGTCGTGTGTGCTGCGTTTGCATGCTTATCAAAAAGCTCATCAGAAACGTCTCACGTGAAAGACCCTCATCAAGGCCCTAATCACAACGTGTAGCCAGCCAGACCTCTGAAATGCCAGCCACACCTCCCAACGTTTTCAGCAGCCAAAGAGACACAAGCCCATCCCGCCTTGGCCAATAAGCTCTGCTCTCCAGCACATAAGCTCCGCCCCCTCAAGCACTTACTCACCGCCCCCCCTCAACTTTCCAGGTGCAAAAAGGATAAACACTCTCCTGCAAGTCTGTCACTCCACCACTTCCCCACGGTCCTCGCAAGGGATTTTCCTGGGAGGCAACCAGGAAAGAGGGACTCTTACCCCGGCAGCAGGAGGGGCAGTGGGATCCAGCACCCAACGAGGAACTGTCCCTCCAAAAAAGGACTCCTGGGAGGCAGGCTTGCCGTTTCCGGTCTCCTGTCCTTTCTTATGCTGCTGGCTCTAGGTTTAGTCTAGAAAACATCTAAAAGCTTGAGCTTAGCAGAGAGAGAAAAAGAAGGCAGCAGCAAGCCACACTCACCGAGTTAAACGTAACCCTTCTTAGGTGTAGTTTGCCTGTCGGTGGGGTATGGCCCAGGACCCACGGGCCCGGGGGTTTATGCATCACCACTTGTTGGCCCTGGATGGGTAAGTGGTTAGCCCAGGCTAAGGACCACCAACGCAGGCCAGCACATGTGTTCAGAGTGCCATGGCCGGGGTGTTGGGACTAGGGCTCCAGCGGCATCGGCAACGTGTTTGTTTAGCTCCTCGCCCTACGCGGGGCGTGCGGGCAGCGGGTGTTCTTGTTCGCTGGGCCCCTTCCGAACCCAGGCCAGATTGGCAGCGGCTTCCTGCTCCGGGACAGAGCGCCGCCCACACGTCTGTTTTTACCCCATCTGGATGTAAGCCTCCGTATGCAAGTTGTTATTGGAGCGGCAGATACTAGGCATCTCGACCAGCCACAAAACCCATGCCAGGATGACTTGCACCCACAACAGTTATCTGCTGGCTGTTGGTTTGCTGCGCTGCTTTTAAGAGAAACCTCAAGGTTTACATAACCTAAGAGGATATTTTTTTACTCCATTTTGTTTGGGGGAGCCAACTGCATGTTCTGCATCCTCGTTTTTTTCTCCCTTGAGGAAATCTCCTCCCCGGTCTCCTCCTCCAACCCCTCCACTTGCCCCCTGGATCCCATTCCTTCCCACCTCCTGACCTTCATTGTCGCCCCTCTCCTCCTGCACATCATCAACCTCTCCCTCTCTACCACCTCCTTCCCCTCTGCCTTTAAACACGCCACTGTCTCCCCCCCATCCTCAAAAAGTCCATTCTGGATCCCTCTGAACCCTCTAATTACCGTCCTGTCTAGCTCCTCCCTTTTGCTTCCAAACTCCTTGAATGGGTTGTCTCCTCTCCGCCAACTCCTCCCTTGACCCCCTCCAATCTCGCTTCCGCCCCCTTAACTCCACTGAAACTGCTCTTGCTAAGATCACCAACGATCTTGTGGCTAAATCCAACTGCCTTTACTCTATTTTGGTCCTCCTTGATCTCTCTGCTGCCTTCGACACTCCACTCCCTCCAGCTTGAATCGCTTCACTCCCTTGGATTCCGGGACTCTGTCCTCGACTGGCTCTCCTCCTACCTTTCTGACCGCTTCTTCAATGTATCTCTTCCTAACTCCTCCTCCCTACCCCTCTCAGTCGGGTTCCCCAAGGCTCCGTCCTTGGCCCTCTCCTCTTCTCTATCCCTACGCAAACTCATTGCCTCCCACGGTTTCCAATACCACCTATA
>QEPC01012679.1:8795683-8810499 GCA_003113815.1 Sphenodon punctatus | reverse complement strand
CCTGTACATAGTGCAGACACACACTGGAGTGGAGTGCCCCAGCAGGGCCCATTCCCCCCTAGCTCCCCCCCTGTACATAGTGCAGACACACACTGGAGTGGAGCGCCCCAGCAGGGCTCATTCCCACCTAACTACACCCGAGTGGCATCCTATTAGATATTTGAAAATGGCTTTCGTATTCCCCCTTAGTCTTCATTTCTTGAGGCTGAACGTATCTAATTCTTCAAGCCTTTTCTCCGACTTGCTCTCCAGTCCTCTCTCGTCTCAGCTGCTCTCCTCGGAATCCTCACCAATTTGTCCACATGCTCCTTGGAATTTTTAAAAGCATAGAATTTTCACGAGCCAGTGGGGTGTAGTGGCGAAGTGCACAGTAATTGGAGCGGGAGGTAGGGGAAGGCCAAGCTTCAAGTTTTTCTTAACGAGAAGCTCATTGGGTGACCTTGGCCAGTCACAATAGTCTCTCAGCCTAACCTACATCACAGGGTTGTTGTGTGGATTAAAAGTTGTGTTAAATTGTTCTGTGTAAAGTGCTCCAAGTGCCATGGTATAGGGGCTCTATATAAAAATAAAAATTATCATCATGTTTAAAAATGATACAATTTACTAATGCTGTTCTACTTGTATCCAATCGTCTTAAAAGGATACATTCATTACCCGATATAAAAGTTTCAATAAAAATGGATTGTATTTCAATTCATGTATGAAGACTAATTAGCTGTGGCAATTTTTTTTTTGAGAAGTGCAGTACTAAAGCAAGTGCGAGTTCAGACATGATTGCAGCACTGACAAGGATTTTTCCCGTTTGCCAACGAAACCCAAACAGGACAGCGTCCGAACAGAAAAATCCCACATTGCAGATTTTTTTAAAATGTAAATCAAAGCCTCAGTTATAACCTTAAAGAGGGTTTTAGATTCACTCTGATCTCTAGGGTAAATACATAATTAAGTAGGTTTTTTAAAGCACGTTTAATTAGGCTACAAACCCCTCCTTATCCCCCTCCCCAATTACGCACCATTTTCCCAAGAGAGATGAGTGGCTCTGTTAATTATGTAAATAAGGCATGTGGTATTCCCAGAAAGAGAATTATGAACATTTGTGGAAAAAATACATCACATCTCTTCATATGTAAAAAATAAAATAAAAATTGTGAACATCAGAGCCTTGTAAAATGAACTAGATTTCACTTTTAAAAGGCCATTTGACACAGGCTTAACAAAATATGAAATGGTTTTAATTTTTTAAAAAACTTTTTTAAAAATGATAGAGTAGGGTGAAGTTGGTAAAGCCAGCACTCTCGCATTTGTACAAAGGCTCCGCTGGGATCTGGTTTGTAATAATTTTTAGGTAGGTAATGTGCAGAAACCTGGGAAGGTGGGCTCTCATGAAAATGCTGACACGAAGTTATCTAGAGGAGCACGAAACATGGTTGCTACAACTACCGCAGCCCTATTAGGCTTTGACAAAATGCTAATGTGATCATTTTGTTGCGTTATTTGAACAGGGACTTTAATTTCTAGGTTAAGGGGGAAAAAAAGCTTGACTCGAAATCTAATTCTCTATTAATCACCAAGGTGCTGTTGAATCCAATATCGATCCATTTCACAAAGATTATAGATATTAAAAAATGACTAACGAATACAATTTCCTTCAAATGTTAGCCACTTTCATTATGTGCCTGTCAAATGAATCGGTATTGAGGGCAGAAAGAAAGGTTTTGATTCTAGTTAGCTTGAATATGTAAGGAAGTAATAAGAGTGGAACGGGGATTTCAGAGGGTACAAACGCCATTTCCAGGGAAAGACCCCGTCTGTCAAGCCCAAGGTATTCCCCAGCTTTTGAATGCTGTTGCAGTTGGTTCCTTCCTGTTGTTGGGAAGGACTTTCCCTTTATTTTTTCTGCTCACAATTGTTATTTATATTTCTTATCAACTAAGACTCATAATAACCCTTTTGCAAATCAGAATGTAATGGAAGAACAACAACAGAGCACAATCTGCAGAAAGAGAAGGCCGTGATGTTCCTGTTAGCATAAACACTTTGCCATTGCTTATTAACTAGGCCAGAAATAACATTCACAAACACTGACTTAGCGCTAATTAGCGTATACTAATAAACGCAAGATAACGTATGCAAACAGGCAACTTCCTCTGTACTGACACCCTGCTCTAAGTGCGACAATGCCACAAAGCTGTTTACAAAGATACTTCTAGGTGCATTTAAGTCAAGGCCAGAACCTGATTTTTCTGTTACCAACACATAGAAGAAAATGAAAACATCTTTCCCCAAGGAGGAATGAAGCTCAGGCTGGCAATTTCCACAGAAGCCCCCAAATTAAACGAACACAAACCAGGAGAAGCACAGAGCTACTAAGCATCACTCTCTCAGAGTGGCAAGATCTTACACTAGAAATCAAATGCTTCTGTTTCAGTTTTCGGAGCAGGCTAGAGCACACACGAGAAGACACTCTGGTTTAGTCCTAAGCAACGCACAAGCACTGGTTCCGAACCTGCTGAAAGCCTATCATTTCAGCAGGTATTCCTTGGTGGTGGAGTGCTAAGGCAGCGAGGGTGGGATTTCTTATAGGTGTCGAACGGGATTCCAAAGCTACATTTTTCTGCCCGCTGACGATTAGACGAGGTGTACCAAGGGCTGTTAGACAGATTTACGTTTTACATTTCTCATGACGATATTCTTAATTTAAATGAATGTCAAAGACACTGCGAGCCTTGGGGAGGCATCCCTGGAGTGAAGGGTTTTTTTAAACAACCAAGTCTTAATACATCATCTGAGATGCAATTTAAAATCCACACCCTTGTCACAAGAAATCACATAAAAAGGCTAGCACCATTACACTGAGCTTTAGTAAGGGTTGCGATGTAAGGCCGACATTCAAAGGACCGGATGTTATAAAAGGTAAAAATGACATGTCAGCTACTTCGCTCCCACTGAAAGTCAATGGGAGTTTGGCACTTGCGTTCTATTTGAAAATCTACCCCAAGGCCTCGAGCTGGACTAGAGAGGCCCCTTGGCAACATTCAGGATAGAAATATCTGGGGTCTTGTTTAGAGTGACAATGAGTAACCTCTACTATCTGGAATCTGCAATATCCAAATACTGACAGTATCTGATTTAATTATCCAGAGGTTTTCCAGTTAACTGCTTTACTGTACGATTTTTCCTGCCTCCCTCCTCCTGTCCAAATTGGTCTGGTTATGCGGTAATTTGGTAAATGGAAATATCCACTATTCTGGTTTGGCTGACGGTTACCAGATTGTTACCGGATCACTGCCAAGCTATCTGGAACACCAGATATTAACCACAGATAACAAATTTCCTATCTGCTTCAGCTCTGGTCCTGTCTGTAAACTATTCAACTGGATGAATCAGCGACCACTCTGAAGGGGCTATTTTTCTCCTCAACCCCCAGAAAGTAGGAAACTAATCCCAAACCCATGGGGAAGATGGCAACCCTCATTCCTGTGAAGTACACATTTTTGGGCAGGCTCTGGCAGTTCAGGAGATATGGAAAAACCATGTGGTCATCATCATTTTTCATCTACTTACCTCCTCCAGAGACGCAAACAGTTTTGTTTCCAATCTCGGAAATGGGTACAGCTCTCCCACATGCTCTCTTGGGATTACAGGCCACATGGCAACAAGCAGATCTGACCAAAAGATTCTAGAGATTTTCAACCCCCAAACCGCTCTTTGGGTGCAAGAGGCCGTTGCACCTTCTTTTCAGAACCCACCAAGAGGCTCAGGAAAGGCCGTGTGGGGCAAGAGAGGATTACGGTAAGAGTTGTGGGCAAGGCTAAGGGTTAGCAGGAGAGACAGACAGACAGACTAGAGCGTACGCAGGCTGGGGCCAGGAACCAGCAGGAAGAGCGTAGGGATGCTGTCCCGCCCAAGCTTCCTGGTGCTGCCTGCAAGCCTTTTATGCTGGTTGGTGGTCAACCAGGAAGTGTAACAGGGACTTGAGACAGACAGACGGAAGGATGCGACTAAAGCAAGGCAGGGGGGCCTCTTGTGGGCAGCTGCTAAGGCAGTGGCCCAGGAGGGATGGCCAGTGCTCCAGAACCACTGGGTCCCGTCACCTCTTGCTGCTCTGCGAACTCCCAGAGACCCCTCTGTGACATAAAACGGAAATCAAGCTGGGGAACACAATGCCATCAGCACGACAGGAGAAAAGTGCACAATGCAACAGCTTTGCAGCAACTACATCCCCACCGCCAGCTAAACTAAAGGGAAGCGGCCGTACGATTACAGGAGAAGAGCGGCAACTCCTGACATAACTCCGAGCAGGGAGCAGCCTGCGGGGCCGTTATTTCTTATCTTTACCGGGCTCCCATTGCTACTGCAATTCAGGAGCCTTTGCAATGAAAACCCAGTTTGCAGACAACCCGTTTAAAACAATCATCTGCATCAAGAACAACTGAATGACCAGAAAGATGAATGCACCCTGACGTTTCAGCTCTGCTTACCTTCCCGTCAAATTTGGAGTATTCATTGAAAGGGTTGTTCAGCTGCAGCGGGCACTGTTCAAGGCGCACAGACAATATCGACTGCTTCCCAGGGTGTGGAGACTTCAACTTGAAATTCTTCTTTTCGAACAGTGCGCTCAGCTCCTCTGCTGCGGTGTGGAAAGGAGACAAAAGCATCAGCACACACGCACAGGAGTATTCTGCTTAACACAGAGAGGCGACAAAATCGGATGGGCCAGGGATGCAAGTAAAGAAAATGACAATGCAGTAAGAGCCCATGCTAGAGCGGAAACAACCAAATGGCTACACCCCTAAAGTTCAGATTTTGAAAATGGGTCTGTGGGATGTGCGGGGGGGACAATTATGTGTACAGAAAGTTATGTGGGTCTTCGTGAGGGGGTCCCCAAATTATAGTAATTCAAAGTCCATGGCAGAGGGACAAAATTAAAAAAAATAATCCTTTGAAGGGTATGTATTAATACACTGCTGCCTTAACCAATCATTGAAGCAAAGGGGGATTTTTGCCCATAAAGCCACCAACAGCCACAGGCAGGGAGATCCAATCTCTTTACTCATCTGTCTCACCAGGAGAGATTTAAGGCAACTGAAAAGATGCAAATTCAAACAGACAAAAGAGGAAATACTTTTTCACACAAGACTCTATTTACCTGTTGAACAGATTCCCAAACCATGGCTGGGACTCTAATCACGGTCATGCCCAATGCAGAGAGGGTTATCATCCCAAATGATACGGGGATAATTTGCGTGGCTTTGTGGTTGTCCAGGGTCACAGAATCAAATCAAAAGACAGGGTTCCACAGGCAGCTGGGAACAGCTGCTGCGGAACTCACTGCTACAAGGCATTGCTGGAGTCAAGAGCGTAGGAGGGAATGTAAAAACTTTTCATTTGGCCAAACATTTAGCAGGCAGGGATAGGGATGGGAAGGCTGGGGCAATAGATTTTTAATGGGTTTTATATCTGTATAATTTATATACTTTTGTTTCTTGTTACCCACCCTGAGCCTTAGGGAAAGGGTGGGATGTGAATTTAAATAATGAACACGTTTGTAATTCGTGCAGAAATGAGTACTTGCAAAATTGGGCACACCTGGCACAATTACAGTACCCGACTCAGTAACGTTGGATACTAATCAGTACCAGGTTAGTGCCCAACAGATTGGCCAATTTACTGAAATATTGTTTCCATTACTGATTTTCCATTACCCATTTCTGCCGTGTACGGATATAGGAAAATGGCTAGGAACATTCAGAAACACACAAAAAAAGTGAAATGTTAAGTCCAAATGGGTTGACAAAAACGGAAAATTGGTCAGTAGAACGGAAAAATCAGCAATTTGGTAACTAACACCTGGTAATTCCAGCAATTGGTCGTATGACTCGTTAATTGGTACCGACTGAGCACCCGACAGGCTACCTGGGATTTCGGGCATTACCCACGGGTAGCAAATCTTCTGCCTGTTTCAGCAGCGATTGTAATATCAAAGAACCAGGCGGCGGTGTAGTTTGTGCATGCATGCTGACGGATGGAGCTAGAAATCTCGATAGAGAAGGCTGGTATGCATGCAGCGTGGCACGGGGCCCAGAGGCAGGCGTCAATACACAGTAGAAGAGACTCTGTATTAATAAAGGGAGGCTCTAGGTTACCAGGACACTACAAAATCAGAACGGATGAATGTCACTCCGAGTCTGTAGAGCTGTGGTCTATTAATACCGATTGGTCTCATCCGCTACTAGCAGCGACTGAACCTGGGCAAGTTTGCTCCACATCTGCTCTGGGAACGCAAAACACCCAAACTCCATCAATCACTATCCGAGAATCAGCATCAGTCTGCCTACCCCGACTCTGCTCTCCTCTTCATTCATAGGTTTGGATTCTCTCACGTCCCAAAGATTTACATGCTGCCACTTGGGAGGATTGAAGCTGCTGCTGAGGCAGATTGAACAGGGACCGGGAAGTTGCTGTCACAGGGAGGTGCCTCGTTTTTTAAATTGCGAAATTAAAACTTGTCAAACTGTAACTAGTCACAGCCTCGGTTGTATTTTTATGCAGCACGCTGCCTGAAACTCCAGACAGCTGCAGAGGAAACGATGCAGGTGTAGGTACCAAAAGAGACCCGGTGGGCTTGCATGAGATACAGATTAGCTCAGAAGAGAATGATTAAATTATCTCCTAACTGTGGCAACTGAAACCCCATTACGCAACCTGCATATCTGAGAGGCTTCTTCCAGTTATTACAGTTTTTTTTTGTTTTTTTTTAAAATCTCATTTGCAATTAGGTTAGAACAGTCCTGTGCGCCATTATTTCTTGGCCCGTTGGAAAGTGTCCCGTTCCCCTGGCACACCACACAAAGATTCCATTGGCTTGACTGAGAGGAAGCGAGTGTTTTATTTGCTAGCTTGGCTCCTTGGGAAATGCTGGGGATGTGTTAGTTTATTGTTTCCTTTGTTGGCATGTGCGGCGACAATATCTCTGGAGTTCTTCTGTGTTCATTACTGCGGCATCTGTTTTGCTTTTGAATTCTGTACAGTTTTCATTCACGTCCAAGTCATGTGCGACTCTGGAGTTCAGGGATGTTGCAAGAAAGGATGGGGAAGCAGAGCTTTGATGGCCTTCAGGTTTTTTTAGAAGGAAAAACAAGAAAAGAAAAATCTGCACAATATACTAGTGTTAGCTCTGCTGCTTTCACTTTCTCTGAACAGCAGCATTTCCTTAACTAGCCGGCATTGCATTCCCTTTTGTATTTTTGTGGCGTTCTTTGCGCGGCAGTGCAGGTTATGTTGGGCAAATCCGCAGTTTTAAAAACTACCCCACCATTAGGAAAGTTGCCTAATATTTAACTGAAATCTACATTGTTGCACTTCAAGCTCATTCTGTTACATATTTGAGAAACGACTTTCGTGCCCCCCCCATTGTTGTCTTTCCTCTAAGTCGAACATCCCCAATTGTTTCAGCCTTTCCTCCTAATGACTTGCCCTCCAGCCCCTCTATCATCCTAACTGGTTTCCTCTGAATCTTCTCCAATTCGTATACATCCTTCTTCAAGTGGGGTGCCCCAAAATGCCCACGATATTCCAGGTGAAGTCTCACCGGTGCCGCGTAAAGCAGCCTGTACCTCGGATTTTAAATCCCTTCTGCCTAGATAAAGGCAACTAGGGATTGAGACAGAGAAGGTTCGGTTGGAAATCCCTGAGAACATTGAACAACCCTGTGGAGAAAGGTCAAGCTTTACTTTAGTTTTTGTTATGGTTAATAATTTTTAAGTTTCTAGCAAACACAAGCTTCAGAGTGTGAATTAATTGGCTAACACTGAAGCAGGCGAGAATTCTACCTGCTGGCAGGCATTTCTGATTTAGCTGGCAGGGCTGAGTCCAAGCCCCGCGGGTCCCCCATGTGCGTGGTTTCCGTGCGGCACTATGTGCCGGCAACGGTAGTGTCCACAGTTTCCGCATGCGTGTGCATGGGATTCATGGGGCTTGGGATCGGCTCCACTGATTTGGCAGTCCTGTCAAAAGTGTTTGCGGACTAGTTTCGCTGAATGCTCTGCCAGTGAGTCCCATGTTTTCCACGTAGAGCCAGATAGTCTCCCAGGCTTCTCCATGCATGTGGAACTGTTGCACGGCTCCAGAACAGGATTGCCTGGGCTGTGGCATCTGTATACGTTTGGTAGACGGCGTGGATTCTCTACAATCAGAACACGTGCATTTTCAAAGTAGTCTCTGTTTTCTCTTTGGAAACAAAAACGTACGTGCATCTGCAACAGGGTTTCAAAGGATGAAGCAAGAAGTTGAGCAGGAAGAAAGGGAGGGATAGAATTAAACTCGCACTAATTGCAAATTGAAAGCGGGAGATACAGGAGGCAATCAGTACTGTNTGTGCCGGCAACGGTAGTGTCCACAGTTTCCGCATGCGTGTGCATGGGATTCATGGGGCTTGGGATCGGCTCCACTGATTTGGCAGTCCTGTCAAAAGTGTTTGCGGACTAGTTTCGCTGAATGCTCTGCCAATGAGTCCCATGTTTTCCACGTAGAGCCAGCAAGAGAGAGTCTCCCAGGCTTCTCCATGCATGTGGAACTGTTGCACGGCTCCAGAACAGGATTGCCTGGGCTGTGGCATCTGTATACGTTTGGTAGACGGGGGGGGGGGGGTCGTCATCAGGGGAGGCTCCCTCTTTCTGGAACTTGAGGGATAAGGGCAAAAATATTCTCAGGGCATACCCGTCTTGGATGTGTCTCCTGGTGAGTGAGATGAAGAGAAAATTTGCCTCCTCAGCAATAGGACACTGAACCTGGGGACTTTATTCATCTTTGGAATAAACTGTGGGGCTGCAGGTCTAACACTATAGACGCCCAACCAGGCTAGGGAATACTAACCTCTGAAAGACAATCTCGGGGTGTTAGCTTGAAAGGGCCTTTTTTCATACTGTTTAGGTTTCCTGTACCGAACTCTGTGCGAACAATCTTGCAAAGCAACTGGGCTGCTCAGAGACACGGCTGGAGAGGCCTCTTCCATATCCTGCCCCAGGGTCTGTTCCAACTTAGTTATGCCCCTGCGTGTCAAGCCAGTTTAGACAGCACCTACACTTGAAGAGAGATTCTAACCTTCAGGAGGGCTAGTGCTCGGTTAGGAATTTTCCGTAGGCCGCCATTCCTTCACAAGCAGCATCTAAATCCATGCTCTGAAAGAAGCTATGGGCTCGGAATGCCAAGTGCATGAAGACGAGATTTGTATGTTGCAAAGCTAACAAATGGCCCATGGGAAGAACTGGAGTTACTCCTTGTGTTCGCTGGGGACATGGACTAAGAAACAGGCTGGAAGATGGGGCTGGCTGAGGACAAAACCCAGGAGGGGAAAGATAAAAAGAGATTAAAATTGCTTCACTCTCAAGTTTAATTCAGTACAGGGACACACAGTGCAATGCGGCGGGAAATAAGAAACGAGGAGAGGGGATTATATTTTACGTGGTCAAATGCCGAAGGAGTTCCTGTTATGGTGGATTAAACTGTAAAAGCTTCAGAACCAGAGCTTTGAAGGCAAACATGTTTTAGGGTACATTAATAGAGGTATCAAACATCCCCCTGCAACACCGGAGAAGGGATTAGTGCAACCGTGTGGGGAATCCTGCAAACAGCTCTGTTCACTACTTTTTTTTTTTTTTTAAAAAAGGTATTACAAAACTGGAGCTGGTTCTGCAAAGGGCAGCCAGTAAGATACAGTGACTTTGGGAAAGGGGAGATTACTGAGGAACCTCATTAAGATGTATACAAATCTTAAAAAGAGCGAGCCTGACATCCCATGCAACACTTTGTGAGTCTTGTGTCAGCAGGAAAAGCCATTTTGCTTGAGCCATGCAGCAGAGTTTTTAAAGTTCCATGTTACTGTTTAAAAACAAGAGGCAAAACGATAGAATGCCCCCCGAAGGCGTTCCAGGTATTTGTGGACCAACATAGCAACTGCACTCTCTCTAGGTATCTGCGAGGAGAATATCGGTTTTAACTTCATTCCAAGGATGAGATTTAATCCTCTATACTGGGCACTGTAAGCTGCCCTGGGCTGCTTGGAGCAGGAGGGGCGGGGTATTAAATAATTTTATTAATAAATAAACAAACAAACAAACACTGGGTCACCAGCAATATTAAAGAAGCATTTTTCCATAGCATAGAAAACTGCTTGGAGTTGGAGGGCAGTGTGCAATACTGATTAAAAGCCTGTGTGTCCTTCCTTCCCCTATAAAGATGCATGAAGGGCCAGTAATTTTCAACATTTCTCATACCTTTATTTTTTAAGGATCATTTCTTACCTCCCCTCCCCCCAAAACTGAGAATTGGATCTTCTCACTCATTTGTCTTGTTAAAACACCTCCCTTCCCCTCACAAAACACCAAAACCACCACAGATTTAAAGTCTACAGCCCTTCCCCTCCTGCATATGATCAACCTTCCCCTCTGCCTTTAAACATGCCACTGTCTCCCCCATCCTCTCAAGAAGTCCACTCTGGATCCCTCTGAACCCTAATTACCTTCCTGTCTTGTTCCTCCCTTTTGCTTCCAAACTCCTTTGCTTCTACTCCCGTTGCCTCGACCTCCTCTCCGTCAACTCCTCCCTTGACCCCCTCCAGTCTGGCTTCCGCCCCCGTCACTCCACTGAGACTGCTCTTGCTAAGATCACCAACGATCTTCTTGTGGCTAAATCCAACCACCTTTACTCTATTCTTGTCCTTCTTGATCACTCTGCTGCCTTCGACACTGTTGACCACTCCCTCCTGCTTGAATCGCTCAACTCCATTGGATTCTGGGACTTTGTCCTCGACTGGTTCTCCTCCTACCTTTCTGACCGTTCCTTCAATATATCTCTTCCTAACTCCTCCTCCTCCCTGCCCCTCTCGGTGGGGGTTCCCCAAGGCTCTGTCCTTGGCCCTCTCTCCTCTTCTCTATAGACACCCAATCCCTAGGCAAACTCATCGCCTCCCACAGTTTCCAATACCACCTATACGCTGATGACACTCAACTCTCTTTCTCCACTCCTTCCCTCTCCCCCTCTGTTCAAGCTCGTATCACCAACTGTCTCTCTGAGATCTCCGCCTGGATGTCTCAAAGCCAACTCAAACTGAACATGGCGAAAACTGAACTCCTTATCTTCCCTCCCAATCCTTCCTCTCCCTCTTCCCTGTCAATTGCCATTGGTGGGGGGTCTCCCATCCTCCCTGTCCCCCAAGCCCGTAGCTTGGGCTTCATCTTTGAATCACACCTTACCTTCAAACCCTACATTGACTCTGTGGCCAAGTCCTGCCACTTCTCCCTCCACAACATTGCTAGGATCTGCCCTTTTCTGTCTGTCTCCTCTGCCAAAACTCTCATCCATGCCCTAGTCATCCCACGCCTCGACTACTGTAACCTCCTCCTCGCTGGCCTTCCCCGCTCTCACCTTGCTTCCCTCATCTCTGTTCAAAACTCTGCTGCCAGGATCATTCACCTAGCTTTGACCATGTGCAGCCTCTCTTCTCCTTTCCTCTCCCCACTGGCTCCCCCTTCCTGAGCGTATTCTGCACAAGCTCCTCGTCTTCACCTACAAAGCCCTTCACAACCTCGCTCCCCCCTACCTCTCTGCCCTGATCTCCCTCCGAACCCCTGTTCGAGCACTCCGCTCCTCCTCCATCCCCTCCCTCACCCTCCCACGCCTCCCCTGCTCCCCCAACCGCCTTCGTCCCTTCTCCCTCGCTGCCCCGCACGCCTGGAACTCCCTCCCTGCCCTCGTCCGCCTTGCCCCCACCCTCCACATCTTCAAGTCCCTCCTCAAAACCCACCTCTTCCGCTTTGCCCTTCCTAACTCCTGCTAATCATCCCCACCCAGGATTATCCCCCACCTGTTATCTGCAAACTCCCGATGTACTGTAACCAAGCCAAGAACGTGTACCTGAGTTCTCGCATCCTCATGAATGTCGCATCCCTTGTCTCTCCGTCTGTTTCCCCTTCCCTGTCTCCCCTCCCCCGTCTTTAGATTGTAAGCTCTCGGGCAGGGACCATGTCTATTTTGTTTTCTGTAAAGCGCCAGGTACATCGCTGGCGCTATATAAATGCTAACAACAACAACAAACAACTGCAGACTACGATGAGCAAAGACTTGGTTAACGTTTTCTTACACACAAAGAGCGTGATCCAGCTCCGTACAAGTCAATGGGAGTTTAGCCACTGACTTCAACAGGAGCTGGGATCACAGTCTGTTAAATTATAATTTGAACAATAGAATTTAGGAAGCATTTTCTTCATTTTTCATTGACTGGTGTAACGAGGTCAAAAGAGAAACCACAGATCAAGAGAAAATGTTGTACAACACACAGTGAAATCAGAGCCCTGTAACCAGTATCTCCTGCATGTTTTGGCAGTTTTAATATTCTAGTTTGTGCATTTAACGTAATACAAACATAAAAATGGTAAATAAAAGATTATTTTCTTTACCTGAATACGAAGTGTTTCTCTCTTTCCACTGAACATTTTTGCATTTTATTTGATTTTGTCTCTCTTTTCGTAGCCGTTCTAGTCTCTGAGCTTGAAAAGAAATATTATAACTATAAGTTTGTCAATGAAAGTTTACTATAAACCAAGACATAACTAACTACCTTTCTATGAATAAAGATGTTTTATATTGCGTACGTGGGGGGGGAGAAGTCATAAAATTTTAAAGGTGGCACCCCTGAAAAAGCAAATACCAACAAAAACATGAAAATGTTCTTGATTTATAATTGAAATTAGGGGATATAAAACATTAATAGAGATCATAAAGATAGTATTAACATGGAAGAGAATAATAAAATGTGAAAACTTCTGTGATTAATATGACATTTCATTATATAAATCATTAATAACGGTCTTAAAGGAATTTTAATGCACAAATGAAGTGAAGTGAATATTACATTACAGGAATAAAATTACTGTTATGAATTACACTACCCGTTTCAAAAATTAAAGATAAATGAACTCAGACTAGACTATTAAAGTTTTAAATATAAAATCCTTTATCTAAAAATCATGAAAATTATAAAATGTCAAAGCTATATAAATTAGCATAGCTTTTTCTTTAGTGTGCTGAAACAGTTTATAGGTAGTAAAATAAATGATTTGTATCTTCGCAACATTAGTCAAATCTTAAAATGAAGATAATTTTTCTTTATGTATTTTGACTCCACATCCAAAATAAGAGAGGATCGAATAGTTAAAACAGCAAACCCCTTAGACTCCAGGGTCTCCTCCTTTGCATTCCTATCTATAGTGTTAACAAGCAGAGAATTTATTTCAGGAGACAAAATGTCAATTTTTTAACCCAGTTGAAGCAACCTGGAACACAGCCCCTTAAAAATAGCTATGGCAATAACCTGGAGAGTTCAAATCTGAGAGAAGATTAAACAAGCAACTAGGACCAATGATTTTGCTCACTGGAGGAAACACCATTTGCCAGATATGTTAACAATTTTGGTGTATGGAGAAAATTCATTAGCTAAAATAGCCTCAAAAAACTAGTTTTTAAAAAGACTAAACGAGGAGGATAACTTTTGGGTTTTAATTTGTATTGCTGTGCAATTGTGACAAAAAGGAAATATGACAAATCTCTCCTCTCTCATCTTTCTTATCTTTTCTGAAATGAAAACAAATGTTTCACTGCTGAGTCAATATTTACCAAACATTCAAGTTCTTAACCAGATTTCCTCCATTCAAGGAGGAAAAAATGCTACTAGCATTGCGAGTGAAACTACAAACATTTATTTTCTTACAACTGAAAGCAAAACAGAAGATGCCATTGCACTGTGAGAATTCAGTTTTTAAAAAACTAAGTCTTTTTCTTTTAAGTTATTATTCAAGCTATATCCCTTCCAGAAACCCATTTTTCATTGGTGGCACGTAAAACGGTCCAGCCCCAAATGCCAGGGACAAATGAAAATTTCAAGGAAAGATACTAACTTTTGGAATAGTTTCCCCCTTCTGCGCAATTTAAAAAAATTGTTCATATTTTCCTGTAAACAAAGAATGAAAGAGTGGGGACAAAGAATAGCATTTCTCTTATTTTTGCTGTAATTTTACTCCCGGTGAAATTCAGGAACGCTCACATGAATGAAGATATTCACTCAAATGCAGAAGGCCCAGTTAAGGTCAAGTGCATTGCTTCCACTGCAATATTTTCCTCTGAAGGGATGGGGCACTGTAGTTATGTACAGAATAAGAAGCTCTCTTTTATTCCCTAGTGGGTCCCGTCCTAAGTGCTGGTGTACATGTGTGGAAAGCCACAGATGTTTGATACTGTGCAGGAGAGGGTTAATTTTATGTTTCTTAGAACAAATGGAGGAAGGTGTGCAAAGACGGAGTCTCAACAGTGCTCCTTTGGCACGGCCTTATTACCACAGAAAGCTGGCTCCAAATTATCATTCCCTGCCCGACTGCATTACAGCAACTCCAAATTAGATGGAATTATCAGTAGCTATTAGAAATCTGAATTATTTAAGGTCCGTTCTCGCATAATGGATGAGTTTGAAAACCTTAAATGTCAAAATTTCCGTTGCCCCAATGGAGTCCTGCCAACATTAAACATTAAGGTCTAAATGAGCTTGTGCTTCTTGCCCTGAGTTTGTGGCAAGACGTACTTTGCTGCAACCTTTGCCAGGTGGAGCATTCTCTGCCGGCTTCCACGCTGGGGGCTGGGCAATACAGCCAAGCATCTTCTCATTCCCTGCTGCGACAGGAGTGCGTCCCCTACTCTGTGCTTTGGACCATGCTGCAGGACACCCTATCTTCTATGTCCTAGTTTAGGAGTGAGAGTCTGCCCTGCTG
>QEPC01012679.1:8761933-8788422 GCA_003113815.1 Sphenodon punctatus | reverse complement strand
ATTTATTTTAAGCTTGATGTGCATGTAGACTGTGTTTTCCGATGTTAACCCTGGGAACTCCTTGCTGCTGTGTTTTGTCAGTGTTTCCCTGTGTTTGGGGTTTATACATTATTTATTTTAAGCTTGATGTGCATGTAGATTGTGTTTTCTTCCATCCGATGTTAACCATGGGAACTCCTTGCTGCTGCGTTACGCCATGCCACTGGCCTACCGTCTCCCTGGCTTCACCTACCGTCCCCCTGGCTCCGCCCACCGGCTCGCCGGCCTTACTGCCCCTCCAAACTCAAAACCCACCAGCCGCCCCTGAGTGTCATCAGTATGCTGATGACACTCAGCTCTACCTCTCCTTTTCCATCGACCCAGGCCATGCAGTCTCTATTTTCCCAGTGCCTGTCGGCTGTGGGGGCTTGGATGAGGTCAAGCCATCTGCAGCTGAATCCTGACAAGACGGAGGTGATGTTGGTGGGCGAGGGCTTGGGGGACCTGGGGGTGGTTGAATCTCCTCTTGTTGGGGGTGGGGTGTGTGTGTCTCTCAAGTGCAGAGTCTGGGTGTGTTCCTCGATTCGTGGCTCAGCCTGGAATCTAAGGTTGTGGCCGTGGCGGGGGGAGCCTTTTGGGAGGTTCCCCGGGCGAGGCGGGTGGCCACCGATGTTAGATCTTTTTCGGTGGCCGCCCCTGTGCTGTGGAATTCGCTCCCGGAATTGTATTTTTATTAAAGTTGTTTTATTGATTGTTGTTCGCTGCCCCGGGCTGCCCTGTGGGCAGGAGGGGAGGGATATAAATTTTAAATAAATAAATAAAAAGTCCCCCTTCCCCCGCAATTTTATTACAGCAATGACAGGTTACTTCTAAAATGAATCTTAAAATACTTTTTCCTATACCTCATTCTATCACAAGCAGATTTACTTCTGAGCTCTAGGTGGTGGTGTATTACTTGCAAAAAGCATTTATTTAAGATGAAGGAAACAGAGAAACAAGGCTTTTCGATCCTGACACTTCCACACAGTGAACGGACACTAGAATTTCAGCTCAGAATCTGTGTGCGGCTGGTGGAGGCTCAGCAAATCAACCTCCACACTTCCCTAATGAATACACAAAGATGTTACTTTCTCCTCCCTAGTAACAAAACCTGAACTTTTAATGAATATTGGGGAAAAAACAACCACACTAAAATTACTGCCGTGACTGAACCTTAACTGAGATTTTTGTTAATGTTTATGGAAGTTAGACGGGAAACACAAGCAAAGATAGATTGTTGAGTTTATTTCTCTGCAAATGCAGAATTTAATTCCCTGCAGGCACAGGATCTATGAAATATTATGCCGACAATACACTTTATAATATATATGCATTGCCCATTGTAACCACATCTGATGATCTATTAGACACAATGGGGAGGGGCAGGTGGAGATTGCTTTAGCTTCTGGAACAATGCCTCAACAATAAAGAGATTGCGGAATCACCAAGCTTAAGCACACAAAGTAATGGAATGGACTCCTCCTCTGGTGTAACACCATTGGTTTGGAAACTCCAAGGCTACATCTTGAAATAGGTACCTGTAAAAACAGGGGATACCTGTCGAAATTGCGATATTCAAATAATTCTGGGTCGATTGGGTACTAAATCCTCTCCTTCTTTAGATGTCAATGTAAGACCTGGCTGTTCTGCCAGGCTTTCTGTGAGGGAGATGGGTGGGGGCTGGGCTTTTTATCTCTGGTGCCCCGCTATATGGTTCTGTAATGCAATTTTATATTTATTATAGATTTATTTGTATTGTATTATTGTATTTTATATGTCTACTTGTAGATTGTCATCTGCCCCGAGCTGCTATTAGCAGGAGGGGCAGGGTATAAGTATGTAAAACAAACGAACGGCACACATTTAAAGGTCTGGGTTACCGGAATTACTGTTACTGAGTTATCGTTTTCCTGTTACCGAGCTACTGCTATTGTGCTTTGCGCCGTTTTACTAGCTACTAACTTACTGGTTTTGTGTCCATTGATTGGCTCCATGTTGGAAAGAGACTAAAATGTTAACATGGAAAGTCAGAATTGGAAGTCAATTATGACTCAGAAACAGTAATGTCTGTTATTTTGGGTAGTTGGGTACCTGACTCGGTGTTTGGATACCAATCCCATGGGTACAAAATTTGGCTGTAATCTGGCATCTGGGCACCGCACACATTATCGAAAATCTCAGTGAACACCCTGACTTCAACAAGCTTCCTAATGTTGAAGGAAGCTTGAAATATTTATGAGAGAGGAGGGAATAAGACTTGTATCTGCGGCACAGTTTTAAAAAGATACACGATCGGAGTTCTGTGCGCTCAACAGCAACAAGACTGAAGCCTAATTAGAAATAACTTTCTGCCACCACCTCCCTCCCTTCACTTCCTTGCACTTGTCAGATGCTTTACACAGGAAATGGTGCAAACTATAAATAAAAAGGGCATAGATTTTAGTTCTTTACGTGGTATGCAGACAATATAACTCTACCCTCTCCATGTCATGTACTCCTTCACGCTCTCTTCTCTCTCTCTTGTGCTCTCTTCAAAGCACTCGGTTCCTGAATTCTGTTATCCATTCTCTGCCCCTCATGGCTTTTAATCCTCCCTAGAGCATCCGAGTTAAAGAGCCACTTCTCAAAGCAATTGCCCTGTTCAAGAAATACTAGCCCCCTCTGCATCTAGCACATAGCGATACCGAGGTCTGGTCAAAGAATTTGGGAGTTTTTGACAGGGCAGTATTTTTAAGAAACTGGTATAAACTAACCTCTTCAAAATTCTTCCATGTTGTGTAATACCAGTAATGACTGGTATTTCGCATAGTCAGGTACTTGTCTAGGCATTTGGATATTGATCAGGAACTCAAAATGTTGGGTATTACCCCTGGGTACAAAATGTGCTACTTGTTTCAGCTCTAGTAATAGGTTGAGAGTCACCCTGAGTCTTTGGGACTAGGGTGGGATATAAATAAAACATAATAATAAAGAAGAAAACCAATTTAACACACTGGCTTACAGCACACTAAGAAACTGAACTACCATGTTACTTTTCCTGAAAGAGATTTTCATAGCTCATTGTAAATTACAGAAGATAGGTTTGACCAACATTTAGCCACTTTAATGATTGGTCCAAGCAAACCATGTTCATAATCTAGGACAAGGTGATGTCGGTGGGTTATTTTTTTGTGTGTATCTACCATTTACCTGTGTTTGATCGTCTTCTAATACCGAAGTCCCAGCTTGAGGTAATATCGACAGATTGGGAATATACGTAACCCTGAGTCTCGCCATTGCTGCCTTGCGTTTCCGAACTACTGTCCCCAGGCACTGAAGAGGGCTGGAATTTCTCTAGGTCGACGTCATGATCGATTAGGACCATTTCACACATCCCTGTGTCATCACTAGTCACATGCGACTGCCGAATATGTGCCAGGATAATTGTTGGGTTGTCCAAGAAGGCCATCCTGGTCAAGAGGTCAGCTGCCTAACTATACTATCTTCCCCTCTCCATGTTGCTTCACAAACACACCAACCTGCAAACAGAAATATACGCATCACAAAAGGACGAGGAGATTTCAGTTTAGGTAACAATGGGTTTTCACATCCAAAATGGAAACTAAGTATTAATTTCTAAAGCTTTATGCACTGAATTACTTCAATTTCTTTCAGCCATGGCAAAACCTGTTACACAGTGTATAGGCTTGCAATGTTATTTCATCTGCTTATTAGGATGTCAGCCATCTGGCCTAGGGCTGTTTTCCATTAGACAGATTGAGACTTGAATTCTGAAAAGTAATCTTAGAAAATAAAGCAAAATATTCACCCCTCAGCTCATAACGATCACAGAAAGAGAGGACTATGACTAGGTATGTGGCACATCTCATTACAGCCACAGGAATTTGGGAAGGGGTGTGTGTTATGGTGTCTGGCAGAAGAGAAATATCAAAAATCATTTGTTTCAAGGCTAACAAATATATCTCCTTTTTTGGATTCCGCCCCCAATCATTCTTAACACCTGAAAAACCTTTTTGGCTAGTTTTAGGTATATTTTGGTTGTTGAAAGCCAAAAATTAAGCATTAAAAATCTGAACAGAATTAAACTTTTTGTTTTGGAAGAAAAGAAGTTCAGAATAAAAAGTAATCTCCCCCCCCCCCAATTTATTTTTAAAGAATGATTTATTTTTTAGGACGAAAAAGGTCAGCCACCTCTGTATAGCATCTGCCACTTCCCGGTTAGGGCTCAAAGCCTGGGTTATGGGGAGGTGGGGATGCCCAGGTGATTGTGAGCCACAGGCAGGGACCGAGTCTATTTCTATGTTCTGTACAGCACCAGGTCATACTACTGGTGCTATATAAATGTTTATAATAATAATAAATAATAATAATAATAGGATGGGTGAAGGGGGTGCAAGCACACAGGGACTGATTTTGTTTAAGTCTGAGGTGGCCAAACTGTGGCTCTTGGGCGGTTCAAGTGCAGCTTTTGACTGGACCTGATCCTGGGTCCTGTGCTGGCTTAATGGTCCTGGGCCTTACTTCATTGCACCTGAATTGGGGAGTCCTCCCAGCCCCCAGAATCTCAGCAGCCAGGACTGCAGCGTACTGGTTCCACCGGCCAACTGCACATGTACGTGCATGTCTGTGTCTTGTGGCTCTGGGGCATGTGAGGATTTTGATCCTTGGTTCTTGGGTTAGAAGCTTTGGCCACCCCATGATTTAGACGACAGTATTAGTCACTTTGCATTTCCACTCCCTGTGCCCTTCCCACCGCGTTGCTGTAACTCTGCTAGTCTCCATGCTGCCGGTTCCTTGCAGGTTACTGCTTCAGTGCTTGACCACAGCACCTCTTTATTTGTGACAATCTCACAGTTGCGCTTGCCAGGCTGAGGCTCACCCTGCCTCTCAACCCTTCCTCCCAGGGTTCTCGGCTACACCCAGCTTTCCAAGCTCCGCTGTTCACACCATCTGCTACCACCTACATGACTTATGGCTGAGAAGCTGGCGCAGGAATCGTAAAAATGCAAGCTGAAGCAATGATACACTCAACACCATTTCCTCCTCCGCCGAGGACTCTTCTGCAGCAGGAAGCTATCCCTAGGCCCTCTGTACTGCCTAATTAGACCTGAAAATGAAAGCACTGGGATTAAATAAAGTGCTTTTAAAAATAAATTTAAAAAACCTTGCGTGCATCCTACCAGTTAAAGTCCAGATTTGCATTTCTTGGAGAAACTCTGAGAGAATGTGACAGGGTGCTATAGATGAGTTCTTGCAGGGTGACGCCCAGGGCTTACCAGCTCTTTGGCCATGACTGGAACAATAAACCCTTATTCCCCGACAGGAGCACCTCTCAGGAAGGACTCTGTATTCCTGGAGGAGATGAGACTACAGCAATGCCAGCTTAGCAAGCTGGCAGAGGGGCAGTCCCTAGAGACAGACCCCTTCTTCTCTAAGTTTACATGCTCGGCACAAGCCCCTAGCGAGGCAGGCTGGTGCACGGTCTTGGAGAAGCGGGTGACTTTATTACAGGCTGTGTCATTCATGGCTTAGAATACAGAGCAGGGGATAAAGCAGAAGAATGACCTTGGGGAGTTAAACAACAAAAAGTGGACTGGGCTAAAAGGGTGGCTCCTGAAACAACTTTCCCCCCAGCAGTACCGTCTGTAGCAGGGAAGAACAGCTCCATTCACTCACAGCTACGCACAGATGTTTGACACACACAGCTGAAGCCAGTCCAGAAGATCCCATGGCCGCATTAGGTGCCTGATATCTCTTTAGCATCCCAAGAAGAACTTTCACTGAACTACTGCTTTTCATCCAGGGTGCGCAAACTACTTTACAAAGCAATATTTACACAAGCCTGTGAAAATGCCGCTATGCCCAAGTTACAAAGAGGAAAAAACCGAGGCCCAGAGCACCACAGCACACAAATAGAAGCCAAGACTCAAAACTGCCCACCCCCCGCCCAACAATAGTTTTTATTGTTCACATAAACAGGTGTGATACTGAAAAGATTTACCCTGCTAGTCTTGTGGTGAGAGAATGATATATCTGAGCATGTCATTTTACTAACATCAGTCAATCGAGTTTATTATGGCTAGCCACATGGGCCATCACCAATGATACGCGCCTAACAGACAAATAATTAAAAACAAATTTAAAAATAGTTTGAGAATCCACAAATAGTATCTAAAATTAGCATATACCGGACTGATGAGGTCACATATATCAGACAAAGTTCAGTCTTTAGCACATATATCTTATTGGTTCATATTAAAACTGATATTCTACTCAAATGACTAGAGGAGGAGAAAGCAAACATACTTATGAGGTGGGTACAGTTACATAGATAAATAAGGAGATATGAATATAACTAAGTAGTTATTAGATCTTCCGTTAGATGACAATGTTCATTAATTAAAGGGATGCTTAGGGGAAAAGACATGGGCTAGAAATCAGAAAGACCTAGTAGGCAGTAATAACAATATCCGGTACTTTCCAAAAACCGAAAAGTTTAATTATAGTCAACCCCTTAGGGGAAGCATTAACCAAGGCATGTGGTTACCAGGATTAACTTCAACTAATAACCACCAAATTCCCAGGCTTTCTGATAGAGACATATATCATTCCAGGAATCTCTAGCATAGTATATCCTTAATAAAACTTCAGTCTTTGGTACCAGTTTCTGGCGAGTTTGAGCTGCTCTAGCGGCAAAGACTGCCACTGCCTTGTTTTTTTTAATCTTCTGTAACTGTTTTTTCTTGTTGAAATTGTTTCCCGTACATCTTTTTGCTTCCCCCCAAGAGATTTATACAAAAAGCCGACTCCCCACTAGCACTCGAATCAGAGAAGGAAACTGAATTCTGTTGTGGGGAAAGTCAACAGGAAGAATTTCAAACCTGTGACAATGTGTTTTTGCATGAAACCAGGTAAATTACAGCTTGACAGTCCTCCTCCAGTTTCTGCCAACATAGCAGCATGCAAGCTCACAGTCCATCAGGAATGGTGAAGTCACACACCATTTCACAGTAAATAGACTCTTTCCCTCAGAGAGCAAGAGCCTGGCGATCCTTCTCTAGGTGCTGAGATATTTTGCAGTAGAGTGGATATTTGCATTCAACGGGTGAAATTGGGAGTAGCTAATTTCAACGGCGACAGCTTGACTTCACACCCAAATAGCAACAGAAAGGCGACAGAGAAGGCAGAATGCAAAACTCATCCTTCCATTCTCAAAATCTGATAAAACTACCCTCACTGCACTTCTTCCTCTCCCCATACGCATCCTTCCTGCTGCCGTTTCCCTTTCTGTGTTTCATGATGGAAGGAATGTGTTTTTGGATGTTTCTATAAAATGACCGTACAAATTCATAGAACTATGGGAATGTAAATATCCACCATGGAAAGATGCAGGCATTCAGGAAAAGCAGGTTGGGAGAGAACCAAGCTAAAACGCTGCTTGGGAGAAGGAGATCTCTCCAAGAAGGACTTCCCTTTCTTAGAACAACGTGTTTTAATAAGTTACACTAATGTTGTCTAGCTATTTCCTGACAACTTTTATTAAATTACAATTATGTGTGTCTAAACCGATTATTTCCATTATAAAAAAAAATTAAATCATCTGTTCCTTAAAGATTTTTCACTGCCTCCTAAAAAATGAAACACCATAAGGTGCGCGTCCTCTTGCTGTAATTTGCCAGCTGAAGGCCTTGAAGTGAGAACAGTTTGACCGGCAGGGCTTGACCTCAGGGGGTAAAGAGGCAACTACGTATGGTAGATGAAGATTTAAAGAGGAAATGCCTTCCAGGTTGTGCACTGAGAATGTTCTTTTAAATACAATTATTTACACCTCACTTGGGTCGTGGAAAGGCAAGGCTCACCTGCAAGCCATAAGAACTTGTTTAAATAAGCAACAGCCTGAGCCTTCTAAAAGGTCTGCAAACTTCCAATCAAAAATTATTGCTGCCCCATCAATGTGTCATATAAATGTTGGCATGTTAATTGTGTATTTATAAGATTGTTAATGGTTAGTTAATTTACCTCCCACACTATTATTGTACTTGAAATGATTTAACGTCTCCTGAGGGAGTTAACAACATGTAACAGCAGATGCGAGATTTTTACCTTTTTACACTGCACCCCGACTTCGAGTGATTAACAGTCGGCGTGCTAAATGGCCCAGGCTTCCTTGCACTTTTAAACGTGCAATCACTTCTCTTGTAACTCCGGCTAGTCAAGGGGACAAGAAACAACACTTCCTTCTACTCAGAAGCTCAACCAAAAACTTATTTCTTCAGTTTTAGTGCAAATATATTCAAGCTGAAACAAGTACCCACAAAAATGTGGATATCTGCTGAATCAAACCAAATATGTCTGGTACTTTTTGGTACTGGGACAAGTTTTCAATTGGGTACCCAAAACATCAATAACCAGTATACCCAAATACTGAGTATACTTAATACTGTCCTCGATTTGTAAATTTTGAGGGTATTTCCAAATTTGACCAAAATTTCAGTTTTCAGAGTACTCAAACAGTATTCGGGTACCAATTCAGATACCTGAAACAGTATCCAAAAACATAGGTATTACCCACTGGTACCAAATCATGTACCCGTTTCAGCTCTACATGTAATTTGCACTAAAATGACATTAAGTGAAAATTCTTTAAAATTCAAGACTTTAAATTTCGACATACGAAATTTCGACATGACACCCAATTTCCCCCTATATTTTCCTCACTCGTTGCTCAGCATAATCACCAGCTCATCATTTTCATGAAGACAGTATGTGGCAGCCCAGTGTTCCTCCTCTAGTGAGGAGGGCGTGGCAAGTCAGTCTTTATAGGGAATCGGATCTCCAGAGCGGCCACATAAAGATCTGGACATCCTGTGTCTCTTTGTTTCTGGCCTTTGGGGGCACCACAGCACTACAAGGTTTTTTTAGTCTGGCCTCCCCCTCCCCCTATAGCCAGCCCTACTCCTCCCAAGTGTGGCTTTTCCCAGCTATATTCCCTTCCCCCAAAAGGCGAACATAAAGCAAGCCCCTTCTGGAAGCAAACAACAAGATTGGTTCCACCTGGGTATTCTAGTTCCTGGCTCTGGGTCAGTCCCCCGCAGTGCAAGCAGGCCTTTCCGTGCTCAGTCAACAAGCCTTTTCGGTTGGCTTCTCTTACCAGTAGGCCATGTCCTCACCACTCTGCCTCCACAAAGGGGGCCCCCACCTCAGCTTCCTCACTCCGTTTATAGAGAGGTACTGCCCCTTACACAACTGCTTTTCTCTAATATACCTAGGCCCAACAGCCCTTTGCTATCTATTCCCCAGTTGCTATGTCGCTCCCTCAGAGTAAGCGAGGAGGGGTCAGTGGTGGGGAAATAATGCTGTATGCTAGAAAGCAGAACGTTCTCTACCGCACAGGATGCACAATGAGACAGAAGCACCTCTCCCTCCTGTATCACATGGGAGAAAACAAGAGTTCTGCCTTCTGCTACATAAAAAGTGGTGGTGATGGATAAGGCAGCAGGATTTAGACTCCTCCCTCCCCACCCACGTACGATACAGCTCTGAAGTCATACTTTCTTTTAGACACCCACAGTTCCATTCACACCCTCACAAATCATATTCCGCAATCCTCTCTCTTTTAAACCCAGAGATTCCTCTCTACTTCCAAGCACGCACGTACCTGTCCAAAGAAATCCCAAGGCTTCTCTCCTAGAACAAAAAATTCCACCCAAATTATTTATGCCCAAATGCACACTGCCAGTGGAACTTTGGGAGTTAGAGCTAATAGTTTAATAAGATGAGGCGCATGCAAACTCCTGTAAGTCAGGCAGAACAAATCTCATATTCTCAGTGGATCAGTAATAAATATTTTAGACTCCAGGGCTACGGCAAAACCAAAACGTCAGGTTTCCACCGCTTCTTGGGAGTGCAAGGGCTGTTCGAGCCAAGGGTGCAAGAACACCATCCTCATGGAGAAAGGACTGGTGAAACAGGGAAGTAGCAAGGTAGGAATGGGCCTGGTACCGATGATGGAATAGGATTCTGCCCCCCCTCCCCGTGGCAGGGGACACAGCTACACCTGGAGCATGGGCCGCTGGGCTGGTGGGCTCCATTGCAGTCTCCTGTCCCTCTTAAAGCTATGCCCTCGTGTAAAAATAGATGGAACTCCTTCCTATGGGATACTGTAAAAGCAAACGTACACTATTATTGGAAAAAAGATGTTAATATCAAGCCTGCAGGAGCCAAATAGTCCTCTTAGTAAAATCAACTAATAGACTCCTTTTTACAAACATACGTACCATAGTTTCTAATTAACTCAAGTTGAAAGGGTTAACGCCCCAATGCTACACACTGGGACAAGCAACCTCTTCCATGGTTAGAAAAGTAGTCAAGTCAACATACTCTTTCTTTTCCCAAGGTTCTCTTCCTGTCTAACTGCTCTTTCGATGTCTCTTTTGCTGGCACCTTCTCCGTCCCCCCGCCCTTCTCCTCTCAATCGGACTTCCCCAATACCCTGACCTTGGCCCTCCTCTCTTCTCCCTTTTATACTCCACCCTGGGATAACTCATTGAATCTCACAGCTTCCAACATACAGGTGATGCCGATGACAAAACTCTCTCTTCCCCTCCATCTTCCCAAACTACCTCCCCTTCCATTCAGCCTTTACATCACCAAATGTTTCTCCGACATCTTTGCTTGGATGTCTCACCCTCAGTTCAAGCTTAGAAGGTCCAAGGCTGAACTCCTCATCTTCTTCCTCTCTGGTGAAGAAGGGTGGTGACCTTCCACTAATGAGGTCACCAGCCTTCTTCTACTTGAGGCTTGCAGGCTGGGGTTCATTTTTGACCCCTCTCCCCTTTGCACCTCAGAGTCAATCTGTCGACAGACCTTGTTGTTTCTCTCTGTATAACGTAGCTGCCAAAACCCTAGCCATGAATGTTCTAGACATATCTCACTGTGACTACTTCAGCCTACTCCGCTCCCAACTCATCCCTCTTATTCCTGTTCGATCCTCTGCTGCCAAGGTCACCTTGCTAGCCATTCCGACCACGTCCAACCCCTCCGCTGCTCCCTCTGCCCCTTCGCATCCAGCACAAACTCCTCGTCTTCACCTTCAAGGCTCTTCATAGCCTAGTTTCTCCCTATATGTCCTTATTTCCCACCCCGGAACTTCGCTTCTCCTCTGTCACCACCTTCACCCACCCCTGAATGTCCTGCACCCTAAAGTGTCTTCACCCCTTCTCCATTGCTTCCACCATGCCTGGAACTCCCTCCCTGAACACATTTGTTCCTCCCCCTCCCTCCCAACCTTCAATTCACCTCCTAAAAGCTACCTCTTCCATCAGGCTTTCCCTGGTTCCTCATCCCCATGGTTTCCTATTTGCAATCAAGCACACCATATTGGGGGGTGGGGAGACAAAAACAAAACTATTTCGTGTACTGGGAATTACAGCTGTTTTAGTTAAACATTAAATATTTTGCAACTAGGGAAGTAAAATTCAAGGCCCGGCCCAAACAGAGGCAGTTTGAAGTTTACACTCTGCAAACTGAGATTTATATGCATGCTGTCTTTACTCTGTATAACTCTGAACGGCAAGATCTTCCCCGCTTTCCAACTTATGTGAAAGTTACAGCTTAATCAATATCGTTTCCCAGAAATGTTTAAATAGTATTTTAACTTTTTTGGGTTAATGTTAAGTGTTTAATTACACAATTCGTTTTGAAAACTGCAACAAAACTGAAAGTGTGCATGTCTCGTTAAAGCTCTGAGCAATTTAAATCCCAAATTGTAGCAAAAGCAAAGGCATCCTGAAAATCTAGCAGTTTTACCAAGCCCCAAGGTAAGCTCGCATATTATCCTCGGGCAAAAGAAAAGCCAAGCAGAGAAATATGCCAAGATTTTGAATTTCTCATGTCAATTTTACAACAGTCATAGTAACCTAGATGTTTTAGAAAGAAGCCAATTTCTATTTCCACTGTACAAATAATCGTGGATAACAGGGCTGCATAAGTGTTTTAACAACTTAAGTGCTCCACATTTCTAAGGCGGAGTGCAGAATTGGAGGACAGCTGTACATAAGAGCTCAGCGCCAATCACAGACACTGCTAGGCTGCCATGTTTTGTCTTGTGTTCGACGAAGCTGCAGGGTTTGTCTTTAAGCTCTTGGGTGCAGCTATGAGGACAAGAAATTGCGTTTTGTAAAAAATTAAAAGAGGGATTCCCTTATAATCTCACCACTCATGGGGCTTTAGGAAAAAACATTCCAAACCTGGTGTTGAACGCACAAGAATTGACAATACCTAGGCCTTGCTCTCCGGTAACAGCAAGAGATAGGATACTCCGCTTGTGGCTCATCCCAAGTGTTCCACTCCAAGGTGGAAATCCGTGCAGAACAGACAAACTTAAATGGATTCCGAAACAACTGAAACAGTAAGTGAGCAGAATAAGAATAAAAAGAATAAGTGTCTATATACAAATACTAGAAAAGTCAGATGGGAGAATCCGAGCGTTTGGCACTAAATGAAGATATAGACAAATGACTGCTTCTTGGAGCAGCAGGTCCTGGAACCAACGAGGAGGAGGAGGAGCTACTTTAGATCTAGTCCTAAGTGGAGTGCAGAACCTGGTACAAGGGGTAACGGTGGTGGAGCCGCTTGGCAATAGTGATCATAATATAATCAAATTTCACACACAGGAGGGAGAATGACAAATAAAAACTACCTCAGTAATGTTTAAATTTAAAAAGGGGAACAATGCAAAAGACTAAAAGGAGCAGTTGCGAGGACTAAATGTCTACAAGAGGCATGGAGTTTGTTTAACAACTCTATCTTGGAAACCCAGATTAAATATATTCTACGAATAAAAAAGGTAGCAAGAGAACCAAACCTCTGCCCACGTGGCTAAATGGTGAGGTGAAAAAGGCTATTAGAGCCAGAAAGAACAAACCTAAGCAGAACATACCTAGTGCCGTACAGGGTCAGACTAATGGTCCATTGAGTCCAGCCCCTGTATCCAACAGTGGCCAACCGCAGTCACTTGGAAGTAGTCCCCAACAGGTCACAATGGGGCAATCCGTTCCCGGTTGCTCACTCCCAGTTCCCAACACTTTGAGGTGACGTTCCTCAAAACCTATGTGACTAACAGCTGCTAATGAACCGGTCGTCTCGAAACCTTCAGAATCCTTTTCTCAAACCCAGAAATATTACTGGCTTTGACCACCTCTTCTGACCACAAACTCCACAACTTAATTGTGCGTGGAGTGAAAGATATTTTCTTTTATGTTTGAAATCTGCTACCCAGTAGTACTATTGAAGAGGGTCAATTTATCGGAGAGGATAAATAATCGTTCCACGCTACTCATGGTTTTATAAATTTCTACCCTATCCCCTCCCAGTCATCTCTTCTCCAAGCTAAAGAGCCCTGTTTAGCCTCTCTCTCGTTGGGAGCTGTTCCATACCCATTATCATTTTGGTTGCCCTACTCAGTACTTTTTCTAGTTCTGCTATATCTTTTTTGCGATGGGGCAATGAGAACTGCACACAATACGCAAGATGCAGTTGCACCATAGATTTATATAGATACATTACATTTTCAGGTTTATTCTCTACCCCTTATGAATAATTCCTAACACTGCTTTTTTGGCTGCTGCCGCACACTAACAAAGATTTCAATGTATTTATTTATTTATATTTAAATGTATATGCCTCCCCCTTCTGCCTCAGGCACCTCAGGGCAGTTAACAACATTTTAAAAACATTTTATTTTATAAAAGATTTTTATCCTGCTCCTCCTCCTGCCCACAGGGCAGCGAACAGCAATATAAAAAACAAAACAATTAAAAAAGTTAAAAAATCCCATATGCAGGGGGAAAGCAACCACCCACCCCCCTCGCCAAAAGCCTGGCGGAACAGCCAGGTCTTACACAAACGTCGAAACAACAAGAGGGTGGGGGCCAACTGAGCCTCCTCCGGGAGCAAATTCCACAGCACAGGGGCGGCCACCAAAAAAGATCTAACATCGGTGGCCACCTGCCTCGCCCAGGGAACCTCCCCAAAGGCTCCCACGGACGATCTCAGGGGTCGCACGGGCACATGGGGAGTGAGGCGATCCCTCAGATAAGCAGGGCCCAGGCCGTGAAGGGGTTTAAAGGTCAAAACCAGCACTTTGAACCTGGCCCAGTGCTTTATAGGCAGCCAGTGCAGAACCTGAAGCACTGGTGTTATGTGCTCCCTGTGGCCCCCGCGAGGAGACGGGCTGCGGCATTTTGCACCAGCTGCAGCCTCCGGACCAACTTCTCGGGCAGCCCCACAAAGAGCGCGTTGCAGTAATCCAGCCTCGAGGTGATGAAGGCATGGATGACAGTGGAGAGGTCAGAGTCTGAGACACACAACAATACACAATAAAACTACAATTAAAATACACAACAATAAAACTACAATGAAAACAACCCATACCCATCCACCCTAACTCCCTTGGTAAAGGCCCGGTGGAACAGTCAGGTCTTACACTTCCTGCGGAAAGAGGGGAGGTCGGTAGTCAAGCGACCTTCGACGGGAGGGGGTTCCACAGTCACGGCCCAGCCACAAACAACACCCTCCTCATGGTAGACACCCGGGAAACCCCAAGGAGGGTGCCCCCGGCCGCCGGCAAGGGCCAATCCAGGACCTGGAGGTGAGGCGGTCCTGCAGGTAGGTGGGGCCCAAGCCATTGTCTACAATGACTCCAAGGTCCTTTTCCTGAGTGGTAACTCCTAATTTAGAACACAGGTTTGGATTGTTTTTCCCTATCACTTTGCACTTCTCCACATTAAATTTCATCTGCCATTTAGATGCCCAGGCACCCAGTCCTTGCAAGACTCCCCTGCAATTCTTCAGTCTGTGCATTTTAAGTAGCTTGAATAACTTTGTGTCATCTGCAAATCTGATCACCTTACTCTTGACTCCCTTTTCCAGATCACAAATTTCCCCTTTTCTCCCTTTTCCAAATACAAACAAACACACACACACCACCGGTCCCAGTACAGATCCTTGGGGTACTCCCCTAGTTACTTTTCACCATTGTGAAAACTGACCATTTAGTCCTAACTCTTTGTTTCCGATTCTTTAACCAGTTACCAATCCATAATAGGACAGTGCCTCCTATCCCATGACTTTTTAATTTCAAGAGCCTCTCACGAACACTTTCAGAAATTCCAAATACACTATTATTGACCAGCTCTCCCTTAGCCACATATTTACACCCTCCAAAAATTCAAATAGATTAAGTGAGGCACTTTGCCTTTGCTAAATCCATGTTGACTCTTCCCTATTAAACCAGCTTGGAGAAGAGATGACAGGGGATATGATAGAAGTGTATAAAATCATGAGTGGTGTGGAACAAGCAAGTAGGGAATGGTTATTTTCCCTCTCAAAATAGTACTAGACCTAGGGGGCACGCCAGGAAACTAACTACTAGTCAAATTTAAAATAAAGTATTTTTTTCCCCTTAATGCATAATAAACGTTTGTTGCCAGAGGATGTGGTCAAGGCCAATAGGGTAGTTGGGCTTAAAAAAAGGACTGGATAAGTTCTTGTAGAGTAGGTCCATTAATGGCTATTAGTCAAGTAGGTTTAGGGGATGTAACCATTGCCTTCTCCTAGGCAACTGAGATTGGCCACTGTCAGAGACAGGATGCTGGGCTCGATGGACCATTGGTCTGACCCAGTCTGGCAGTACTTATGTTCTCTATAGGCTGTCTCTTACCAACGTAACATGTGATCACTACAGAACAAATTAGTGCTCAAACAAATAGCGGGTTTTATATTTGCAGACATTATTCATATTTTTGCATAGCCTTCCAAATATCCAAACAATATCGGTAACCAAAATGGATATTCGAGTATTTATTGGTTTTTTGGCTTTCAGCTATTCGGGGTTTTGACTTTCTGGATATTCGTTTATTGTGTTACTTGATTTTCGGCTACTGAAGTAATTGGGGAAAAAAGGAGGTGAAAACCTGAAATGGCTATCTGGTGAAGCTGGACCCATATAGCATCTCTTATCTGTTTCAGCGAAAACGGTTTGAATTGGGAGAAACCGACGGACATGACATTCACTATGGAGTCTCTCTTCAGAACCTGTAGAGGTACGAGTTCTGAAAGGAGCAGTAGGTGGAAGCTCACGTTCAGCGTTCAGACATTTGGAGACGCCATGGGCAATCCTCCTACCCCGTCACGTAATGTCTGAACAAAGCTCTTGGTTATGAGAAAATAGGGTTCCCCTTTTAAGAAATTAAGAACATAGTTGGTGCTATTCGGAGTCAGACCAATGGTCCATCGAGCCCAGTATCCTGAGTCAGACCAATAGCCAAAGTTGGTCACTTGAGAGAAGTACCCAACAGCTCATAACTGAATGATCCATTCGCTGTTGTTTGCTCCCAGCTCCCAACAGTCAGAAGTTACAAACATCCCCCAACCTACTTGTCTAGTTGCTGTTAATGGACCTACTGTCCAAGAACTTTTCCAATCCTTTTTAAACCCACCTATGCTATTTATTGTCCATGATCACCTCCTCTGGCAACAAATTCCACAAACTAATGGTTTTGATCACCTGTTTGACCACTACAAATTCTCCTCCTTTGTCCAGTGCTTTCCTGGAGAATTCCTCACCTCCATGGCTACACAAACAACTCTGACAGCATTTGACCCTTGCTCAATTTTCTATGGGTTGCCTCAATAACTCTTTCCTGCTCCTTTTTGCCTCAAGCAACCCCTCGAAGAGGGGTTTTCCCATTGTATTTGGAATTAGAGGGGGTGCCAGGGAAGAGGGTCGGGTGTCTCAGCAACCACGCTTGCCGTAGGCATATTTCCGGCTGAGTTCCAAGAGCAGCAGCTAAACTGAAGGGCTACATAGTAACTCGAATAGATTTGCAAATTCACAGCATGGTTACTGAGGTAACTGTACAGTAATTATGCAAATCTACATGCTCTGAATGGCTAAGGGTAATTATTAGACAGTGCAGGGATTTGCATAGAGTAGGGTTGAAAAATAAGCCACAGCATCCTTAGTCCAACGAGACGCTTTAGTCATCACTGAGGCAAAAAAGGGTGCAGCTGTGGGTCAGTAGCTATACCGATTGGATAAAGAAATTAAGCTTTGATAAAATATTTTAATAAAGATAGTTCAATTGAAGTTGAATTCCCAAATCATGGGCATCCCCCGAACCAAGCCTAAACATCTGCAGAGGCACAAATACTCCTTAAAAATCACAATTGCAAATTGACTGCACATGGTGTGAACACAACGACTTAAAATTCGGGCAAGAAAATGTGGTTTCTGATTCTACCAAAGTTTCGTTCAGGTTTTTTTTTTTTTTTAAAATTCCTTTTTAAAAAGTTGTCCCACCCCATCATTTTAGTGCAGGGGTGGGGAACATTTCCCCCCTAAGGGGGCAGCGGGGGGGACGGGGACGGTGTGCATTGAGAAAGAGAAGGTTCCAGATCATGAATCAGCGTCATGGATCCATCCCCCTATCCGTGTGCACATACCCTCCTCTCTGCTTCCGTACCATGAGCTGAACCTTGCAGTACTTGGGGGTAGGAGGCGGATCAAAGAACCAGAGTCTGGCACTGGGAAAGGGCCAAATGAAAACTAACTACGGCCTGCACTTACCCCCAAGGGGGGGGGAGCGCTACGGTTCCTGGCTTGCTTCAGTGTATGGAAGGTCCACACTAACACTGGGGCAGCTGACCAAGGCTCCAGTCCTCAAAGTATTCCACTGTGGCAAACTCTACAAACTTTAATTGAACTTGTGTCAACAAAGTCCTTTGAGGACCCAGCTGTAACTACAGAGTCAACAAGCCTTTTATACCAAGGGCAGTCTAAACTAAACTAAACTGCCCGAGTCAGACCAATGGTCCAATCTTAGCCCAGTATTGTCACAACCTGACACGGCAGCAGGGGTTTCAAATCCGGCTCTTCCAGGGTCTCCGGCAGAGGCCATCCCGACGTGGTACCTGAGACCCCGCCAAGCCCCCAGCAGAGGCCTCCCCCAGGCGTGCTACCAGGGATCCTGAAGTGGAGATGCCGGGGATTGAACCTGGGACCTTATACACGCAAAGCACATGCTCTTACCACTTGAGCTATGCATAAAGTAATACTGAGGGAAGGCCCTTTAGTCTCTGTTAAAATAAAATCTTAGGACCTCAACATTCAGACAGAAGCAAAATTTAAGTTGGCTGTGTTGTTTAAAGCCATTTGTGAAGAATGAGTCCCTCTTTGATTTAAAAGACAACGAATCATATTCTGCACACAAACAACTTCTAAAATACAAGTGGGGCATGAGCATAAAAACAACCATTACCACAATCTCAAAATGCAGCAGCAACATCACATCATCCTAAGACTCAAGCCATCTGACCAGCTCCAGAATTTAACACATCTCCATTTGACCAAGGCACACTTTTTAATTTTTAAAAAAATAAAAAGTGATCCAAGGCCAACCATATAAAGCAGTTAGAATACACACAAAAAGAGAGAAAGAATTGGAGAAGGACTGATTTCCCGGACACCAGATTTGCTTGTTGAAGTGGGAAGGTGAGAACACACTTCACAGATCAGTCGAAACAGTTTTGTTGTACTTAAAAAAAAATAAAAATAAAAAAAATCAACTCTGGTTACACTTTCTTTTTATCCTCTGGAAAGTGTACCACAGGGAGTTAAACATTCATGAGGATGTGGGATATTTAAGAGACATGAATACAAATGTTTGCACTAGACAAGGATCCTTGATAATGGAGGGAAGAGAGTGACATGTGAAAAGTTAAATACAGCTGAGTGCTTGAGGAAACAAACATCCTTGGCATTATCTAAAATAATTACAGACGACTTACTTAGAAGAGCTGTCACTCTTGCTCTGGCTTCTATATTTAAATTTTTTTTAAAAAGAAATCACCATTATAAATAGTTATAAAACATGGGCTCATTAGCGACAGACTGAATATTCTAAGTTCTGATAGGACGTGGACACGTAACACTTACTACAGATCCCTCGCAAAAGTCTCTGTTGCTTGCTTAGAAGTGTGTAAATCTTTTCCAGACAGAATCCTCTACTCTTGTATTTATGGACTGCTTGGAATTCAACTCCATTTTTGTTGTCATACTAACCAGGATGCTAATTATACTTTTATTTACTGCATTATGGGGGAAAGGGGAGAAGATTGGAAATTCACACACCCCTCCTGTTTCCTCCACTGTTTGTCCCTAATCTTATCAGACAGACTGCTTCTCGGATAAACTGAGCTACCCTACATCACAATTTTAAGCAAATAAATATTTTTTAAAATACTGAGATTATAAATTAGGCCAGACAAATCTGTATCTAGACTCACGCCTGCAAAGAACATTCTATCAATATAGTGAAATGCTAATCTCCTAATTAACAACCTAATTAGGTAATTATGGCTTTGCAGAGGGATGCCTAAATGAAATATGACAACATGGTCACCTCTTTATACGGCACCTGTGGGCCTTTTCAGCTGTCACTGCAAAGAGTGCAATATCAATTTGAACAGATGACAAAGTGTTTTCATTTTTCATTCTGATATTCTACTGAACGGTTTGGAGAGAAGCAGTTTACAAAAGCAGCATCTTGCCTGATTTTTGCCCTAATCTAAATATGTTCAAGCACTTTGCTTAATTTTTAATGTCCCTGACTAGCCAGATTATTTTATAGTGGCTCCCAGATAAGTATTACAAAGACCTATGTCCTACATACCGTTACCTAACCATACTGTGGTGCCAAATCATGCCAAAACTTCCACTGCCTTAAAATAGTACATACTCATCAGAATGGAATTGTGAAGAAAAATTTTAGTTTCAGCATTTAAAGCGACACTACTTTAAAAAAAAAATAAAAAAAAATTGGAGCATGCTTTGAGAAATATGACCTTATTTTGCTTTTTAGATTCCTTAATAAAAAATAATAATAATAATTTGGCTACTCTCATTAATGATCAATGCCCTTTTAAACAGCTTGGGGAAGAATGCTGGAAAACAGCCAAGCAGCGGAAGTGACATTTTGCGCAAAAAGTTGTTTTTTAAAAAATAAATCTTATCCCTTTCAATTATCTTATGACAAGAGTGTGGAGGCCTTCGGCCCATGGGCCAAGTTGGACCTGTGGCTGGTTTTTCCTCTTTTCTTCTTGGCTCCTTTCCAATTTCTGGATCTGGCCCCTCAAGCACTGAAAGACTGAGCGCAGGGGAGACGCGAGGGCATGCACTCAAGGAGAGAGTGGAGATCCATGGATACATCTATGATCTGGACCCTCCTTATCCTGAGCACATCGTGTAACCACCCCCGCTTCCAACTCCTACCCAGCCTGCGGAGCTTGTACCAATTTTCATAATGAGCTGCTGTCCCTGGGAGTTGCAACAATACCAGACACATCTGCATTTAGTATTGATTTTTTCGGACAGACAGTGATGGTTAAAAGATCCCTCAAAGACATGTAAGAATTGTGCATAGCTAAGCTTCGAAACTCTTAAGAGGCACACCTTAGTGTACCCATCTGCAGACAGGGAAAGAGAACATCCAAAAGTAAATCCAAGCCTAAGCAGGGAGCCAGGCTCAGACCACAGCTACAGGATTCAATTTTACTCTAAGTCAAGGCTGTTCAAGTTCATGGTCACTGCAGGTCAGACCGCACAAAGAGCTCTTATTGTGCTGCCAGCGTATGCTGCGTCTATAGCGATGGAGTAGCAAACCTTTCTCAAACTTATCAACACAAACTGCATGAGTGAAACGTGTGCAGTCTGGTGTTCTTACTGCAAAACGGTCATTCTGGAAACCTTTCTTTTAAAAAACGAATCCTGATATTTAATAAATAAAATAGGATTTTAAAGCCATGGACAGGATGACACTCTACCATAGGGAGGACCAGGCATGCAGGCCACCAGTTAGACAACCCTGCTCTAAGTAATCACGTAATGCTTAGAAATACCATCACTCACATGTGCATCTACACACTGCACGTTTCAACAGGAACTCAGCCAAAAGAGAACTTTCAAAAGTGGTGTGTTTAGCTTGACTGTACATTTCTAAGAGATAAAACGATTATTTTTTCTTTAAATGAATACTATCAACATTCTTGGCACGGCTGTTCAGTGAGCTGACTTGCACACACTAGTTTGCATCCTGACTAAGTGAAGATGTACACGTTGAACTGTTCTAGTGAGAAGCACCTCTCGTCTCCCCCGTCTGTACCATAATGGGACTACTCTGGTAATAAAACCAAGCATTGGTCTTGGGGGGGGAAAAAAAAAGTGTACTGGTGTCCTTAGAACTCAGCACTTGCACACGAGACAGGAGGGGAGAGGGAAACTGCTGAGAGCTGAAGTCACAGCAAGGGAATCCTGTGAAAAGAGCACAATATCAATTTGAACAGATGTGCAGAGTTTTTAACATCATTAGCCCATTTCTGTGGTGATTTCCCTTACGAGTGGCACGGCCTCGGTTGAAGTCAATGCTCAGCTCCCATTGACTTTAATGGTAGAGAAACTGTCCTGCAGCTGATTTTGCCACCCAGGATTCCCCTTGACGGAGCAAGCTCAAGACTTCTCACGAGTCCATTTCCCCCCCCCAAAGTAGAACCAGATCATACGATAAAGACTTTTGCCAGTACAGGGTCATATTCAGGGCCTATCCCCAATTTTGATTTGCAAGCATACTTATTTCTGTAATTAAACTTTGATTAGACTATTCAACCAGTTTTTCAACAGTTCTCAGGAACCGCTTTCCAGCTTGGTCTCTTAACGCAGTCATTCACGTCAGTACTTTATAATAGGACGCCAGAGAACCGAAATGTTACCTTTTTAAAATTCTATTTCTGTCTGCACAAACATTAAAAACAAATTCATAAGTATAGATTCGTTTTGAATATTGTATAACCCCAACCATGGAGAAAGTCTACATACTGTATATACTTAAAACATGAGTAGCGAGGGAGAAAAGTCATCGTATATAGAGAGGAAGACTACTAGAATTAAAACCCAAGTTTTTTCTACCACAACAATTTTTTCCCAGTTAATTTTTGCTCTCTCTTTTTTTTTTAATGTGTGCTGACATTTCTTTCTCTAGTCCTAAATTCATTTTCTTGTATTGCTTATACTTCCCAATTTATCAAGAAGTGCAGCCATCCAAACCTAAATCTTGAACAACTGCACAAAATTTTACTTTATTCATTTCTATGTCCTAGGTAGGATTTGCTAATAAACTGTTCCAAAGCAACAATCTTTGAAAGCAGTCTCTCTTCAATCTAACGTTGATTGACCAGTCAAAAAATATTTGGTCAACTGATCAGTTAAATAATGAGGAAAAGGCATCAGAACAACAAAGGATTTCACCTTCAATAGGTTTAGATATTTATGCTAGTTACAATAAACAAACTTATTGTGTAATATGTTGGTCTGGGGCATGTTTGCTGCTGGGATTTGTGGTGGGTTTGGGGGGAGGGGATTGTTGTATCTCTTGGTGGTGTATGGGAACTCTTGGATTTATACTGTTCAGGCAGTGTTTTTTGTGCTGGGGCACTGTATGCTAAAAAAAAATAAAAAAATAAAACTTGTATAAATTTGTAATTATGCACAATTGTTCTGCTTGCCGTGAACTTGCAGAATTTAGCTTCCCTAGTTGCAGAACTTAGATTTTTTTTGTGCAGTGAAAATGGGTCTCCAACACAGTGCAATAAAAATGGCAGACACAAGGTCACTCTTGGTTTCATGGAACACTTGATCATGGTCAAACAACAGGAAGTTGACCAGCTTCCTAATCATAGCTATGCCTAACAAATAAAAAGAAATAGATCTTGGTGACACAAACAATATGGCCCCACTCACTGTGGAGGAGCTTCTCCCCCTCCCCTTTAACTTGGTACATTCAGAGGCACAGTAGCTACTGAGGCTCCAGTTCTCAAAGGGCTCTGCTGATATAAATGCTGTTAATTTTAATGTATCTTTTACAGTGAAGTAATTTGAGGAATGGGCCATTGGAATTTGTACGCATGCAACCTCTTGCCTTTGCTCTGTAGCAGCCCAGTTTCAAAGACAGTGGAAACACTGGTCTGTAGCAAGCTTGTTCAAACTATAGCAAATCGCCATTTCCTGAGGAGCAGTATGGCTTCACTGATGTAAAAATAGAGCTATCCTGGAACCAAGGTTTGCAAGTTCTCAGCCCTGGAGCAATTTGCACCAGAGCAAACATTTTGGGAAGACAAGCCCTCTAACAACAAATAGTTACACCAAAGCACTCTTGGACTCTTCCTACAGTAACAGAACAGAAGCGTAGCTAGGTGGGAATGGGTCTGCTGGGGCACTCCACTCCAGTGTGTTTATGTGCTATGTACAGGGGGGGAGCTAGGGGAGGAAATGGGCCCTGGGACAGAAGATGGAATGGCCTCTGCTGGGGCACCCCACTCCAGTGCCCATATGCCACAGACAAAGTTTGGTGGGGATGTAGAGTTAACACTGTGATTTGTCTTTTTAAAAATGTATTTTAAGCCTCCTTCAGTTCTCTAGGAAAAAAGGTGGGATTTAAATCATGTAAATAGTAAATAAATAAAAAGGCTGTTGTACACTGGGGTCAACACCACTGAGACAAATTAGTAGACATGAAGGAGAAATTTTCGGCATATTGCTTGTTTTGAGAAGTTACCCAAGCAGAGGAAAAAGTGAAGCAGCATTAAAAGCACCAACTGGATGCTCTGATCAAAGGAACCATGGAACATAGATGCTCACTTGATGCATGGGTATATTGATCGGAGATTGAAACAGTTGGTGTTAAAAAGCCTAGTGCTGCAGACTCATTCTGTAGGCTAAAAGGCAATTAAAACAGATCGTTGCTGGCAAAGATGGGGGGAAAGGCTGGGAAGACTTCTTGCATTGCTGGGTAAAGCCGACCTCCTTGTGACTTGTTTCAGTTATTTGCTACTGCGTCAGGAGTCTGTAGGTTCTTATAACCCTCGTGCTTCCAATATGAGAAATTTGTTTCTGTAAAACATCTAGTGCTAACGAGGTTCCTTCTGCCACGCAGCCTTGCGCCGAGTATCTTTAGTGCAAGAAACCGGATATAAAAATGAATTCCACTAGGAGAGACTCTTTGGAGTGAAAACTGGGGCAGAAAAGCAATAGAACTATAGCAGACAGCAAGAAGAGGATCAGAGCAGAAGATACCCAGGACTGAGTGGAACCTAGAGCAAATGGACAAGAGTCTGCTGGATAACGGATTAAAAACAAAACCTTACACCATCCACTGAGGGCACAGAAGCTACGTTCCGTTATTCCATGAATGGGAAACCTCAGGCCAGGGGGCCAAACAGGGCCAACAGCATGTGTGTGTTTTTATTGGGCCCCTTTCCAGTGTCTGGATCCAGTTCCTACCAGTAGCACTGGAAAGCTGAGCTCATGGTGAGGGAACAAAGAGAACAACACGCACAGAAGGATAGCGGGCAAATCCATAGCCAGGACCCTCCTCTTCCTGAGTTGGAAACACTCCCGTACGGATTCCCAAAGGGGACCCTGGGAATAGAAAGATTCCCAAGTCCTGTGTTATTCCCAGGTCTTGACAACCAGTGCTGCAGTTCAGCGACATGCAAATCAAGCCAGACTGTTGCTTTTCTTACAAAATACAGCCTCTCTCTTCACTCACCTGACTTCCTGCCGCATGGCATTGCTCTCCGAGTGCTCTGCCCATACGTCAGAAAACAAGGCCATTCCGCGCCAAATAGGACGCAGCATGCTAACGCTACAAACACCCCGTAAGATCAGAAGTCAGAGCGAAGTTTCGGCAGTACGACAACCGTAACTTTAATATTAGGTGATTAATAAAATGTAAGGAGCTTGCTCCAGACCAAGACAACAGGCCCACTTTTGTTTCTAGTAGACGTAAAAATGACACAAAGTATGTTAACAGTATTTCACTTCTCTAGGAGGCCTAAGAATTTTCCGTCACTCTCTATCTTCATACCCTTCAAATCCCACCCATGCTGGACGGCTTGCTCCAACTTTATTCATTTGCACATATATTTGATAAACGTCCAGACAAGGGCTTAATTTGGCTTTAGGCAGTATGGTTTTCTCATCCTAAGAGCCCACTTTAGTTACCTTTCCTATGAACCCATTTTAATTTGTGGCGATGGAGGAGTTGTGTATATGCACGGCTTAACTGCCACAAAAGGTGGAATAACGTTTTTATTGTAGTCCATATGTTTGGCACATAAAACTTTCTTTCAGAGACAAACAGATTATGTATCAGAACTCTGCTAATTCATGAGCTATGTCCATTGCAAATCCTAGAATTCTATAAATCGGCAAATAGTACAGTAGGCACACTATTGCAACTATATCATCATCTTTTATATTTTTTTTATTTATTTTTTTTTTTTTATCTTATTTTAATTGTAGTCAGTACATTATAATATAAAATGACTGGCAGTACACTGTACAAAAATAATGAACTTTGAGAAAAGTGGCATTATACAATAGCCTCTGATATTAAATTGTTGAGGAGAGAAGGGAAAATAACCACTTGTACCCACTATGAAGGCCAGCTCCATATCAGTCTATATTTGTTTTGGTCTCTGTTCTTCAGCAGCTAACCCCCCCTTAAAGTAGCATATAATCTAGACACAAGGGGAATGGGAGATGGAGTCAAAACTTCTGGCTTTTATTCCCAAGAAAGAAGTGGGGTTGGGGAAGCAGGGGCCTTGGAACCATGACTCCTGGGTTCTCTGGGAGAGAAGTGAAGTGAGATGAGCTGGGAGCCAGACCTGGTGGGTTCTCCACACAGGAGAATCTGGGAAGGGGCTGGAAGTCAGGAGCCTTGGGTTCTGTGGGTGAGAAAGAGGCAGGGACCCAAGACGTAGGACACCCGGGTTCTTACGAGTGATGGAGGAAAGAAACTGTAGGTGTTTTCAGTCAAGTGCCTCTCCCCTCAGTACCCACTGTGCTTGTGTGACAACCCCAGGTAACCAGTGAACACTGAGTGGAGACTGAGTGTCTGAAAACACCCTGTGAGGCAGGTCTCCTGGGTGGGAACTTAAAAATCATGACTTCTGGGGTTGTCTGGATGGGCAGCGGTGGTTGGGGAGGAACTGGGCACCAGGACTCCTGAGTGAACAGTGGGGTGAGAAGTGGGGCAAAGGGCAGGACTCCTGGGTCCTCAGAGAGAAGGGGGTGACTGGCTTCCCAGGGGAGGAGAGCTGGGGGCAGATGGGGCTGGTGCCAGTCCGCCTGTGTTCTTTGTATGGACAGTGGTAGGAGGAAAGGAGACGGGGACCAGCACTTCTGGGGAAACAGTGGGGCGAGAAAGCGGGACAGGACTACTGGGTTCCCAGGGAGGGGAGCTGGAGGCAGGCGGGGGGGGAGGGGGGCTAGTGCCAGGACTCCTGGGGATGAGGAGCTGGAGCGTGTGTGTGTGTGCGCGCGCAAGGTCTAGGACTCCTGAGCGGGGGGGGGGGGG
>QEPC01012679.1:8729560-8744408 GCA_003113815.1 Sphenodon punctatus | reverse complement strand
GAGTTGTGGGGTTTTTTTTAAATAAATCCCACCCCCCCTCTTTTTTTTTTTCTTCTTTTTTTCCCCCAAGCGACTTTTTTCCTGGACTAAGCGGGGGAGAGAGATTTTTAAAAAGAGAAAATAAATCGAGAGTAAAAATCCTAAAAAAGCCCCGCGCAAGGAAAGTCGGCGCAGGGGAGGGACCCTGCCAAGGCATCGCTCCCAGCCCGAACCGGGCTCCTCGTCCTCCTGATGCAAGAAGCGTCTAACTAAAGGGGAGCGTGATTTACTGCGCCGCGGAGGAGAAACAACGGAGGCAGAATCCGCGCAAACCCCAAACACTCCCCCTCTTTTTCTGTTTCTTTCCGCGGGAGCGAACTCCCCAGCGCCCGGAACTGCCTTTCGCTGCAAGAGCCCGAGAGCGAGGGGCATTTTCTTTGCAAAGCACAAACCAGCTTCGGCTTGGGAAGCGCTTCCCGCGGCTGGCGGGGGGCGTGTGTGTGTGTGTGTCGGGGCCGGTTCTCCCGCCGCCGCCGGTGAAAGTGCATCGATTGGGCTGCGGTAGGAGGGATGGATGAGCAGTCCAGGATGTTGCAGACTCTGGCCGGCGTGAACCTGGCTGGCCACTCGGTCCAGGGGGGCATGGCTCTGCCGCCTCCCCACGGACACGAAGGCGCCGACGGCGACGGCCGCAAGCAGGACATCGGAGACATTCTCCACCAGATCATGACCATCACTGACCAAAGCCTGGACGAGGCGCAAGCAAAGTTGGTTTCGTCTAATTAAACCCCTTTTTCTGTGTGTGTCTGTGTGTGTGTGTCTGTGCCCGTGGGGTTTGTTCCCCTCTGCAGAGACTAAGCGTCTCCCCCTTAGAGCAACTTCTTCCTACGGGAGAAGAGATTGCAAGCAGCAACGGCAAACATCCAAGTTGCTTTTAAATGATGATTTCTTTAAATCAATCAATCCATAACTAGTCCTGCTTCTTCCCTCCCCCCGTTCCCTTTGCTTGCCCTAGTGCGGACAGGGGCTGTCGCCGAGCGGCTTCCCCGGTTCATTCCCATCGCTTCCTACACTCCTCTGAAAATCCCCATCCCGGGATAGGCTTGCGCACTTTCCTAGGCTTTTGATTTCTTGTTAGAAAGTGTAACTTTCTTTCCTGCCCCCCCCCGAAGTGGTGGGAGATGAATGACAAAGCTGACAAGAGATTGCTGCAGGGGGAAAACCCTCAATGGTTTAAATCACAGTAAAAACAAAGCGAAGAATGTGAACTCTGGAAGTTCTCCCTCCCTTCATAAATCAGTTATAATGTAGCGGAATGGCGAGCACTCCAGACAGGCGCTGATTTATACGCCTCCAAGAGAAAGAAATGGACTCCCAGCTAATTTGACTTAAAAATAAACAGGTGAAAAGTAGCCTTTTGAATGGCTTTCCAAGCAAACTTCGGAGTGCCCCCGAGTCTGCGAGTGGCGAGCTTGCTGGGGCTGCTCGCCGATTTCCTTCTCTCCAACCCTTGCTTAGTGATCAATGAGAGAAGGCATTTGAACCCTCCCCCCCCCCATCCTTTCTCCTTGTGCCTGGGTTTAAACAGCCTCACATTTCTGCTAAATGTTTGCTACTTTGCCCACACTCTGATTATGCTGCCTGGTAGCCTACAGGAGAAATATTCACCCCCCACCCCCCCCAAGCTTTAAGCTCTGGCCAAAGATTTCTTGTCACTTGTCATTAACTTGACTTGTCCTACTAGTTTGCATGGGTCAGAATATCAACGGGGAAATGCCGAAGCACAATTAAAAGCATTTTCTTGTAGAAAGGCGCCATATTATCCAAAGCTTCTGCTAATACATTTGGTTTGTTGTTTGTTTTGCAGAAAGCATGCACTGAACTGCCACAGAATGAAGCCTGCTCTGTTCAGTGTCCTGTGTGAAATCAAAGAGAAAACAGGTAAGCCATCCGAGTCACCTGGCTTTCAAACGAAGACTCCCCTAGCTAAACCTGGCAATCTACTTCTCTAAGCTTAGACTCGGCGAGCTCGGGAGCTGCTCCAGCCGCCGCAGCCATCTTTGATCCTTCTCTCCTTGCCTGCTTCTGATCTTGGGGAGGGGAGGGGAAGAATGTAATAAATCTGGAGGAAATTTTACAATTCATAATCCCGATGTAAAATGAAATGTAGATGAAAATGATCGTGTGTCACCGTCCACAGAGTAAATTCCCCCTCTGGCTGCAATCAGGAAAGTAACACCGAGGAGCTAGACTTTCTCCCCCTCCTCTCTCGCCTTGTTTGTATGTCTGTTTCTTAAAGAAGCAATGTGAGGCTAGAGAAGCCAATGGCAGAGTGGCTGAGAGCAGGGAACCAGCATAGCCGGCAAGTTTCTGTTTGACTTGAGCCAGCTTAATGTTTATCTGTGCAATTAGCAGAATGTATGTCATTGAACACCTCCCATTAATAGCTTCCAACTAGTGCCTTATGTAGGAAAAGAACTAATCTTAAGAATTGCCATGGGATGTGTGTGTGTATGTGTGTGTATACACACACACACAGACATGCCCACATTAATGAAAAGTATATTATCAATACCTGTAATTGTGGGGTTGTATAGACACAGATATTGCCAAGACAGTGCTCTATGTAGACCCTCTAGGTAGACAAACATAAGATGGATGGCCTAGAAATGGAAGTAAGATTTCCTAGAAAATGTGTTTCACTAAGTCGTAATGATACCCAGGGCAGGAACAAATTAGTAGCATGTGCCTATCTAGTTACAGTAATTGAGATTTTCAAAAGGACTTGCCAGACAAGTGTGTGTTGACAAAATATACTAACGTAAAATCAGAATTTCAGTTCTCAAGCTTGTTCCACACTTCTAGGTAAAAACCCTGATGCACTTTTAACATAAATAAATGATCTTTTTCTTAGAACAGTACTTTTCATCGTCAAAGTGCAGTGTTAACATTCAAATACGTATTATGCCGAATTCTTTATTCATACAATGCACAACATGCCAAAGGCTCCAGTAAACTTTGTCAGGATTAGCATCTCTGAATATACATTTCAGTTTGGATGCATCTTATTTTAAGATGCAGCAGAATGAAAACTAAAATTCCCTCATCTCCAGGACATAAAAATACCAAAGTCCAGACTCGTTAGAGCGAAGTTAAGAATGTAAACATAGTCCTGCTTTGTGCCATCATTTATGTAAATTATTGGCAAAGCTTCAGTTCTTTCTGTGCGATAATATTTTAAACATCAGAATTTTCCTTCCCACAAAAAGCTGTCAACCTCATTTTGGTATGCTGTAGTAGGGCACATTAGAATATTTTCCCGTCCTTTAAGCTCTTTAGTAATTAATGGGTGTGTGTACGCCACACCAATGACTTTATTTGTGGGGGGGCAGGAGGGATGCAGTTGCTCCTTAAGGTGAAATCCTGGCTCCATTAAAATGAGTGACCAAACTCCCATCAACTTCAGCAGAGCCACATTCTGATATTGCATATGATACTCTTCAGTAAAGCAAGAGCAGTTGTTATGGCTTGACTAATAAAATATTTGTAGACTAAATTTTCAGTTATGCCTACAGATTATAGTGCCCCTTACTGCTATCCCAGGACAAAAAATGTGTGCACCTATCAAATAAAACATTAAACATGAAATTGTACCAAAACTTAGCTCCATAGCTTAAAAATTGATAATTATCAGTAAGTTCTATTGCTTAATGTCCAAGAATTTCCTTGCTGTCAGGACTCCACTTCAGTTTCTGCTGACAGCTAAGCACAGGGGTATTGACTGTGTTGTGAATATTTTAAGATTGATTCAACTTTATATGGCATTATATTACTCTGGATAAGGGGAATGATTCCTCACACCCATGTTAGGCTTTCTTTTCTGCCTTCTTTAGGTTGTACTTGTTTTCTTGTCTTTCTCTAAACTTTTTTTGCCCAGCCAGTTCCAGAGCTAGCCAAGCAACCTGCCCTTGATGTTTAGACATTTTGCAGCAGGCAGATTTCAGTTAAGAAGGCATAAGTATGGCAGTCGTTTATTTACATAGGGCTTAGCCTCACTATTTTGGAAGAAAGTATGGTCAACCACATGTCAAAGGTGAGTTGAGAGGGAAAAAACCCAACGTTTTTCAGAGACGGGGATTATTGGCAGTGAGTGTTTGGTAGGTCCATTGCTATTTTCAGAAGCAGGAAGTAAGCTGACAAGAAAAGAGATTTTGTGAAGTTTCTCTCCATACTTCAGTGATAACTTGAATGTTGAGATCCTGCTTTTGTGTCCCCACTAGTGGAACCAAGTTTGCAAGTTGTTGCTCTTGTAAAATAGCTAAGACCCAACAAAGAGCGAAGGCGTCTGTCTGGCCAAAGGCGAGATCCTGCCAGCCCCAGCAGCTTGGGAGGGATAGGATTAATACACTGAGTGACTGCTGGAGGTGAATCCCCTCCCCGCTCCCCCAGAACCACTGTTCCCATCGGGTGGCATTCATTCAGGATCTCTCAGCTGCAATGAAATGTCTGTATATACATTTGTAAGTGTTACCAAAGCAAAGGAAATGAGAGAGCAAGTTGTAGCACATTTTCTCTGTTCTGTTTCCATGAGAATCTGCAAATAGTTGTGTGTTTCCAAACAATTCTGAACTTGTAGAACAAACAGTTTGAGAGGCATTTAAAGGAGATGGTTTCCTCCTCTCTCCTGCCCCTCCCAGTTGGGTGTCATTGCCCTTTTCTCCAGATGATTAGATGATTTTTATGTAGCTGCAACAGGATTTGGGCCAATAGATAATTCTTTTTAGTAGTAGGAAAAGTTTACTTTGTTGTTAGTAACAGAAGTTATTGTGATGGCTTTTTCTTTACCTAGTCGAAGGAGGAAAGAGAGCTCAGCGAGAGAAAGTCTAGTGTGATTTCAGCCAAGTCTCTTCAGAAATATGTCATGAAGCCATGGAGTCATTTTTATATTTAATTGTGTTCGTTTTACTTCTCATGGATTATTAGAGTTCAGTGCAGCGAGTAAGGAGCTTGACAAATTGGTAGACAAAATGGTGAGTGGAAACCCCATTTTCAGCTGGACCATCCTATAGCGGATGGTTGTCATTACAAACCTGCATTCCCTCAAGGCTTAGTGGATGCATTATATTTATTAAAGATCCTCTCTAAGATAATGGTGCGTCGCTGATGATTTCTTTCTCTGTGTTGGTTCTTACTGTCTTCAGAGTATTTCACAAGGCGTAATGACATCTGACATTTTATTTTTACATATTACAAAATACTGTTGTGTAATAATATCACCTCCCCCCCCCTCCCCGACATATTGATACCTGTGCATTCCTAGAGGCAGCCACAAGGTAGTAAGGCTGGTGGCTTTTTCTGTTTGTTTGTTTTGTAATATGACAACTGCCCTTCAATTAATTCAAAGAAAAATGAACCTGCAAATTTTACTGATGTCCCTGTAGTAAAACGGAGTGCTAAGAAGAATGGGTCTGTTCATGGCTCTGTTGGGTTACTTCTTTTTTTTTTTTTTTTTAATGGCTATCGTCTTTCTACTAGATAACACTTGAAAACCTAACATTGCATTCTTAATGTGGAGTCACATCTGTTGCATGCCTTTGTATCAATTTGTCTTTCTGTCCGCCTACCAGTAGATATCAAATATTGATGTGTGCATGTGGCTTTAGTATGTGTCCACTATTTGCAGTTAATAAAAATTTAGATTCATAGTCTGATTATCCCCACACCCTAGTAAATCTCTGTACCCGAGCTACTGTATTTACTCATGCAAACACAAATGAAAATATATTAATTCTGATGGTCTTTAAAATGGGTAGGGAATTGCAGTTATTTCCCAGTGGAGTGCCATATTATTGAGTTTTGAATTGTACTGATAGATGATCCGTACCTTCAGGTTTTCTTGTCTCTTTTAATTAAAAAAACAACAACCCCAAAACCCCAACCAAAACAACAACCACCTAGCAACCCAAACAATGACAGCTGCCAACCAAACCCTAATTTATTGCCACCACAAACCCTAAATAGCATTCATTTACTAGTAATGCCTAATGGCATACATGATGGTTTGCCAGATTTGTGGCCTTTGTGAGGCTTATAAGCAGGACTGACTTGGGAAGATCATAAAACTTAATGAACTTCTCGACTGCAGGAGGTGTCCGCAGGGGAAGAGAAAGGCCTACTTGGATGGTTGGGCTGGTAGAACTATTTTTTATGTCTAAAGAGAGTGAGAAAATGATTGTTAAAAATGTTCTGCCCTTTCTTCAAAGAATGGAAAGATTTGCTAGATATGAAAACCAGATGAGTAGTGAAGTTAATAATGAGATTAATTTCTGGCTGTTCACCATGTAATCTGAATCCTTTATTTTTTTTTATTGCTACAACAGTAACTAGCCATACGGTGCCATTCTGCTGATTAAAGGGCCACATCATGCTGTCATTCTTCTGTCCAAGGCCCAGCTCTTTGGAAATTCTGATCAGCCCCCCTCCTTGAGAGGCTGAGAAATCGTTTAAAGCTGCCATTTAGTATAATTTTTCCCTTCAGGGAAGAAATTTCAAAATGCAAGTTCAGTTTAGTTATTTTATAACTGAACAAGGTGGTTTTATTACATTATTGAATTAATTAAAACTTTTCAGAATTTGCAAAATATCATAATGCCAAAACTTTGCAATGAAATAAAAGTTACTTTAAAGGAAAAATGTACAACAGTGTATAAAGGATATTATTTTAAGCGATTTAAAATATGAATATGTAGTGTTTGATTATTCATTTTTACTTAAAAAAACAACAGATATGCAGTTTTGATGTCCTAATCAAATTGCTCAGTCTCATTTTTAACTTGCTGTGATCAGGTTAGAAACTATGCCTTCTTTATTAAAATTTTTACATATTTCATGTAGCAATATTTTTCAACATTCAAAATTTGTTAGAAATAATTAGCTAACATTTGGCACTTGTTCATAAAATTGATATGACAAATATTTAATTTTTTAATCAAACATGCTCCATTTGGAAACATTCACTAAAACATAAAGCCAATGACACCATAATATTGCTTTCCCTCACAAATGTCGTACTAGTGAAAATGAAATAGCATGAAGTATCTGGCATCTGCTTTGCATATGTACATCGAGACAAAATACTTTCTCCACAATGTTTTAGAAGCTTGATGTTTTTTTTTCTTGTTGGTTAAAAACATAGAATGTTTTTGTGACTTTTCAACAACAAAACATGACATTTTAATCTTAAAATACCTTTTTTTACATACTACCTTCATAGGCTGCCTTTTTTTTTTTAAGCACTTCAAGCTTCTTGATATATGTAGGTAACAAACAAGCTTCAATTTGATTAGGAGGATCTGCTTGTCCAGACCATCTTTCCTTCCCCCTGGCCCTCTATGATCAAATTGGATCTTCTTGTCAATACTAACTCAGTCTGACCAGGTCATTGCTTTTATTTTTGCTTTTTTTCATGGGCTTCATTTTGTTCTTGAATTTGAAAGAGACGTGCATATTTTTAAATATTTTAAGCGATTATGAGCTGCCATCCAGTATATTTTATGATGTTCATTTTCACTTAAATCATTTATACCAAATCAAAAATAAATTAATATACTAGTGGGAAGTGAGCCTGCCTATGCCGGGCTGATTTAATAGATTTGTCAAGTCAATTTCAACAGCTTTCATTGAAAGATACACATTTCCATGTTATGAATATTATGCAATCGTTATTTAATTTAAATACTGATATGCGTAGAAGATCTCTGCAGTCTAAATTTCATAGACAAATATGCAGAGAAACAAACCGATCCAAATGTGCTAAAAGGTTTCAGTACATCTACGGTATATGACGACGATGAGAGAGAGAGACATGGCTTAGATGAGGAGCTGGTTCTGAGTGTCATGCATGTGAGGGTTAACAGAATATTTTTTGTATAAAATATGGATGAATAATTAGTTTGTATCCTTACAAGACCGAATAGATGGGGTCTCGATTTATTCCTTTTTTCCTAATTGATGGAATTAGATATAGTTGTTTGTATTCTTTGAATTGACACCCTGAGAAGAATGCTTTGTTTGTTTTTCTCAGCAGTCATGTTTAATGCTATTCACTTATCAAGGTGATCAGCATGGTTCAGATAACACATGCCTGCCACAGCCGGCCTTTTTTCACCATCCGTGTTGACCTTTTGTCACATTTGCTTTTCTCTGGTAGGCAATTCATGTCTTTAAGTATGAACGGAGTAAATAATTCACATCAATATTTAATATCAATTATTAAAGTTTCTGACAGCTCTTGCCGTTCCTTCCTTTTCTAAAGTTAGAGTAGTTCATCAGCCAAGCTGATAAATTACACTTTTCTGTTGGACATTAGAGTTATTCCACAGTGTTATCTTTACAGTATAAGTAAACAAGGAAGGCAAATGAAGCTTGATGCTTGAATCCTCTGCATGTTTTGCAGGAGAGGCGATGCGCGTTCTTTAGGATGGAGAAAAATGCTAGATAAATATAGATAGGACTATAGTAATTTTATGTGCTATTATCAAAACTTCCTCCTCCTTGTTCTATAATTCTGTACGTAGAAATATATCAAACACTGAAATTGCTCTTTTCTTCTTTTCTGATCATAACCATATCAAAGTGTTTGTTTTGAACCCTAGTCTATAGCATTAGTATAGGTGAGATTCTGCTTATTACTATGCTGTTGTGTTGGTTTTTTTTGGGGGGTGGGGGGTTGGCCATAGACCAGTTTTGAATGGATGTTTCAGAAATGAATGAAAAATAGTTGATGTGGTGTGATCTCGTTGGTCCCTTAGCTGTTTCTAGTAGCACAATTTATGAAAACCAGTGGGTTTTTTTTATTGCTGAAAGTAGTTTACCAAAATGTGTGTGTGTGTGTACAAGGGATTTGATAAAGATCATATTTGGCAAATAAACATCTAAACACAATCCATATGTCTATAGTTGTATCTTATTCTTAATGTTTTTCTTTGAATTCCTTTTTCAAAGGGAAATCCCCTTTCGGTTGCACTTGCATACTAATATGAACTTGTAGCAATATTAGAACGTAGATTGTACCAAAACAGGCATTTGGGGATTTTCTTTTTTTTATCTTGTGTTTACAGGTCAAAACTTTTTCCTATATTTTATATCATGCTGCAGCTTTCATAGTTAGTCTCCACTGTCCAGCAGGTGGCTTTTAGCAAGTATGATTTTTAATTATTTATTGAAAATACAAAAGCATTATTAAATACTATCACTCTGATTTTTACACTCTCTCTCTGTCTGTCTGTCAAGGAGTAATAATCTTGCAGTGTCTGTTTCCACATGTATGATGGAACAATGCATGTACCTTGAGATCATCTTCTCCATAATCTACATTAAGATTCTTAACAGGCATTACAGATGCTGGTAACTTTGGCAATTATCATTTTGTTTGGTGAACAGTAGTAAAGCAGTGTGCGGTAAAAGTGTTTAGAGAGGAGATAAATAAATTGAACAGTTTTGCAATGCAAAGTGGTGTGTGGTGTTTTTGAGAATTTCTTGGCTCTTGCTTAACTGCTATTGTGAAGCCTGGAGCAGATTTTCCCATTGCTAATGCCCTAGAAGTATTAATTCACTTTGATATGCTAATTAGAGGGCATTATGCAAGAAATGAGATTAAGTGGCAGCATGAAGCCATTTGCCTGTCAGTAAATTGAGAGCTTTAGCATCAGGAGGAGCTTTGTTTTTTCTGAGTTTCTCTTGGTTTTGCATATAAATAAAATTGATTGAAAGGTCTAGAGAAGCTTCTAGAACATTGGTGGTTCTTTTTCTCCTTCTATGATTATTTAAACTTCATGTTAAAGGCTTTCTCTGAATATTAATTGATCTAATGGGAGATACTGAACATGAAGAATTTCATTGTGTTCTCCCCTACTGTACATTAACAAAAGAAAAGTATTAGAATTCTTTGTGTCATTTGATTTTGGTGGAATTATTTCAGATATACCTTACAGCTCTGTGTTGTAAACCCTTATCAGTGCGACTGTGCAGAAAAGTAACGGTGCCTGGTGACATTTTTTGTTGTTGTTGCTTTTGCCAGTTTTGTTCTTTGAGAGAGAGACACCAAAAGGCTTGATTTCAGGGGCAAATGAAGTCAAAATCTAGCAGCAGGTACCTGGTAAATCTGGCCTCAAGCTTTTAGCAGCTTAGCTCAGTTGTAGGGTTTTCTGTGATTTCGTATATAAATCAGTGATCTATATTTGGTCCATTTAGGAGGGAAGGAGTTGTTACACTGCCCATAGATTTTGTTCAACTGCCAGAAAGTATGTTAAAATAACATTCAGAAGTTGCCTTATATCCATAAAAGCAAAGAAAACCTGAGTTTAATGCTTAAACTCTGCCCTTAATTCAACCCATTGAGCCTATTTCTTAGTGCATAAATGATAGGTAAGATCACTGTACTGAGACCCCTGTAGGATGAGTCCAAAAAATGAATATTCTGATTTAGCCAAAAATGTCCTGGCTTCTGTGGCTTTATTCTGGACCTCTACATCCATTTACATTTCTTTTGTGGTTGATATCCCTTTTTCTGTGGTTATATTAAAAGTGTCAGAGAAGCAACAGAGGAAAATTTAAAAATAGTTTGACAACCAAACAGAAAGCACGACCAGCCCTCACTGGGATTCTTTCTGAGAAGTGAGTGTTAATCTGTCTCCAGCATACGTTCCCCCTGCCCAGATGGCTACCTGGAAGTCAGGTACTGTTAGGATGATGCTCGTGATAATCCTCAGTAGTTATAAAGAAGCCCTGCTGCCTCTCATAGTGGCAGCTCACATTAAGTTAAAATTGGGGTCCTGTGATTCTGACAGCTGACTTCCATCATTATGGGGAAATCATTAACGTGAAGACCATGAGACCGCAAACCATAGTGACGACTTGAGATCCCCACTGTTGTCAAGTCAGCGCAAGAGCCATGCATGTCCCTGTGTACCTCCTGAGAATGCAAATGGCGGCCATGAGTATGTCTGTGGAGAGGCAAATAGACCCCTCTTTCTCTAGATTAAGAACCTTTATCTCATGTCTAGTGAAAAGGCATTGCCTCCCACTCCCTAAATGCTCGCTTTCATCCCTACCAGGCCCTGGATTCATATAATCAATTAATCTTCATTAGGTATTCAGACCCTGAAAATTTTCATTAGGTAATGAAACCATTTTCGGTTTAGATGAAAGTAACAATCCTCTGTGTCCGCAGAAACGATTTCCTCATTGGAAGGAACCTAGATTGAGCGAGTGTCGATTCCCATGTTTAGAAACCCGGCTAAATCCTGAAAATCTTTGCAGGCCTGCCTTCTCTCTAGTGTGGATGGGTGGGCATTTTGACAGGAAGTCTAGTCTGCAGGTTTGGGTATTGAAACCCCCTAAGTTTGTTAAGAACATAAGTCGTGCAGTCCTGGGTCAGGTCCATCCAGCCCAGCATCCTGTCTCCGACAGTGGTCAGTCTCTTGAGAGATGTACCCAACCTGTCACAAGGGGGCAATCCATTCCCTGTTGTTCCAGCCCCCAACAGTAAGAGGGTACGTCCCCAAAACCTACTTGGCTAATAGCCATTAATGGACCGATCTTCCAAGAACTTATCCAACCCCTTTTTAAAACTAGCTGTTCTACCAGCCGTGACCACTGCCTCTGGCAGCAAATCCCACAAGTTAATTGTGTGCTGAGTGAAAAAATACTTTTTCTTATTTGTTTTAAATCTGCTGCCAGTTAATTTCATGGAGTTTCCCCTTGTCCAAGTCCTGATAGAGAGGGTGAATAACCGCTCCCTAGTTACATGTTCCACACCTCTTATCATTGTATAAACTTCTATGGTATGCCCTCTGTTGTCTCTTCTCCAAGCTAAAGAGCCCCATCCTATCAAGTCTCTCGTCATATGGGAGCCTTTTCATAGCCTTGATTATTTCTGTTGCCCTTCTCTCTACCTTTTCCAGTTCTCCTATGTCTTGTTTTGAGCCGGGGCGACCAGGGGTGATTGTAGCATAGATTTATAGAGAGACATTGCTATAGTTTCAGTTTTAGTCTCTCTCCCTTTCCAAATGATTCCTAACGTTGTATTTGCTTTTTTGGCTACTGCCCACACTGGGCTGAGGATTTTCAATGTATTGTCCACAATGACTCCAAGAACCTTCTCCTGAGTGGTAACTCCTAATTTAGAACCCAGCCTTGGGTACACAGAGTTTGGGTTATTCTTCCCTTTGTACATCACTTTGCACTTGTCCACATTCAATCTCATCCCAGTTAGTGACCAGACTTTCTTTGACTCCAATGGGATCAGACTCGGGCTCTTGAACTTAAGCAAATACAGCCTTAGTGCGCCTTGGTTTTCTTATCCATGAAGGGGGCAATCCAACGGTTCGCGTATGCCGCTCGCAGGCCAGAATGCGTGCACTCGTGTGCACATGCACTGTGTGTGCAGCACAGCTCCAGGTGGCTGTGCCGTGTGCGGCACGCGTGCTCACCTGAGCGTGGCGCCTCTGGGCCGTTGGATTGCCCCCTAAATGGTTACAATGTTACTTAACCACATATCAGTGTTATGAGGATTAACTAATGATTTAATTATGGGTAGAAACACATGTGACCGCATCAGCTACCGGGCCTGAGTGGGGACGGGAAGCTGCGATGGACACGGTCTGAACCGGGACGGGCTGCAGAACAAAAGTGCCTGTGGCTGGGGCCTGGGCAGGCGGGGAGATGCATGAAGGTGTGGCCGGCCAGCTAGCCCTGCCCCTGTGCTGCGCCTAGTGCCTCACCCCCTGCCCGCCATGACGGTCAGCCATGGGGGGGCTCTGATCCGGGCTGTTCGTTTATTTTATTTAAGTTCCCCTAGTGGCTCACAATTAATAAAACAATCATGACAGTAAAACCAGTAATAAAATTCATACAATAAAAACTCACCCCTCAACCCAAAAAGCCTCCCCCCCCAAACCTTCCAATCAACCCCTATTCCCTCCCCCACCCCCCAAAATGCTTTCTCCAATAAGAAAGTTTTGCATTGTCTCTGGAAGATGCTTGTGCTCAGGCTCAAACAAACCTCTTGGGGAAGGGAGTTCCACAAAACTGACATGACCGCCCGCTTTGGCCTGGGCTGTGTGCCTGGGCTGTGTGCCTGGGGTTGGGCCCAGGGCGTATCCCAGGGTAACCACCGACACGGCCTGCGGTGATCCCTGGGCCAACATCTGGCAGCGCCTGCGCATGTGTGCCGGTGAGGTCCGTGACAAAGTGGTCCACTGCCGCAGCTGTTTCCACCCAATGCGTTAAAGTCACAAAGTGTTAAGGGAGGTGCCAAGTATTAGTTCTTCCTTGCTGTCATTTATTTGTATGAAGATATGTGAGAAATAGCAGTCTATTGAAGCAGCCATCTCTAGTGGCCCATAGGAATGATGTCCCATCCATTCAAACTTTTACTAGTGGTTTGGGTGTTAATTGTGGCAGAAAATGCTTTGAATTCACGTTCGGGTCAGACCTGTAGGGCAATCAGGAATGAAAATTTACAAATGTATTAATGCATAAGCGAAGACCTTGCTGCGGCGGTCAAACAATGCTTTATGGAGCTGAAGGTTGGTCACAAACACCATTATGCAATCGGCAGAGTATTTAAAGCTCTGATTACAAGCGCTTGTTGATTAAAGGAGAAAATGTCATTTTTAGCCAATATGTGTAACTGCACTAAATAACCCTGAAATATTTTGCTTACTTTCTTCTATGTTGGATCTCACTGGCAGAATTAACTGTCACTAGTAAGAAAAAGTTACAGTAGATTGCGCAGTGATTCTTATTTGACGTCAAGGATGTATTTATTACCATTTTTGAACAAATTATACTAACATGAAAAGTTGTGGAAATGATTGTGCACTAGATAAGGTGATACATTACAGGAGCGGTTGGGTTTATGGAGCTTTATGCTGAGGTTTTCTCAAAAATTATAGCGCAGTCCTGTCACTATAAAACCCAGTGTGATACAGTCGGTAATAACATGCAGTGGAAGTATTTTTAGGTTTTCACTTGCTATTCAAATAGAGTGGGATCTATCCGTTTTTCTCCCTCATATTTCTTTCTTTGTTGCGTTCATTTTTATTTTATTGTATTTTTTAAAAAGCAAAGCAGAAACCTTAGGGCACTATCTCACAGACTGTATTTGGGCAAAACTGAGAAAGGGACGCAGGAGTAGGCCCTGTCGGCCAAATTCTTTGTCCTGGTTGAAATTGTTAGGAATTGGGAGCACACAACTTCCAGTTTCTTCGAATGAAATGTCAGCCCAGTTCAGGGGTTGCATCCAAGTCCTTTGGCCCCACTTACGGACCTGTGATCTAAAGACTTTAACTGGTGTGCAGGTCCTTGTGCGGTCCTTTCACACTGGGGCAGATTTCACATTTATCGAGCAGCTGAGAATTTGTTGTGAATTACTTCTTACCAGCTCGCCACTTGTTAGGGCAGTGACGTGATATCGATGAGATCCTTGGGAACTTATTGACTTGTTGGTTCTTGACCTTTTGGCTGTGACTAAGTATAGAAATTGAATGTCTGAAAATTAAATGATAGGCTGTATATACATAAATTCTTGGATGTCAGTGTATTACACGAACTAATTTTGGTTTACCTAAATTTATGGCATTTTGTGTTCAATAAAGGAAATATGTCTTCCTTTCGATGTACTGAGAGTCTAATAATATTGTAGTTGCTAGCACTAAACAAATCAATTTCCTTTTACTGACTGATTATCATAACAGCTGCTGTTTAATCACCGTGATTGTTATGTAACTTTTAAATCTCTAATATTTTGGAAAGGCGTAGGCAATATTGTCTTGCGGCAGTAATGATGCGGTATTATTGTCAAACC
>QEPC01012679.1:8716637-8729365 GCA_003113815.1 Sphenodon punctatus | reverse complement strand
TCTAAGTCCCATTGCATGGGTAGGGGCAAATGACAGTAGCGCACTCTCAGTAACTCATTTTTATACAAATACATGTGACCATGCTTGCTATGCAAAAACCAGCTCTTTTTGCCTCCTTCATAAGAGCTAGAAAATGGAGTTTTCCGAGGAAGCCTGCTAGGGTCTGGAATTCTGCTCTCTGCAAGTGGCAGCAATACGGCTGTGGTCAGCACTAATGTAAATATTTGTACAACAGCCATGTTCTACAGACTTCAATTTAATGGTAAAAATCTGCCCTAAATGCCTCAGTAAATAGATGCTGAAGAACAGAAGCCTATTCACAGAAGAAACAATTGACTTAGCTTCTTTGTTGGTAAAGTGGCCCCCAGTGCTGCTACTGCAAGGACTAGATAGAGCCGAGGAGAATGGCTGCCTCCTGGCTGGTGGCTGGCAGTCGCATTGGCACTGCCAAATGCACTTCCTATTTGTGGGGCAAGGGAATTGGAACGGGGAAGCATTTATCATCGCCTTCCCTACTCTCCATGCACGGGAAAAGGGGAAGTTGTCAATGAAAGAAAAAGAACTGTAATCGCACATTTACATATGCTTCTAATTGTTGATTTGGGGATTTTCTATGAATATAGCTTCACAAAACAGATTCTGTTTAAGAAAAGGGGGAACATAATTTTGTGGGCAATGAATTAAGTGTTTTTGTGGCCCTCTCATCCGTAGCTAGGAGCAGTTTGTGGACCGCGTCTGGGAACGCCGCTCATAATTGTTTTTCACACATAAGTTATGCAAATGAGCTTTTATGGCAACTGGCATAACAATTAGCATCCTCCAGCAATATTTTAGCAGGTTAATTGCAAAATTTCTAAATTGTACATCTGACTTGTTAATTAGGCATGACAGAGGTGGTAAAATAGTTATCTTCAGGCAGTGGCAGCCAGGAGCTGCTTGAAATGCAAAGAGCAACGATTGATTGGATTTGAGGGTTACAATTGTGGGAGCACTGCTGTTGTCAAGTGCCGTCGAGCTGCTCTGCTCGATCGCTTGCCTCAGAGCAAGATCCACGTCGTTGCGGAGAGTATCCTGCCATTTACAAATCTGCCTTATTTAACTTTCCAACTCTCCAAATCCCACGTATGCCAAGCGCCTGCCTCTGTGACGCTGTCATGTGAAGAAGGAGCAAAACCAGAGCATGGAGCACTAATTGTCATTCTCTTCACAAACGCAGCCAAAACTTTGATTAGGATGGACTAACAAATCCATTTTCCTCATTGTAAAAACACTGCCACCTCCCCCTGCAGACGTTCCGGTTTACCAAAAATTCAACCATTATTTTTGCTAAATTGCACCTCTGCTTCCTGATGTTGATTGCTTTCTGCAAGCTTGGCTTGGCTTATTTCCTTTAAATCCTTGCTTTCAAATATCTTTGTATGTCTTAGAATAATAATCGCATTAAAAAACAAAACCTTCTAATATTTTCAATAATCCTTTTTAGGCTTTTTAGGCTCACTGAGGTGTGTTTGAATGCTTAAAAACTGATTGTAATGCACGAGTTCCTCTCACAGAGAATGCATTCAAACCCTACTCTTTTTTCAGTGTAGTAGCCCTCGCACCAAGCAGAATGCACGTTCCAGAATCACAAGTACAGTGTGTTTTTCATGTATTTACCTCATTTCCCATCATTTTACATACTTTGACATGTGATTATGGCAGCAAATACCAAGTTCCATGCTGCTTTAATATTTAATAATTGTGTGGTCACAAAAGCTGAAAATCAAGTATCATTGGGGAATAAAGAAAAGTCCAATAACACAGCAGAGACTAGAGCTTTGTTTGCTTGCAGCATTTGCCGTTAGTCTGCTAGCCGACTACATTTTGGAGTTTAAATAAAGTCAATCAAATCTGAGTGTATATACAGTACCTGCAAGCACAAAGAATATCAAATTAAGCATGTGTGAAATTTGATGCCCTCTTCGACTCCACATACATTCGCTTGATTTAGCCACATGGTGTTAATACTGGATTGTTATATTTTCATTTAAAAAGCAAATGTTCCTGCATGCATAACTGTTCTAATATTTTACATTTTCTTGTGACGTGTATATGGAGTAAGTGCCATTTATGATACGTTGTCATCAGTAATTTTGTCACAGAGAATAAAAGCCTTTAAACTCATCCACCCACTGGAACATTTTATCATATTTATTTTAAGAGATATGAAATTAGCAGAACAATTGAGCTCTTTGTATGTGGGAGATGCAAATGTAACTGAATATTTACCTTTAATGAAGGACAACATAAATATCTCGGTATCAATAAATTATACACAGTGGTAGAATATTCCATAGACACCTAATAAATAGTTCCTGTTTTTTCTAGATCCTTGAACTGCATTATCTTTTTAGCATGGTTTAATTTACAACCAACAGTGAAATTAAATATTGGTTAACTTTTTGGAATGATCTATTGCAATTGAAAATATTGTATTTTGAATAGGAGTAAAACCTGTTTCCAAATCATTACATTTACTGATTAAATGCTCATTTATTGTATTCAACAGTTTAGGAAGAGTTTACTACAGTAATGCTTCAGTGGATATTAGTTAGAATGGAGTAACCATCTTAATAAGGTTCATCGAGAGAGATTTCAGCCAAGATCATTTCAGGTGTATTAGAGCTTTTGTCTCATCACAATGCATATCTCTATAACATCAGAGGGAAGTTACATAGCAGCACTCATCTCATTTCAGAGAATAAAAAAATATAAAGTGTGAGCAGAAGGCAATCCATGGCAGTACTGTATGATTCAATTGGGGGGGAGGGGGGGGTTGTGTGTGTGTGTGTATTTTTATTTTTTTAAAGAAGTTAGCTTGGTGAGTAAATATCTTCTATAGTTTAAATGTCCATCCCATTTGAACTGTCCTAATATTGATCACCCTATAGAGGAATTCTATTGAAGCCTCGCAGTTATTAGTGCAAAGAGGGTCAGATGCAGAGACTGGTACAAAGCAAGTGCTCTCATGGTAATGATGCTTCTATTTATAGATCCCCATTTCATTAGTTGCAGAGTTTCAGGGAAGAGATTTTCTCTAGGGGAAATGGATACTTGAAGTTCATTTTCTTCCTGATGCACATTAAGGCAGAAATGTGAACAACCTTCAGTATAGGACACATGATTACAAGATTTTTTTTGGCTATATTTTCCCTAAATATATTTGCACTAGTACCCAGTACATGTTTAAAAAAGTCTAGCTGGTATTCCAATGGAACATCATTTCCCACATGTTGTTTTATATACATATTTATATATTTTTTCTTACCAGTAATAGTTTATTTCTTAAAGGAATTTTATTAAAATAGGGGACCATGCAAAAAGCAGAACCATGTTAATAAAATTTCCCTTTGTAAATAAAAAACTTTGATCTGCTCAGCTCATCAAAGCTGTAATTTTAAAATAACCATAATAGAGCCTCCTAAAATGTATGTGAGGGTACAGTCTTGAGTATCTGAAGCAGGGTCATGTTCCCCAAGGTCTATTAATTACAAGGAAAATTTTCTTGAATATCAGAAACCATGATGATCCAAACTTATTCATTGCCCTCCTAACATTTAGATAACTGAGGCTGTACTTTATTTTGTGTGTGTGTCTGTGTGTGTCATGTGTGTGTTTGCATGTGTTTGTCTATGGTTTTCCTTCTTGGAAATCATGACATCTTTGAGTTATTTTTTTGTCCCCTTTAAGAGAATATTTACTTAGTTAGTATTCACTTAATTAGAACTGACTGTTTAATGTTTTCTGGGAGGGTATTTATGGCATTTTCTTTGCCATATTTGCATTCCAGAAATTAAGTCTCCATGCCATTATTCGGCAAGCCTTTCATACATTAGAATGATGAATTGAAAGCAGAAATGGGAAAAAGACTGCAATGCAATGAAAATTTAATCAGCGTCTTCTGCTGCTTTAATAAGGCAAATAATTCTTATTGGCCGTTGCGTTAAGGTTTCTAATATTTAATTCATAACAAACCTTGCATTATTCTGCAGCAGCATCGACAGCTCCACTTTGCTGCCTGCCAACAGGCAACTATAAAAACTTAAAAGCAGATGTAAATGTCTAAAACAAGGAGAATGATTAGATCTAAAGTGGTCAGAAAAAATCAACAATATTGCCAGAGAGTTTGATGAATCATTACACACTGTTTAGTAATGCACAAATGATATTAATTAAACTCATTAGGGGTTGATTTGGGGGGGGGGGGGTTGAGGGAACTCCTATGAAATGTGCCCTTCTATATCTCCTGCATCTCCCCCCCCCCATTATAACAAACCCCCCCAGAAATGCTCAGTGCTGATTCAAAAGTGCGAAGATGTTGATGGTTAAAAAGACCTGATGTGTACAGTCAATACTGGAATCTCCAGTTACATTTTCATATTTCAGATGTTGACTACATCATGCTTTTAAAACTGCAGTCCTGCCTCCTGTTTATAAATGTAATGCAATTATAACAGAGCCACACCCATGCTTTCCAATAACACCTTTCCTTCCTAGCTTGCTTTTAATATGGATTTGATCAGGTTTTTAAATATCACAATAGGAGAAATGCCCTTTAGTTCATAAACCCCTTTTTTATTCAGCACATTTTATTTGTGTTACCTTTGAAATGGGACTGTGAAAGCTGCCACACCTAAATGTCCATTTCCGATCTCCCCAAATTAGCCCAGATACTGCTAAGATGAAATGTAAACATGCTGTCTAATTCCAAAGGCTGTGGCCGAGTGTGTCTGTGGTGAGGCAACAGAAAATGGCAACCTGCCAGTGCTAGGTGCAAGCTCTTGTTACATAGAAGGGTTGCGCCTGTTCTCATTTCTTCTTGAAATGGCTTAATTGGTGTCAGCACCCCAGGGATAAAGGCCTCTAACACTGAAATCCACACGATTCACCCTGTCTCTGCTCAGTGTAGGGAAACTGGTAACAACTGGTGGTGAATGAGGAGTGAACGGTGCTGTAACAATACTCGATGATGTTTGGGATGACAGAAATTAATACGCACTTGCTTGAAGAAAGCAATGATTAATGGCAGTGAGCAAGGGAATGCTGTCCCTCCTTTAACTCCACTTTGATGGGGATTGAAAAGCAAAAGGCTGTTTTCATTCTCTCTCGAAAGCAGAGGTCATCCAGAGTACATTACAGCAATTTTTCCTCTGTTTTTTTATTTCATAAATATTATGATAAGCACAGATTAGATAGACTTTTTCCCCCCATGAAGGCCTAAAAGGATATTTTATGTCTCTTTGCTGTTTTGTTGTTAAGAAGGAAATCCTAGGTACTTCTCTTTGCATGTGGGATCATTTCCCTCCATATCACAGTAATTAGTATAATTAAGAATTTTCAAAACCCTATAACCACGACATTAGTGGTGCTTAGTCTTTTACATGGGGATCTTCAAGGCCTTCGTTTTCAAAGTGCTGACACGTCAGAATGAGTAAAGGAGTATTGCCGAGAATGGAAAAAAGGTTTAAAAACCTAAGTTTTCTCATTGAATTTTTGATGTAAATATATTTTGCAAAATAGTCACACTTGTCAATGGCTTTCTCAGCCATTTGATAAAGAATCTTTCTTCTACAGGAAGACTGAAATAACAACTGTGCTTTGGATAATGAATTCTTCATCTAAGAAGAACTTTAAAACAAAGTACAGTACAATGTTGGCATTTTTTTTTCTTTGAGTGAGAAGGCTGATACATCTTTGGGATCCGACAGGAAGACATAAATTAATAGAGTTCTGGAGATCAGTTTCTCATTAATAATCCATTTTGTCATGGTTCTTGGCATTGTCAGCCTAGTAGCTGGTTCATATTTTGCTAAGGGATAAAAGCACATGATGTCTTAAGGCACAACACAAGGAGAAAGAGTTTATCATCTTTGAGGGGAAACTAGTGATGAAAAAAATTGCTATTGTTTTGGAGAAAAAATAAATTTGGTTGGTTCTCACTTGTTAATATTTTTATGCATTTATTTAAATTCTGAAGGAAAGATTTTTTTTTTTTCTTTTTAAATGTTAGTAGAAATAGAACTCTTGCTCAGACGGTGTGTGTGTCTGTAGCCTGTGCTCTGCTTAGATGCTGCTTTCCTTCATTTCTGTGAATTGTTTTGTTGGAAAATTGAATTCCATGAAAAATGATGGGTGTGATCCTCTCATCTCCGAGTCCGGAGCAAGCACTTTTCACCGCCATGAGTCCCTCTTAAGTGGAGGGGATTTGTGCTGGTGCAAGAGTGCACGCGGGTCATAAATATCGGGTGAATCGTGACCTCTATGTCCAGTTAAGAAGCAAAGCTTGAAAAGTCCTGGTCTTGCCTTCAGTCAGGCAATCGCCTAACCTTTTTGCCTGTATAACCTCCACCCAAGATATAGGGTGTTCTTACATGAGAGACCCCCACGCATGGGCGTGTCTCGTTAGAAGCCGGAGTGTGTGGGTGTGTGCTCCCACCCTGTCCACCCACGGGGCACTTTGAGAAAAACTGGTGTGGAGTGGGCGGTGCATGGATGGGGCAGCTGTGCGTGGGACTGCTCGTGTGAAGCGCTTCCCCAAGCACGGTGCCCACACACCCGCCCCACGCAAAGACTGCGGATCCTGTCTCCTGTAAAAACACCCATACTTGATGCTTCCTCCCCCCAAATGAAATAAATAGCTTTGCCACTAGCATGATGACGTGAACCAGGTATATCACACCTTTTAAAATTTAATATCAGCCATCCTGCATAGGTTTAGACCACGACTCTCCAGATAAACAACTCAACAACCTGATTAATCCGCTTTAGCTGAATGCTCACTTTTCAGTGAATATTACATTAAAATTGACATGCAGCTCTCAAGGAAATCATGTGATTTCTCTCTGTCATTGGAGCATGCCTCAGGAAATGTTAGCCACTAAAAAGGGGTAAGGAAAGAGGATAAGCTATCTATATAAGAGTTAGCCAAAGGCAGAAGGGTCTGTTATGGAAGAAGAGGAAGGCCTGGGTTCTAAGGGTTGAGGAGAAGTCCTGTTGTGCTGGGAGAGGTGAGAGAGGAGGATTGGCCAGCTGTAGGTGGTCGTAGCTTCTTGTGGGCAATACACTTGTTCTACAGCGGTGCGGTGAGATTCAGGTTGGGCTTGCAGATGAGAGAGAGAATGAGTCACATGCTCAACCTTTATGAAAATTGCAGCAGGACACCTAGAATGTCAACATATCTCTGATACATCTTGGAGTCTTTTAAATGTATCTCTAATTTCTTGTGCCATGGATAACAGTGGAGAGAATCTGCAGTGCAGAGTTGCGGAACCTTGTCCCCATCTTCCCCAGAATCCCAAGTCCTCTGTACGTAAACGCACCATTTTGTGCTGATGTCCCCTTAACCTTCATAGGCATTAATATTCACTCCAGAAAACAAAAAAAGGGAACAAAGGGGATAAACCTTTTGACGTGTCTGTCATGGACTTCCTTGGGTAGGTAATTCACGGAGGTAATTTGTCCTCTTCGAGTGTTGGATGGAGGCGGCGGTAGCATTTAGCACTTGGTCTGGTTGGAAGCACTATGTTTATTTCATCAACAGGAATATATAACCGTTTGCAGTTTTCTTTTTGTTTGAGAAAGGGGGAAGGTTTGAATTATGAAGATTTAGAACATGCTTCTCTATACAGAGCTGCAAAGGACATTTGTCTCAGCACATTGTAGTGAAATTTTAAAGAGCAGGTTTTGACAGGAGACATTTTGCTGACACAGAATATTTTGTTCACTTCTGACTCTCAAATAAGTGCTACTTCTGTCATAATGATTGATTTATATTCGTTTTAGACCATACATTTCACATCCTCTTTTTTTTAGTGCTCATAGCTTCACGTCTGTAAGAATATCACAGTTTAAAATTATGAACATGGTTTCAAATTTCGTATTTAACTAATAAAATGAAAATGTTTCTAACTGGCCTTCTATATTTTGCAATATGACAGCAAAGCAGTAAAATCGTAAAGGTGACTATTTTATTTATTTATATGTTCAACTTTATGCACCGTCCTTCCCGCTCAGGATGACTTACAATCCATAAAACAACAATAAAATGTATGCAAGAAAAAACTCCCACCCTCACTTCACAATTCCCACCCCAACCCTACCCAAAAAACCCAACCAACCTTTACAAGAAGGTAAAAGAGAAGCGATCTCATTAGGTTATCTATCTACTTAAAAGGTTGGATTTTCAAATCAATGATTGTTGATAAAAAGGGCTCTAGTAACCCAGTTGGCTGAACTGTTTGGGTCCCTACTCTTGGTCTGACTTCCGAAGATGAGACTCTCCAGCACTTTCTTGCAAGTACTTAGCATCTCCTGAAGTTGGATTGTTTTGGAGTCCTTTTCTGTTCCTTGATTGGAGTGAGGTGATTACAGTAGTTATCTGGATCTCATTGCAATGATTCTTCCCTTCAAGCTTCCCCTTTCATCAAACGCCTTGGTGCAGGTTTCCTTTTAAACTCATAAAAACTAGGGATATCTCTTTGAAGTTTTTGTTTCCGTCTCCCCTGGGAACACCTCCCTTCCTGTAGCTGGCTTATCCATATTATAGGAAGACCCTCTTTCGAGAGCTACGACAGTGAATACATCCTGCTTTGATTTTGAGCTTTCCTCGGTTATGGCATGCAAGAGGCTCTTGTTTCCTTGGGTGACCTGTGTTCTGGGTTGGCCTGAAGTATAGTTCTGTAGGCTGTCTCTTGCAGGTGGTCTTTATTCATTGTTCACACAAACTAATTCCTCAAGTACTTTGATTTCCATCAAAGTCTTTAGGGAATGGCATACCTTAAATCATGTAGTTTTGACCTTTCCTACAACATTCTTCATGTTTGTTGCTTGTGCTCCTTTGTGGTGTGTGGGTGAGGTACCTGGGTGAAAAAAGAAATTGAAAAAGGTAGCCTTGGCCGTAGTTCCACTCCCAGCATGACCATATAAATCATTGAAATTACTCTATTAATTGGGTCCAGGGCTACTGCAACGGCAGGCTTGCTGCAGCATTGGAATTATGAGCTTTTATATCCAAGGAGAAACCCCCTGGTGGTGTCTCACATAATGGGAAATCAGAGTAGATGAGATTATGCCCACTTAGCTGAATTCCAGCACTGACTCCTACGGTTGCAGGGAGGAGGGAAGGGCTCATACTTGGTATTTTGGAAACATTCACTGGTGACCGTCAAGTAGTGATGTGGCTGTTGGCTTTCTCTGCTTTGGGGTTAGTATTGCAGTGAAATTTATGCTGCTTTACGCCGCCGGTTAGGAAAGGGATAAGGCTAATGCCCCCCTCTCTCCTTGCCACCTACTGCAGTAAACAGATCACAGATTTCTGGAGACTGGCTTATACAAAGCAGGCTACCCCAGGTTGTGTAATAATTTTCCCAAGCGTAGTGACCTCCATTTGGAGTGCATAGCTGGATCGAGGGTAACCGCAGGGTAGCTGTACCCACTTACACCTGACCAAAAGCAAGGTTTTACTGTGGGATAACAAAAACATTTTGTACTTACCCCTTGGTAAAGGGAATGTACCCATGTATAGTAGGTTCTATCATTGCACCAGGTCCCTATGACATGGCATGCGGACAGGCATTCTCGGTGGCTGCGCCACAGCCTTGGAACGCCCTTCCTGTAGAGGTTCGCCAAAGTTCTTGTCTGAGCATCTTCCAGAGGCAGCATAAAGTCTATTTATTTAGCCAGGCATTCAACAGGCAGGGTTAGGGTTTGGGGTATTTTTATGGGTAAATGTGGTTTTATGGGTTTTATTTTCTGTATTTTATATGTATTTTTTATGATGATGATTTCCATCCTGAGTCTTCGGGGAAGGGTGGGATAATAAATGAAAGTAAATAAATGAATAATTTAGTGGTGAGAGGAATGGACATGGATCAAAGTGAGCTTCCAAGTTTCTCCTTGTGTACAAAAGCCAAGAGGCTTTGTCATTTGCACAAATTTGGGGTCACGTGGGTGTGGGAAAGGTCATGCTTTGATGCCTTGAGCCTCTGCCCCAATAAGAAAAATATACCATGTCAGATAAATAGTGCTCAGGGGACTGAGCAGCTAACAACCAAGAGGTTGGAGGGGGGAAAAGGGGCTTCTGAGAGAGTACAGATTTTTGGAAATATTTGACAATATTACCCACATCAGCTACTGACGAAGGAGAAGGAAAGCGCTCTCCAAAAAATCTTACACAGTTGTGCCAAGAAAAGCCGCTTCGTTGGAACATTTTCATAAACTATAATCAGTTATGCAGCAGCGGCTTCACAAATCAGAAATGATATCTTCAGGCACTGCTGTCAAGTGTTATTCAAATAATACCAGGCTCACATTTGAATAACAGCAGACATTTTGAATTAATTAATCAGACGAGATAGTCTGGGCCCTTTCTCATTAGTCTCTGGGTCAGGCATGTGAAGATATATGTGTTGGTGATGATATACTTGTCTTTAATCGTGATTTATGAAGATTTAGGATTGTGTGTGATTTGTCAAAGGGTCTGGGAAAAGCCTGGTGCATATTTCATTACCTAATCTGAGATTGATTTCATGATGCCAAGAGATATAACCCTATTGTTAGGATATGTGGGAAGCACAGGTAGGCTTAGCGTCCCAGGATTTTTACTGGCTTATCTTTGCAACTGTCAAACAATGCTGTAAACTTTTACAGCCAGCACTTAACAATTCCTGCTTTAATTATAGGCAGATTCTTCATTCTGTCCAAAGGGGGAAGCTTCAGTTGTTATTTAGTTAAAAAGCATAACAGACCTTATAACTAGGACTCAGTGTAAATCATGGACAAAAGTTGGCAAATTTCATGGCTTGGTCATGGTGAAAATATAAAATTTCATGGTTTGTCGCAGATTAATAGAAAAATCCTATTAAAACTGTGCAGATAACAGAACAACAAGTAAGGTGGAGCTGCTTACATGGCACCTTCCCACTTTGAAGATTTATTTTTAGTTGAAATTGATATTAACACAAGGCTGTTTCCCAAGAATGCAGAGAACTTGCAATATATGTTTTCTGGGCCACACTAGGTTTGTCCTTGGTTTAATAAATCTCTTTGTTCTTTTTTGGACTAGGTAGCTGCTAAGTGAGTTCTGTGCAGCATTTGTTAGCGAGGGCATGCGATTTAGTACAACATAGTATATTGGGGAACTGTGATACTTTGCTAAGTGCAAAGTAGTGCGTGCAGGACAAGAATCCTAACTGCGTCCATGAGATTAGTCTGTAATTGAAGAGTTGACACTTAAGGAAGGATCTTGGGCTTCCTTTTGGCTAGTGTACTGAAAGCATCGACTCTGTTTGGCAGCAGAAAAAAAGGCAGTTGGAATATTAGGAATTTTTAGCGAAGGGATAAAACAAAGTGGAAAACATAAATCCGTGATGTGCCTACACTTCGAATATTGTGTGCAGTTCTGGTTACTCCATCTCAGAAAGAGTATAATTATAATAGAATGGAAAAGGTACAGGGAGTGGCTAGGAAACTGATCAAGGGTATCACATAACTTCTGTATGAGGCGAGGTTCAATAGGTTAGGGCTCTACAACCTAAAAAGAGATGACTGAGGGGGGTGTATGATGTTTATAAAATCGTGAGTTGTACACAGAAAGGAAACGGAGAGTTGTCTTTCACCTTATAAGGTACAAACTAGGGGGCACCCAAGGAAATAAACTGCAGCAGGTTTAAAACAAAAGGAAGCTCTTTTTCACTCAATTAATCTATGGAACTTATTGCTATGGGATGTTAAGGCCAGTAGCATAACTGGGCTCAGAAAAGGAAATACGTTCATGGAGGATAAGTCCATAAATAAATACAAGCAGAACTAGTCAGGCGATGAAACTTCTTATTGCCACGAGTAAACATCAGGGAAAGGATCACTCCATTCATGATCCATTTGTGCACTTCCTCTGAAGCAATCCTAGTTGGCCTCTGCTCTGCCAGACACAGGGATGGGGTAGATGAACAATTGGGCCGTTAAGTTGTGTGTTTGAAATATCTTTTTTTTAAATTTATTTTTTTTAAAAAGCTTTTACAAATGGTTTATTAGGCCTGATCCAGAGCATCTTGGAGTCTTTGGAAGTTTTTCCGTAGAGTTCAATGAGCTTTGCATGAAGCCTGTAAGGAACGAACCATCCTCATGGCATATTTGTGCTTGGGAATTGGAACTGAAAACACTGAAAATGTTGGTTTATCTTCATCTCCTTAAGTGCTCTTTCGAGCTCTAATCTTTTGAATACTTGCACATGGGAACAAACCTTGAGGGTGCAAGCAATTCTCCACCGTGAATGGGAGTTTACTCACTGACATTAATGGTGGAGAAGTGGGACCCTGAGAAAAATTAGTGGTCACCTCATCCGGTGTAGTGAGGCCACTTTATGCTGTCCTATTGTCTAACCCATGGGCCATGGATTATCACCCCAGTGGAAAGGTTGTCATGCCGTACCATATAGGTTACATAGGGTTTAGACGCACCTCAGCCTCTGCTGCTGCAAAGGGGAAGAGTGGTGTAGAAAAGGGAGGCTTAGTCAGGATGTAAATGCTGAGCTGTGTTTTCTCACCCCCTTGTTGCTGGCAGAGAACTACAAGCAGGAAATGGACATGTCCAGGGGCATAGCTACAATAGGTGTAGCAGGGACAGATGTATGAGCCAGGGGACCCCACACTCATGTAGAATGCATGTGCGTACTGGAGTGGAGTGCCCCAGCA
>QEPC01012679.1:8701529-8714486 GCA_003113815.1 Sphenodon punctatus | reverse complement strand
CCCCCTTGTACATAGTGCAGACACACACTGGAATTGAGTGCCCCAGCAGGGGTCCATTCGCTCTTCTGCACCGGGGCCCAATCCCGTGCCCCTGGACACACCCAAAGGAGCATTAGGAGCTGGGGAGCTGCCTTGACCCACTTTTGCACGTTATCTGGGTTGCACTATGCGTATTTTGGCTTCAGTGCAGATGTTCTAAAGCAGGCCAATATGTTCAAGACGTGCTAAATGATTTCATTTGATTCTCTTTTCTGGAGTGGTTTGTTGCCAAGATGTGGCCATTGGAGGGTGCAAACAGTGCCTCGGTATATTCAGAAGTAGGAAACGTGGGCTTCATAGGAACGCAAAGCAGAACTCGCAAGTTGCTCTGGCTCAACATTCAACTTATCTGCGTGATCAGAAATTTCAATCCCACTCTCAGCAACACTCGAGTGCTAAAATGTACATTAACTAAAGTAACAATTGATGAAAGAGCCAGTGAGTGGTTTCTTTCATTATAAAAATTCACGTCTTTAATGCCTTCCATGATGTGATTTGCAGGGGTCTGTCTTAGAGCAATGATTAGTGCTGCTGGTAAGAAATTAAGGTTATTGGCCATTGTCATTATGTATCTTTGTTTTAACACTGGTAACTTGGCAGCTCTAGTCTGCAGGAAGCGAGCACTTGGGGCATACATGGTTGTCAACGACGCGCAGCTGTGCAGAGAGAGGTATTTGTTATTTAACCCTATTATTCAAGTTGTTACAACTTTTTTGACGATCTTAAATAATTCTGATTGGTTAATTTGAAACAGCTTTAGTTTTTAAAAAGTAAATACTTTTGGTATTGTTTTTAAAAAAATACTTGTTTAAAACACCATGGAGTTGCAGCTCCTTTTTTTGAGACAAGTGTGTGTGCATCATTTTAGTGGAGATGCATAATCTGATGGTGATTAAAGGCATCTCTCTAGCGCTAAGTAAATTTCCTCTTGGTATTAATAGGCGTCACAGGTGCACAGCAAGTGAGGGAGCCTCCTGCCCTGCTTCACACGTTGATACACAACCGTCATTGTTGCTCTGGCTCTGAAAGAAGCATTGTGATCACACAAGTATGTTCTGTGTCTAGGAGCGATGCTACTTTAGTGTCCCGTTAATGCACCACAATCTGGCTGTGCGAATGCCATAGAGCGGAAAAGGCATGGATGAAACAGGACCTTTGGCATCCCCATTTTGAGATGGGGCAAATGCTCTGTGGAAAGAACCATCAATTACGGAGGTCTTTGAATGAGGGAATTGCCCATGAAGCTGTATTCTTTCCTCTGAGAAGATGAGCAAGGACCTTTTCAACTTGGCCAGAGTTAGGCAATGTCAATGGAGTAATTTTAACAGTTTCATTGATAAGTCCCAACTCTGGGACCTTGGAGCTTGGCCTGATGATGTCAGTGAAACATGCCGATGTATTGTGACAGTATCTTTGACACTATATGACATCCCTCAGAATTCCTGATGCCATACATTGTCAATGGGAGTTGATTTTTTCTCCCCCTGGGAATTGTATTTAGGGTCCCGGTGCCAGGAAACAGCTCAGTGAAGCTCCACCTTTTGAACCTACTTTCTTTCTCTTCTGCCTGGCACAGGAACAGCTGTAGTCTCGAGTCATCAGTCCAGCTAATATGGCTTAACCTTCAACTTTGTATAGGTATTTATTTTCCTTACTTACTTTAAACTTATTTTATATAAATTTCTACCCCTCCCTTCCCTGAAGGCTCAGGGTGGCTTACAGCAATGAAAACAAATGAACAAAGATAAAAGTCCTTTTAAAACCCCACCCCAAGCCTGATCCCTTTGCTGAAAAGAAAGGTTTTACACTGCCTTGTGCCAGAAAATGAATGCTGCAGCTCTGAAGCCCAGCAATCTAGCTATTTACAATAAGCAGGCTGGCTTACTACCTCCAGGATAGTACATTAAGCCTGTTGCTCATGAGAATCTGCTTCTGCTCCTCAGACCAATTGATGGGACAGAAATGACAAGTCTGAGCAGCACAGTGAGTTGGAATTTCCTGTGGGGAAGCCTCCTGCTGTATTGAGTCCCTCCCCACCCCCAGCAGTGAGGGTTGCTGTAAAGGCTAGCGAGTGCATTGCCCTACAGCTGAAAAGGAGTGGGCCCAATACCTTTTTCTTAAAGTGGCTTCCCGCCCCCTGCCAGAGCATGGGAATTCACAATCAATAACATTTTCAGATGCTGAAATAAGAAATCGTTCCCTAGGATTTCTGTCCTATTGGTTCCAGTGATCTTCCGGAACCGACACACTGTGTTTCAGGAGACTGTGGCCTTTCCTAATCCCTAATTCTGTGGAAGATCTGTGTCATCTTGATCCCATTTAGGATCCTCCTGATCCGCACATCTTGACCCCCTAGAGGGGCTTTGGTGGTGGTTCTTATGCTCAAGGGTAAAGTGCCTGTCTCTGGGGATTAGGCAAGGGAAATGCAATTGATAGGTGCAGACAAGTGCCTGGTTGTACCAGATGCCCAGGAACCAAGAGTGTGCTAAGGCAGCATTGAAAGTTACCTCGAAGCACTTGAAAAGTGCAAGTCTCTGGTATTATTTGCCATTGGATCTTATGACAAGCTTTTGCTTTCCCACCACCATTATCCAGAGCTTCCCATTTTATTCTTGCTGTCTGTTTGGCAGCTCTCTCATCCCTGCCCTCAGACTCGCTTCTTTGGGGTTCATTCCATTTTCCCAGAGTGTGTGGCTCTGTAGCCTAGAAATCCAGTTATCTCAAGGGAACGACTACATCAGGCATGAACGGGCAGTGCCCGTATGGCGGTTTGAGAACAGACTCTCCGTGGCTGGCTTGTGGCTCTAGAGGCCGGTGTGCCGTACAGTTTAGATGCTTTTGTCCCTGGCTGTGGGCCATGAGGTGAAAACCCTTCTGTGTTACCCAGGTGCCATTCAACACAAAGCATTTTTATTTGTGTGAATGACTAAAGAGTGCACAAATCCCTTTCTGTGGCCTCTGTGTTTCCTGCATGACTGTTGGCTGTGTTCACAGCACTTTTCCACACTGCAGAGTGCAGAGTGCAGTGCAGTATAAATGCAAACATATATTTCTGTGTATTAAGCATGTGTGTGAATATATTATTATTACTTGGACTAATAACAAATAGTGGCCAGCGAGTGAGATAAAAAGGGACAGAGTTCAGTAGTAATTCTCAGACAGCTTAGTAATTATCCAGACAGCTTGCAGTCAGGAAAGCTGTTCAAATCTAGGATTATGAACCACACTGATGGCAACTCTCTGGGTGGAGTTTTGAAAGATGGTTAGTACGTTTGACTGTAATGGGAAAACACATTTCCAGCATTCTCATTGATGAACTTTTTTCATTCAGATGTCCAAAATAATAATAATAATAATAATACCCCCCCCATAAAAATAGGCGGGTTTGCAGCATTACTTGTAATTATTATTTTATTAATCAGCAAGTCTCTTTGCTTGAACAAGGCTTAACGGCATTTTATCTTTCCATTTTAATGACGCAGATCTAGAATTCCTTTAGTTCTCATCACCGTAGTTAACATCAAATAAGCGTGCATGGCCAGACAGCTTTGGTAGCTTGCTTTGCAAATATCAATTCATCTCCTTCCCATGTAAGCAGAATGTATCCTTTCCTCTTAGTGGTTTTGAATCATTTCATTATTTCCTGGTGGCGTTGGTTTCTGTTTTTGTTCCTGCATTGGCATGCTGGTCTCCACCTCTGCTGTTTGCTTCCCATGGAGCAATGCATTGTAGATGAAATTCCCTGCTGGGCAGGCGGCCAACCCACAACCTAGGGATCACCCTGCTCCCTTTTAATCCCTGGGACATAATCTCAAAACTCCTTTAAGGGCCTGGGTCATCCACTAGGCCTAGCCAGCGTGCGGTTCTTAATGTTAGGGTTTGCAGAGTGGATTTCGAGGTCTTGAGTTCAACTTTGTAGTCAGCAGCTGGATCAGCTTGGTAACTTCGAGTGTCAAATGGATGATTTTCTTGGTGTTCCTTTCTCTTCATTGTGGCTCAGAAGAGAGAGATTTTGTTTTACCCAGCTTAATGAAAAACGTTTTTGTAAGGCTGGAGCTTGAAATGTTTTTCAGAGGGCAGTGTATATTTTTATAGGCTTCATTAAACTCTGAATCTTCTGTGTGAATTAAGCCACCTCATTGTTGAACAATGGAAGGGTATATGAGTTCAGAAGAGGCAGGGTTGACTGTAAAAAGATTTCCCTTGCAAGGACCTGTCATACCAACACGCTCATAACATGAGATTATACTGCAAAAAGGCCTCTTTTTTGGCTAGGGTTAATAAATAATCATGGTCTTGCTGTTGAATTTTCTGAGCTTAACCCTGAAATCTCTTGAGCAGTAGTAATTATCTGACCCTTGGCTCCGATACATTTGGCAGAAGTCTGCAGTATCTCTTCAGCATAGCTACTCGACCCAGATTTTGCTGGGAGAAAGGGTGATCTCATTGGGGAATTGAAATTCTTTTGAGACTGACTACCAGTATGTTGATGCTGCCAATCAGTGTTGCATAGTTACCATTTTTGTGTCTTCCATTATCATGATGGATATACTTCATATCCTCGGGGAATATACATCTTCTCCCCGGGACCTCCTGTGTGGAGTCCCGCAGGGTTCTATTCTGTCCCCTCTCCTGTTTAATGTGTGCAACCCTTGGGGGAGATCATGAGATGGTTCGGCGTACGATGTCATCAGTACGCCGATGATACACAACTCTACCTCTCGTTTTCTGAAGATCCAGGCCCGGCAGTCTCGGTGCTTGCCCGGTGTTTGGCGGCTGTGGGGGACTGGATTAGGGTGAATTGACTGAGGCTGAATCCCGATAAGATGGAGGTGATGTTGGTTGGTAGGGCTGGGGTGGTGGTGACTCCTGTTATTGGTGGGGTCTGCCCCTTCTGGCTGCTCAGATCCGTAGTTTGGGGGTGCTCCTCGACCCACAGCGCCACCTGGATTGTCAGGTGGAGGCTGTGGTGAGGGGAGCATTTTGCCAATTACATCTGGTGCGACGGCTTCGGCCGTATGTCTCCAACTCGGACCTGTCCACCATCATCCATGCTTTCATTACCTCTCGATTGGACTACTGTAACGCACTCTACGTGGGGCTACCTTTGAAGACGGTTCGGAGGCTGCAGCTGGTGCAGAATGAAGTGGCTCATCTCCTAATGGGGACGGGTCACCGTGAGCACATTACACCTGTGCTCTGTTCTCTGCACTGGCTGCCTATCGTCTACCAGACCCAATTCAAAGCATTGGTAATGACCTTTAAAGCCCCAAATGGCTTGGGACCTGCTTATCTGCGAGACCGTCTCAGGCCCTGGGTCATTTCACGGTCCCTGCGGTTGGCCGGGGGCGCCCAACTCAAGGTCCCCCAGGTATCCTGGGTGACTACGGCGGGGGAGGGCATTCTCTGTGGCCGCACCTAGGCTGTGGAACTCCCTCCTGATGGAGGCCCGTTTATCCCCGGACCTCCCCTCTTTCTGAAGATCATGTAAGACCTGGTGGTTCTGCCAGGCTTTCGGGGAAGGGGGTGGGGGGGTTGGGAGGGTATTTTTTATTGTTGTTGCCTTTTAGTCACTTTAATATTATAATATTTTAGTTTAGTTTTATGTATTTTATTGTATTTGTATATGTTGCCGCTCCGAGCCGCCATTGTGTGGGAGGATGCGGGGTAAAAATGTAACAAATAAATAAATTAAATACCATAGGCCGTTTTTACATGGACGCTGGGTGTGTGGGCGGGTGTGTGATGGGTGTGTGTCCATGTAAACGTGGCAGTGGTGGGTGGGGGGATGGATGGTTGTGTGCCCGTGCAAACAGCATGGGCTGGGGTGGGTGTGCGTGCTTCCGCGCAACATCAACCTCCGCCCATCACCCATCCACGGAGCCATCCGGCAAACCGGAGGAGAGATGGGTGGGTGTGACACCGTGGGAACGGGCACACATCCCACCTCAACCCATCACGGCAACACACCCATTCCCCCACCTACCGCTGTCCATGTAAGAAAGGGCCATAGACTGTAGTGACTTAGTCGCCACAGATGGCCATACACCCATTGCTGGTGGCATACTGGCCTTTAGATCTGCAGCCGCATTATGAGGGAGGGGTATGGCTTCATACCTTTCAGCATGTAGGCATGGATAAAAGTTCTCATCTTTACCTTATTTTTAACGCGAGGATTCCTTTCTAATGTAGTGTAAGCCGGGGTAACGGAAAGGCTTTTCAAGGCTAGGCCAAAACACTATATTGGGCTGGCATTCTGTGTCTGGCCTCATTTTTATTATCATTGTACATGACCCATTTGCCTGACCCCTCCCTGACCCTGGTATGCATCCTTACCTCAAAATACATTGGTGCTCTGCAAAGCCTCTGAAGGCTAGAGAAGCAGGCAGTTAAAATAGCTTGTTTAAAAGCATAGATAGCACCACCCACTGACGTTTGTAGCGTATGATTAAAGTTAATGGACAGTGAAAAGCCCAGCCTACAAATTTCAGAAAATGTTCCAGCAGCCTGCATTAGATAGTTAATAGAAATGATGAAAAGGGCATAATTCTGCTCTTGGTTCTGCAGGACCGATTTCATCTGCACGTCTTGTTCTCCCTGCACGTGCAGAGGGAATCCTGGAGTCAGAGGTTGGTCCCTAGCCCACACAATGTAGGCATGCTGCGTAACCTGACAGTTTATCATACACACGAGTCCATATATTAGACATAATTTAGTGCAAAACTTTTAATGAGACAAACCTTAACCTTAAATTATAACATGACCTTACTTTTTTATGCTCAGTTGTTATGAGCCTACCCAAAACTGTAATACTATTTGCTTAGTAGGTTGGGTTTGGGGGGGGGGTGTCCCCAAAAGTGTTGTGTAGTGGAGAAGGTGCTGGACGTGGTCCTGGGAAGCCAGGGTTCAAATCCTGACTTAGCCATGAATCCACTGGGTGGCCTTGGGCAAGTCGCAACCTCTCAGCCTCAGTTCCCTGTCTGTAAAATGGAAATGTGTGTGCATCTCTTTCTGTGTTCCCCTCACCCATGTCCACCTTAGATGGTGAGCCCACTGGGCAGGGACCTGTCTCTCAAACGCTGTGACTGTAAAGCGCTGTATAGCGTCTAGTAGCACTATGGAAATGATTAGTAGCTGTAATAGGATTCCCATTGGTATTTTCTGCTTATAAAACAACAGGGAAAAAACCTCAAAACCCTGTAAAGTTTTCCACCTCACTATGTCAGTCAACAGCACCACCTCTCCAAGCGGGAATACACATAACACAGCTAATGTCCCATCCACACAGACCCCCTACTTGATGCTTAAAATTGGGCCAAAGATGGGAAATGGATGGAAACAGAGGCCAAACAAATTCCGGCTAGAGACGAGGCCTACATTTTAAACAGGAGGGGCTGTTCACCGTTGGCTCAAGCTACCAAGCTTTTTAGCTCCTTTTAAAGCAAGGCAGGATAGCTTTTCCAGTGGCATGTCACAGCTCATCCAGAAAGGGTTGCTGTAGTGAGAAGTAAGCATCTATGCTGGATCAACGCATTGGTCCATCTAGCCAGACGCTTTGTCTTTGCTCAACGGAAGTGATCATAATCCAGATCATAAACAGAGTGATCTGTTCACTCCCAGCCGTCGGAGACCTCCTCCCCTGACCAGTGCCAGGAGCTGCTATTTATGGACCCAGCCTCTAAGAACTTAGCCAATACCTCTTAGAACCCAGGGATGCTATTGGGCCTTCTCCAACATCCCCTGGCAGTGGGCTCCAAGGGTGGTGGTTTAGTTGTGCTGTGTGTGAAGGAATGTGGGGATTGCTGGGTGAACTTTTCGGGTTAGTTCTGTGCAGGAGATCAGGCTAGATAGCCAGAGCTGTGCCTTTTTGTCTTTAAAATCTGCGAAGCTCAGTTTAGGGTGCATAGTGCACAAAAATAATTGAACGCTACCTGAACAAAATGGTGGATTGTTTTGTCACAGGAGGCAGCTGCTAGCATAGGAGGCGGAACACTCCAGCAGTATCTGCATAGAATAGAACAGAAAGTTTAAAAATGTAAAGACATATATTTTTGTCAAAGCAGATTTGGTGTTGAAACGCCACCCTATTACTTCGCCCCAGAACGTCAGGCGGTGGGAATAACCAGACATTTGGTAAAGGGAAGATGTTGATAGGTCTGGCAGCTCTTCTTGTCAGGCTTGGAATATCCGCCAACGTCTCCTTCAAAGTCCCAGTGTAACAGGCTCAAGGGCACCTTGGGTGAGACTTGGCAGGATGCCTCCCAATAAGTCACTCTCTGTAGGGGAAAGTGTAAGCCCTTCGGTCCGGGCACAACCCCTTCTCAGGCCAGATGAGCCTCTCTGACAGTCTCTAGTAAACCCCAGTCCACGCACAAATCCCTCCTGCAGCCAACCAAAGCCTCCAACTTGGGCAAGACCCTACAAGCCAGGTTTATGGGGAGGCAGCTCCTGCTTCTGTCTCCTTAAGCACTCTGTCTGGTAACTCTCTTGGTTCACCCTCCTCCCCCCGGTAAGAACCCTCCCAGGAACTCACGTTCTGCTGAGTCCTCAGCTCAGGGTTTTATCTTGGGTTGGCCCAGCCACAGCCAAGCTTAGGTGGGAGGCATCCGGCGCTGTCCTTCATTCCACATAGGGCCTGTGCCTTTGATAGCACATGCAGCCCACGCCGGTGCTACCTTCCTTTAAAGGGACCTACAGCCCGGAGAGCCTGCTCCCTGCTACACTCAGACTTCAAAAGCTCTGCACTAAGAGCACCTCAAGCTTTTTTCTTGGTTACTCATTTTTCTTTGACTTCCCTCATTTTAGTTCACAATGATAAAAGACTTTAGTCCGTCCTGCTGACAAGATTCCTCCTACCCATTGCTGCACTTTGCCTCTCCTCGGCCATCCTGCCAGCTTACAGCACAACCGTATAAGTCTAGCTCCCAAACTTCTAAGCATCTAGTGGCCTAGTCTCTTTTCCCTACAGTCATGCCATTTCGAAGAACGTCCGTGAAGAGGGCAATCTATCCTGGCAACTTTCAACTTCTGTGGGACTGGGATAAGAAAGCCCATCGCAACTGCCCATTGCTGTGTACTCCTCCAAATAAAGAGACTAGATATTCATGAACCATTCTGTTTAACGGAAAGAACCCTAAGTGATTCCTGACCGAGCAGAGGAATGAGAGCCGTGGTTGCTCTGAGAATTACATTGACAGTGTAGGGGATTAAAAAACCTCGACAGACTCCTGCATTCATTGCTAATACGTAGAACGTTACCTCGCGCAACAGATGGGTTTCTGCATGGGTTGATCCTCTCTCAGTCTAAGTGCTTCACAGCTTGGCTGCAGAAACTCTTCTGCAACATTTCTGTGGGTTTGATGATCATGAGTGTCTTATCACCGAAACTCGCAAACTACAAAATGCGTTGGTTCTTGGCATAGCAAACAGAGGTGAGGCTAGCCCAGCAGAAGCTTCTGGCTAGTGCCTCTCCCTTATGACATCAGAGATCGAGGGAACCTAGCAATTTTGCCCAGCTAAATAAACAATCAGGAACTGCTGGGCGTACCTTGCTACCAATATAAAGGGTTTGTTCCCATGGTTGTAAAGCTCTGCTGTGGTTCTCTAACCTGACTTCTCTACTGGGATGGGTGGCATGGCATTAGCAGCTGGTATGATTCCAATAGGTGGGATCACTGCGTTGCCAGAGACCACGTCCCTGGCCAAGCACGTAGCTTGCTGTAGCCAGAGGTGGCTTTATGCATAGGTGACATGGGCGATAGGTGCTCTTAAAGATATCATTGTGTTACATTAACGATAATCTTTTGTAATTTGTTGTTGATGAAAATGTTTTTATTGTTGTTATTTTGTTGTGACCCATCCCGAGCTGCCAGAGACAGAAGGGGGCAGCATAGAAATTAAAGTATAAATAAATAAATTAACAATTCCAGGGAATTGATATATGGGAGCAGGATGAAATATAGATACGGGGAATGTCAATATCACTGTTATTTTTGATAGTGAAGACATTGGGGCTGATCCCAAGCCCCATGGATCTCCACAGTTTCCGCGGGACACAATGTGCCCACAATGGTTTTCACGCAGCTGCGGCCCCTTTGGTTAAGATGTTTCTAGATAGCTGTATTTTCAGACTGATGAGTTAAGTATTAAAATATCCAGGTCTTGGCTGCTGGTGTATCTGCTGAGAAATTGTACGGGCAAACCCTAGAGCTGTATCCATTTTGACTTCATCTGCCTGTACTGCAGCTTTTGAGGGCAGGGTGTGTCCCCTGAATTCTCTGCTAGGGCTTCAGTCTCTCTGTTCTGCATCTTGGTGTGTGATGAAAATGAAGACAGAGCGTTTCATCGGAGTGATCTAGAGAGTGTGGTCAGCGTGTCGGTCCCAAGTGGAGATGCGAGAGAAGCTCCCAGCCAACCCGAACACCTTTGTTTTGTTTTTTGGGATAGAAATGCGGTTTGCTTTGTTGGAAAGCTTTTTCCTCCGCGAAATTAACTAAATTTCTGATTAAATGTTTTAAGTGGAAAACTTACCCTGGTCCGGAGCAGCGATGCTTCCAGGTAGCCATGGCTCTCCGTCAGGGGATGGGGGCCGCTCCACATAGTGTGGGGGCGGGGACATGTGGACACATGTCTGTGCATTTCCCTGTCCTCACCGCTGCAGTGTTCGTTTGGTGGCCAGATTGAGTCCCAGCCAGAATGATGGGCACGTCTGAAAATCTTGGTAACTCCAAATGTGTATTGAGATGCTTTTTGGATCAAACTGAAAACATTCTTTTCAGAGGCATTCAGCAGGCGCGCTCAGCATATTTGGGCACCAGGGGTACTGCCCCTCCCGTTCCCAAGGACTCCGTGACCCAAGGAGTGTGAACAGAGAGACCCCAGTCTGCTCCCCAGCCCAGAAGCAATCTTACCACTGCAGCGCCGAGCCAGTGGCACCACCTGAACCGCCTAGTACCGCATTTCCGGGTATGGGGGGAACGTGCCGACAAATTGCGCGCGCATGCACATGTCCCACGCGCCACCTGTGCATACGCCATTTGCGGCTGGCAGGTCTTCCTCGTGGCTTGTTGTGTTGAGGGTGGGCTTGAGATGCACTGCGGTAGAAGGAGTGGAGGCAGAGCAAAGGGTGCTGTGCAATGTACAGCAGCGTGGAGCCCGATCTGACTCCAGCAAGGAGGTGGAGCAGGGAGAGCACAGTGAGAGAATCCTTGGGAGGACAAAATCCCAAAGTTTGCGGTTTGGGTGGTTGCTTGTAGTATCCATACCGCAGGCATTGGAGATGGTAGTTTGCTACTCAGCCCAGTAAGGCGGGGGGGGAGGGGCGCAGAGTTAGCTGAGCCCCTATGGAGAGTGGAGCCAGGCTGGTGGTGCTGCTCTGGAGGAACCAAACTGTGTCGTACCCCTGTCCCTCTGCCTTCAAACAACAGGGAGAACACTAGCTGAGAGAGAAAAATCCTACCTAACGACGTCTAGCCTGGCTGAAGCGTTAGTCCAGGTCTAATGTGTGTCGTCATTTTGTTAGCACAGGACCAGTGAAATATTGGTGCTGATTTTTCACAGGCAGAAATTTAGAATTGCTTGCCCTTGGCTTTTAAAACTTTTGGTAGTTTGAGTTTCCCATTGACTGGACTTCTTTATGGAGCTGGTAAGCTTAATAAGGTTTGATTTGTGGGAATAGGAGTTGTGTTGTGGAGTTTTTAGACACTAGGGAAGAGGGAGTCTGAGTGTATTTGCAACATATTTGCATTTGAAAAGTGTTAACTATTGGGCCCCTTATTAATTTTGTTTCTGAGTTGTTTTGTGAAGAGAGTATGCTAAAATAATTTGGATATCTGGCAGTGGGAGAATGCAGTGAATACACAGGCCTCTGCCAGTGCACCAGAGCCAGACTGTAAAAATAGAACGGCAAACGCAAAATTAATGGAAATGCTGAAAATACAGCAGTCCTTCAAATATAGTTGTTTTTCACGTGACCTTATATTGTCTTATAGTGTTGCACTTTCTTGTGGCAGCCCCTTTGAATTTCATCCCTCTTGCTGTGTGATGATGCATGAATAAGTTGAACTTTGAATGTTTAAATTCATTGGTTGGGGTATTTTGGTAGGCTTGTAATGGAAAAAAAAATCACAGACAAAATATAGAACCTTTTCCAAATCATTTATTTGGTGATGAAAGGCACTTAAAAATACTTGCTGATTTTGTACACAGCCAGTCTGTGTGGTTTTAGTGTTTTCAAAGGAGAAAATAGCCATGTTAGCCACTTTGAATTTTGCCCCCCCACTCTGCTTTGAAGTTTGAACATGGGATCTTAGGGATTTTTCCATGTATTTTTTTCCGTGAATCACTATCACTTCTTCGCTGTGTTCTGGTCTGGGAGCTTTCAGCTTGTAGGAAGGACTGAAAGTGCAAAATCAGGGGTGGGGTATCTGTGCCCTCCCAGGGACCAATTGCAGCATTTATGGCAGGTGTGCATTTTAGGATTCCACAAAATGCTGTTGGGTTTTCCTGCATTTTCCATGCATTTTGGTGTGATTTCCTTGAATGCCCCACATGGAGGGTGTTGCATTGTTGTTGTTGTTATTATAAATATTTATATAGCGCCAGCCATGTGCCTGGCGCTGTACAGAACATAGGAATAGATGCGGTCCCTGCCTGTGGCTTACAATCTAAAAGACAAGGAGAGGGAGACAGGGAGAGGGGACAGTGGGGGAGAGAGGGGAGAAGACAGACAAACATTCAGGCGGATGCGAAGTCTCAGGTGCGTGTGCTTGGCTTGGTTACAATCAGGTTGGTTGCAGCAGTCTGCAGAGGAGGGCAGACAGTAAGTATATGGGGAACGACTAGCAGGCATTGGGAAAGGTGGCGAGGAAAAAGTGGGTCTTGAGGAGGGATTTGAAGGAGCGGAGGGAGGGGGCAAGG
>QEPC01012679.1:8676551-8697947 GCA_003113815.1 Sphenodon punctatus | reverse complement strand
GTTTTAAAAAATTGTTTTACGCATGTTTTTAGTTGTACGCTCGCCCCGGGATGCCATAGGCATATGGGGCGACTCAAAAATGCATCAAATAAATAAATCCTCGCACCCACATGCTTGTGTAGGCACAACATCCACGCTTAAGGCTGCCTTTCAATAATAGAACCCAAGGTAGCCGCGAATCCCTTATCTCCCCTCTCTTTGGCCGTTCCTTTTCTTCCTGCTGGGCAAGCAGTCATACGAGCGGGACTGTGGGGGAAACAGCAGCAGCGGGTGTTTTTGGAGGCAGACTCTGCAGGAACGCGCTGCTCTGGCGAGCCAGCCCTGCTTGAGTTAGAGAGCAGGGGAGACTCCTAAATTGAGATGCTGGTGTCACCTTGGTGACCAAGTGGCAGCTGCCCTTGAGTTAGCCAGATTAAAAGAAAATAAGTCAGTCCAAAAGATCAGGACATCCCCCCCCCCCCCAAATCTGCCCCCAATTTATTTTCCTTCTTGTCAAAACCACTTGCTTCTGCAGGTGATGAGGAAGCCTGCTTTAAAAACTATCTCAGTGCCTTCACCTTATGAACCCAACCCTCCTCTTTCCAAGAGATCCAGGATGCACAGTTAACAGGAGTCTCCCCTCAGAAAGTAAAGTGAGTAAGCTATTTAGCAAGTGCTAACATCCTGTTCCCTCTGGTCAGTTTTTTGTTCTTGTGTTCTGTGAAATCCCTTCCAATTTTAGCAGGAGGCTGGTCTCTATTTATGGCCTGTAGTATTTAAGTGTCTCACAAGGGTAATGTGTATTTAACTTCACCACACATTCTTAAGCAAGAAAGTGCTGCTGTTCCCATTATACAGATGGGAAATTAAGGCAGAAAGGGACCAAGTGACTTGCGTATGGTTGTGCAGGAGGTTTGTGGCAAAGAGGGGAAATGGACCTGAGTCCCAGACTAGGAGCCTAACCACTGAATCTTTCTCCTTACGTAAGGCGTGCTGGAGAAAATCCCATTGCAAAAGCTTCTGAGGTAGCTTTTGTGTAAGCTGAGTGGAGGTAAATTGACTAGGTAAATACCTGATTTGCTTCCCGAATTCCCTCTATTTAGCTGTCTGGGCTCTTTACTGCATCTGTACGATTCTCCTTGCTCTCCATCCTGGCTCTGCTGGAGCATATAAAATGGCACTAACAGTTATTTCCTGTATAGGAATGTTTTCCTTATCAACAGACCACGTTTTGCTCCGTATAGCTGAGTACGAAATCACTTCTTCTGGAACAAACACTTAGGCATTTCAAGTTTGTTCCTTAAGGGTTGATTGTAAGATTACAGTTTTCGCAGTGTGCTTTTCTACAGTATTGAATTGCATTCCTTATTTTTTTCTTCTTCTTTCCTGCAGTATAAACGTGGGCTAGCTGTTCTATCTTTAGTGTATCATATTGCTGAATGAAAAAAATGGCAAATGAATTTTCACATGGCGTTAGTACAGTACAGCAAAGTCTCGATAGGCCTTGGGCATCTGTGTAAGCTATTTTTGTACAAGTCCTCCTCTGTGGTTTTGCACAAGCCTCCTTCCGAACGTAGGGGTTGCTCCCACAGATTTGCTTGTGCGGGCACATGCTGCCCACGTACCCTTCATTTTCGTTAGGGATGGAAAATCAAATGGGAGGGTTATTGCCTAGCAGTACATAGTCACCTTTTGAATCCTGAACCTTCTGTTTAGAACTGTCTGGAGGCCCATAGTAAAATAGGGCAACCTGAAGCATAAAAGGGTTGGAAACAGAATCCTAGAATTGTGGGATTGGAAGGGAACCTCAGTGGCCATGTAGTCTAACCCCCTGCTCCAAGGCAGGCTACCCTGTGCCAACAGCATCATAACCAGATGCTTGTCTCTCTGAACGTTCTCACCTAAACCCCGTGCCTGCGGCTGGAGAGCCATGCCGCTGCCCGTATGGCCTGGGTAGGGTGGGAAGCTAAACAGATGGGCGGGCGGGTCTAGGCCTATACCTGTACATCCGTATACTACTACACACACAGAGCAAGAGGGGAGAGGGAAAGGCTTGTGTCGTGCCTGAGGAAGGGTCCTGTGTGGCCTGAAAACTTGCATACTCTCACAACAAGAGTTGGTCCAATCAAACCGATCATCTGAACTCCTTTGGTTGAAAACAGACACACGCCTTAACTCCACTTGAACCCCGCTTTAACATTTCTTATGCATGTTGCAGGGCTGCCTAGGGCGCCAGTCCAGCCCTGCAACATGCATACAAAACGATAAAGTGGAGTTCTCTGCATCTCTGTCTTCACCCTTTGTCTCTCTCTCTTAACACTTGGGACCAATATGGCAACCACTCTCTCCCTTTGTGTGCACCGGGTGTAACCCAGAAGGACCTGGACTACAGAACCAGTTTTGCCCAGCTGTGTGGCTTTGTCTTTGAGCCTCCTTCAAGGATTGAGATGAGGCAGCACAGCCATATTGAAAACAAGCCTATCCTCAGACCTTCAGCAGGAAAGAGTTAGTGTCCTAAAAACCCCATTATTTGGACCTCTGTGGTTGGGATCCTTCCTTATTCTTAGATTTTTTTATTCCCACTCTCAATGCTCCAACACAGTGTTACTCATAGAGTAGAAGAGTGTGCGTGCGTGCGTGCGCAGCTATGGGGGTAATGGTGCAGTGTCAACAGGCCGTATTGCATCAAACCCGAGATAAAAACCAAAGAGGAAAGCAGATGAAAGTTCGTGCAAAATTAAAACCATGGTAAAAAGGAGCAGATCACAAAAGAGAACTTAAAAAGCGAGGAGCCAGCCAACGTTCTTTAAAAAGGCAAAAAAAGCAGCATCCATGTCGGCCTCATCAGGAGATATGCAGACGAGCAGGCGCAGCAGGGGCATAACGCCTCCCTCCCGCCCCCCGTTAGCCAGACACCTCTCTTATCCAGTCAAACAATCTCCTGAGGTGTCTGGATAAGAGGGTTACCAAGCAATAAAACGAACAAATTAAGTTCTCCCAATTAACTTTACTTCTTGATAGCTGTTTTGAACTGGCTATGTAGTCTACCCCATTTCGTTTTGTTGGATCACTTGCAACGTGTGAGATCCTGTGGGCTTCTTCATCAGCGATACTCATTTGAGTACCCGTTTCAGGGAGGGGAAAACTGTGCTAACGGAAAATGAGCTTGACAAGAAAGAATTAAATAATTGGATCAGCTACTGCTACAAAACTTGACCAGCCCTGGTGGCTACTGGTGTAGCGTGAGCAGAATTAGCCATGGGGAGACACAGGGAGAGTGTGTGCATGTGTTTCCTTTCTTTAAACTTTACCTGTGCCTTTGAGATCACATATCAGCATCTTGAAGGACATGAATTGTTCTAACACTTTGGATTGGCAATGCTTGTTTGGTTGTAAAGTCAACCGTGTGCAGGTCCTCTGATTCTCCAGCATCTGACTGAATCTTGCAGAACACACTTTAACAATGGCATCTACAGAACACTTACAACATTTTCTTTTTCCAAAAAAATAAAATAAAATAAAAATAAAATAAAATTGTCAGTTCCCTCTCCTCCCCCACCCCTCTCCGAACCTGTAGCATCTGGCAGCCGGAAAAGTACAGTAGGACTTTTCTGGCACCCTGGTGCAGAGCACAGAAGAATTCCATATTGTGACAACACATCAAAATAAATTGCTGTCAACAGACCAAAACACCAAGTGCTCTGATTCTATCTGACGTGTGAAGACTCAGACAGGCTGTCTTGACAAGTTGTGGTGGAGCACCTGCGATCGGCAGACGACAGTGATAGAAATCTGATTTGCCTGATATGCAGCACCTAGATATAATGTTAATGTTGGTGACAATAACTCTGCATAAAATTTCCAAGACACAGATCTGATTCTCCCCTACCCCTGTTACTCGTGTTCTTTTCTGTCTGTCTGATACCAGCTTTGTCTCCTTTTTCTGTTCATGTATCAACTGGAAATTTTTGTATAATAATACAATGTTTTGTTGGGGGTGACGGGTGGGAAGCCAACAAGAATGTGATAACAAGTTAAGGGTTTAATTCAGGCTGTTTTTGAGAATTGAAACGGCAGCCCCTCTCTCTTGGCTGCTCGAAGAAAAAGATCCATCATGAAATTTTATTTTACACCAATCATAAAAATAATCATAGCGGAGGTTGTATTAATTTCCTAACTCATCGCCCAAATGTTGAAAATAGGAGGTTAAAAGTCATGAGTTACAGTAAATCTTCCCTGAAACGTATGCAGTTTTAAACTTCTTGATGGGGGCAGGGAGGGGGAAATACCATTGAATAGGTGGTTAATTTTTACCTCTCAGTGCCACTAAATGGTATTTCTTTACAGCAGCATTGTATATTGCTCGTTTCCAAATGTGTAAAACATCTCATGACTCCAGAGTTTAATTATTGGAACTTAACACTATCTTGTCTGTTTCAGACCTTCCTTCCCAATAGAAATGGGGTCTATCTCATCCTGCCATTGGCAAGTAGGAGAAACAACAATGCGTCTAAATTTGACTTTCTATCTATCACTTCTCCTTATGCATATTTAAAGTTTTCTGATTTGAAACTGTGTGTGTGTGCGTGTGCGTGCGTGCGCGCGCGCACATGCACGTACAGCAGTGGGGAATTATTTTAGGAGCTATTATGGCTTTGGTCAAACACAAACAAAATTCTGTCTTGCTGGTGGCTTTTTGGCTTCCTGACTAAAACCATGTGTCATGTAGTTAGAGTTTATTAGAAGTACACTATGGCCAGTTTCCAAACCAGTTTCCTGGAGCAAAGTGCTGCTATTCTGATTTGAATACCCTATGGCAAAAATAGGTTTTAAGCCTACAGACTGAGATCTGCCCTGGCACTAATGGTAGAAATCAATTCAGCGTCCCTTGGTCTGAATCCATGGGATTTTTGCTTTGGGCTTTCTGTTTGATATCTCGTTTAAAGAGCAAGGATGGAAATAAATAATTAAAAGGCCCATTCATTGCTTTCCTGTGGTGGATGTTTAGGTTGTAATGTCAGATCAAAAACCTTGTGAGTTGTTTAGGAACTGCTTGAGAGGAGAAACTTTAGAAAAATGCCACTGTCCACTCCAGAAGCTTTAAGGGTGGAAAGGAGGTTTTTGAAATTACCATTCGTTCCTGTCTGTATTGTTATTTTATCCCTTAAAGGCTCCTAATGAGAAATAGAGCCTCATTATGATTTTAAGGATGAGAGGGGAAGGCTTTTAATTAATGATATGTAAATGGTCTTGAATTGATTATGTTAGAATATCAAGAGAGATGGGTAGAAGCTGTGGTGTAATATATTTTAATTAAGAATTAATTAAAAATGATGGCAATTTCATAAAGCCTCACAGAAAATAGTGGAATTTACTTTCTGTCAGGAGTAAATTAGCCAGTGATTAAATAAAGGGTCTGCATTAATAGTGGAGTTATTTTTAAACTGCGCCATGAAGAATTGTGTTAATTTTCCCTAAATAAGTAAAATAAGAATTTAATATTTGCAAACGGTTTTTAGTAAATGATGGCAGGATGCAAACTTAGTTTTGTTCACCTTGCGCCGTTCCAGCGTCATTGAGACGTTGGTTTTAAAGAAAGGGGTCGTGTTTGTAAAGAGAATGGCATCCAGATCACTGTGCGGGGAGTAGCAGAGGTGAGCGAGTGGTGGGTGACAGAGAGCACCCTTCTTTCTGCTGGACTTGTTCTTCCATCCAGCTTTGTGTTTCACATGTGTCTTGAGATCTGGGCAGTGATGGGGAAGAGTCTTTTACTGTACGAAGTCACGGGCTGGAGAAATTGTAATTACCAAATGTAAATGGCATTAATGCAAGATTTTTGTTCCATATTTTCTCCCTTTTTGTTTCTTCCCTTCATCACCAGTTCTTTATTAGCACTGATACCAGTTCCTTTCCCGTAGTGAGGTGCAGGTGACCTTTTCTGTAGAATGGACTTTAGAAAATCCTTATTTATCCAGATTTTTTAGTTTGCCCATCACCATTGTACTAAAATACTAATGAAGAGAGTATGTTTTTTCAGTCGGGTTCAAGTCTGCATAGGCGAAGTCCACAGGTGTACATGGCTTGGCACTATGCACTAGACTAGAAGACTACCCCTTTCTTTAGGAAGCTTGAAAGTAATCGATTCCAGTCCTGCCATGACTTACATGAGTGATGCACTATGCCTGGGAGCAAAATTGTACGTCTTTGCAAGATCAGAACCTCAGGCTCCAGTTCTGCAATCCTTACGAGACTCTGGGTGCTTTCTCATAATACTTCCCACGCATTATTTACATCCGGGAAAGAATCCAGGAGACAAAGCATGCACGGGGTTTGTAACATGGGACCGCTCCCACGCACATTTTTGCCAGCGATCCTGCGGGGGGGGTTGCAGAGTAGGGACATCCAGCCCTGCAATCCTCCGCAGGATCACCGACAAAAATGTGTGTGTATGTTACAAACCCCACACATGCTTTGCCTCCCGGATTCTGGAGGCAAATTGTGCTTGGGAAATACCTTGGGAAAGCACCCTAAGGTGAGCAAGATCCAACTCCTGGTTCTGGGTCACTTCTCTATGAAATACCATTGCTTTAAACAAGAGTGTGTTTCCATCTCTCGGATGTATTGACAGGCATAGCAATCAGCCAGGCCAATAAGTCCTATAGCTAAAAGCCCCTGATGCTTGTAGGAATGGGAGGCGGCGCGCACATGCAGCCAAGCCAATGCCCGGACTCTTGACAGTTGCTCGACCAGTTGGTAGCAGGGAAGCTTTTCACGCACGCTTGTGCTCATCTTCCCTCTTGTCCGTCTTTTCTCAGCATGGCTGTGCAGCCTCCTTTGCTCAGCCCTACGCTGGGTGCTGGGTCCCAGGCTCTAAAATTGAACCAAGATCAGCAACAAAAACAGGCAAGTCCTACTTGGAAAATAAGCATATCCATTACCAAAAAAAAAAAAAAAAAGTCTTTTTCTTTTTGAAAGCTCTCTAGCTGGGAGATCCCATGCTGACACGTTATGTGGGTTTCATGCACTTTTACATGCTATTCAGTAAATGGGTTTTATGCACTTGTTTAGTCTGCTATTCAATAAAAAGCATTACCATAGCAACTGCTCTGTCACATGGTAGGCACCCATGCTGTCTGAGATAAAGAACATGTTTTTAAACAGCATATTCTTTAAAGCTTCTGTCTTAAAATGCAATTTTTGATAATTTTTCTCCTAGAGAATATGTACACATGGCAAACAACTCCTTGTAATACCTGGTGTATCTACCATGATTTTGTTTTTCGACTTGGTCTTTTATCTGTCGATGCTGACATAAACACCACGGAATATATACATTTTGGAGGTGGTGCATTAGTGAGTTGGGCCTGTTAACAGCTAGGAACTCAGGATTTTCTGTCCCACTGACGAACCTCATCTGGTGGTTTTTCCGTAGCAGGAGCCAATGCATGATGCATCAGAGAGACCCCCAAATGCTTGTGATGTGGGTAGCTTTGAGAGGACAATCTTTTTACCGTTAGCTTGTTTGGAAGCTCCTCCAAACAGCATATCCCTGCTGTGATGTACCACCTCTCCAATGGGCCGAGAGATTGGGAGTTCAGTGGCTGGTCTCCAAGCCCACACTCCTGCATGATGACACAAGAGAGTGCCAGCTGGAACAGCCCATTTAACTGATGAGTCCTAATAGGCAAAGTTGTAGGGGATCAGGCTTTGCTAACCGGGTGGGCTGAGTGATGCTTTGGTTAAGGTTCCGCTCGGTTCTCTCTACTCGAATCCTCTGTTTATCAGGATCTGAATAGGTGGCAAAGAGATGAGCAGGGCAGACCGTGGAAGGTGCAGAGAAGTAACTTGTAAATGTTTGTGTGCCACTTGCCTTTAAAACGAAAGCTTTCCAGTGCCCCATTTTGGCATCGTCTGGGGAGCTGCTTTCTAAAATATTAGTAATTGAGAAAGTTCTTCACAACTCACTGCCTAGCCCTGGAAATAAAGCTGCCAAAGTATGTGAGGTTGTAAGAAACGTTGTTAAATTGAGTAAAAGCCCATCAGAACATCAGGGTGCATTCCATTTTAAGTACTCGGCTCCCCACATGATGCTATCTAATTGTTTCTTGAATGATCTCGATGTTTCTGCCTCACTAAACTTGCCTGCTAGGCCATTCCAAATTTAGGATTCTCTGCATGAAAAAAAGGCCTTCTCAACTTAGCCAGTAAATGGGCTTCCTAGACACATTTTTATGCCTTCTCGGTTTGGGAGCTAAGAATATAAGTTATTTGTCCCCCTTTTCCCCACCTCAGAATACTAGATTTGGAGCACTTTTTGCATGTGCCACTTGCTGTTGGGTTTAGTTTTGTAGTGTTGGAAAGAGGCTGGCACAGATCTCCATATTTCCTTAATAAGGTCGTACATCCGCACAACCAGAGTGCCAGCCATGCCAGCCAGGGGCACGTACTCTCTGATACTTGGCCAACACTTCAAAACATGATCATGGCCAAGATTAACCAAAGCAGCTTCTAAGAAACGAATTGAACGACGCTGGTGTTATTCTCGTAGCAAACCCCACTATTTTGGGTTGCATGGATTGTGGGATTAACTTTTTTTTTTTTTTTTAACATGAAAAAAGTTTGCGTATACATCAGGGGTGGGGAGCTTCTGGCCCACAGCCCACTTCCAGCCCATGGTCTCCCCTCCATCCGGCACGTGGAGGCTTCCACATTTATTTATTTGGTTCACTTTTTACCCCACCCTTCCCACAAAGGTTCAGGATAGCTTACAGAGATATAAAAACATACAACCTTCTCGCTAATCCCTCCACACTGTATGTAGCCTGCTGTCCTTTTCAGAGCGGCTCACCAAGAAAGGGGGCAGCCTGCAGAGGGCTGGGACCAACTGTTACCAGTACAGCTACTCCGAGTCCTCCCTCTAGCATGCAGAGGCTCTGCAGAGGGTGGGGGCACAGCCACATGCACCCCCTCTCTGTTGCGTACTGTCCCCTGATGCACGTAGTACAGTATATTAGTGAAGTACTCTGGGCTGCACCCAATGCTCCCTGAAGTTAATAGAAAGACTGCTTCTGCATTTACTTGACCTAGCGTTGCATTTGTGAGATGCTTCCCCTAAGGCCTAGCGCTCTGGGCAGGGTCTCGGCAGAGCTGGAATCGACTCCACTGACAGATCATGCCCACTTCTCCCTCCCATCCGTCTCTGTGTTATTGCTGTGGATTATTGGTGGGGCAGAGATGCCTTTATGTTGTGGGTTTGCAGCGCCCAACACGGGAGGTTCTAATCTCAGGCAAAGCCTCTGGGCGCTACCGATATTAAAATAAATGACTAATGATTTGTCTTCACTCTGATAATTCTCCTAACCATCCATGTCTCTTTCACACCACGAGATTGGGCCCGTGCAATCTATCGTTTTGGATTTTGTAGTGTCATATGTGCAGATTCCTGTGAGGGTGGGTGGGGGCTTTCTTCTCTTCTTCCCTTTCACTCACTCCCCCACATGACATGTTCGATAGAGAATGGAGATGTCTTGGTTTTTGAACTAGCCACTGTTCTGAGCTACAAAGGAGGGAAGAATTAACATTCCTCACGAGCCTCCAACCATATTAATTACTTGTCCTGCACTCAGGTGCATGGCGTTATCTGCAGAAGTCATTCCAGGGTCTGCCAACTAGACCTCCAGCTGCTAAAAACCCAAACACACACCTTTGAAAACTTGACCAAAAATAAAACCACAATAGTTTTATGACCATCTTCTACGCCAATCAAGCATGTACAAATGCAGCCAAACGAAGATCTTGGATGGATTCGTCTGACTGTAAGCTGGTTGGGGCAGGAATTGTCCATATATGTGTTTGTGCAGTGCCACTGCCTACTACATGACCTAGTCCCCAGTTTGCTGTTGGATACTACTGATATAAGAAAGGAGCTTGCCAAGAAGTTTATCAGCTTTCCCAATTTTGCAGCATGAGTGACTGGTAGATGTGTCCCTGGTTAATACCTATAGATGTAGGAGCTGTTAAATTTCTCAGGCCACTTTCACACGTTACCTGGGGTGAGGGTGGAGAGGGAAACTTCCATCAAAGCAATTGTAGCTCTCTCTTATGCTGTGAGGATGCATTATTCTGTCTTTATGCCGCAAGAACACTCGCGCATGACATCGTTCAAAATGGTATTTTACAAGGTACCATTGTAAACTAGTGGTACATTTTACAAGTACGTTCTCCATGTACAGTGCTCTATGCAGAATAGCACATTCTCATGTGCACTAATTCCCATCATAAGAGAGCTACAATTGCTTTCATGGAAGTTATGCCCCTTCCCCAGGTAATGTTTGAAAATGCCCTCAAACCTTCTCATGCCCCCTCCTGCTACCACTAGGATAAATTTCATGCTCTCCTGTTTGAGAATGGGGACTATGCATCTATACAGTGTGCGGCAGAATGGAGGCATCTACATGCTACAGTCAATGATAATAGAGCAGCACGTTGAGTTTAAGATCATGCTGTTGGTTTTCAGGGCTTTGAATGGTCTAGGTGCTATTTAAATTTGAGACCTGTACCTGGAGCATTGCCCGGATGGCTGTCTGCACTTAGAAACCATCTGCTGTTTGGGGATCCTGCCATTGCGCCCTAAGTCAGCAGGCAATCAGGCCTTTGCTGTGACGGGTCTGTCCATGTGGAACTCCCTCCCTCCAGAAGTCTGTCTCAGTTCCTCCCTCTTCACCTTTAAAAAACACCTGAAGACTTATTTATTCTCTAGTGCTTTTAGGATTCACTGCTGGTTTCTCTTTACGTTCACTTTTAAATTGTTGTTTCATGGATTTATATTTGAAATGGTTTTATATTGTTTTGTCATATTGTTATATTCTGAAGCTCTCCAAGTGGTTTTTGGTAGGGGGGGGGGACACTATAAAAATAAAATTACTAATAATATTGAAGGATTGGGAAACGTTTTTCTATGTAGAGTTGCACCTCGAAACTCAACACAACAGTTCAGCTTCATGGGAGCTCTAGAATAGCATCATTCATGAAAGTTGGAGACCCTTGCATTTCCATGGCTCTGGCCTGCTGCATGGCAGGATTGTGGGGCTGTTTAGCTGCTTTGTGGAGTGAAAGATTCCCTTTGCTTGCAAGACAGAGTTCCCCAATGTAGGATGCTTTGCTGTGAAATAGTTATATGTAAAACCGACCACCCCAAATCTCCCGATTTATTTGTAGCGAAGACGAGAGCTGCCGTTTCAGTCGTAGAAGAGAGAGCGAGAGCCCCTCAGCCCCACTGAGCTGGTTTATGTTACCTAGTGCGACGTGCACATCACAAATGGCTAATAAAGATTTGTCATAACAGAAGCCCTATAAGCAGAAAGGAAGCCATAGTTTATGGCTCTTGTGCTATCTGGCACCATTCATTAGTGGATTCTGTGCTAGTAATAAAATTTTACAGGTTGATCATTTAAATGCAAGGTTAGAAATAAATTTGATGATCCAACTGGAAAAGTAACAGAGACTGGTCAGTCTGTCTTTTCCCATTCCTGCTGCTCCCCTCCACCCCCACCTCTGCAATCGATATATCAAGTGACATTAGACCAAACACATCAGATTAGGCTATAGTTAAACAGTTTACTCATAATAAGAGGTTATTGATCACTGGGGCTTCAAACAATGCCGGCTTGCCAACACAGAGATTTTGTTTGTGGGTGGGGGGGGGACGTGGGTTTGGAGAGGGGTAAAGAAGTGTATGTGATTGCTGAGTTGCTGCCTAATTCCTAGTACCAGCTCTTGTGTCTATTTGCTCTTCTTTTAAAAGTGTCCTGGACCCTTTGATGCGATAGAGGAAAATCAGCAACATAGGTCTCCCTCTTTGTTCTAGGCTAAGCAGCAAGCTTGCTTTCTGCAGCTATCTTGATCAATGAGAGAATGCCTGATATCAAAACCACACGGAGCGGAGTGTAGCTGCAGGGCCATCCCTTGAGAGGTGTTTTGATTGGAGCTGGGAGTTTTGTATTGAAAGAGGAGGGAGACAGACAGGTTGTTTGAAAAAATTCCCTTTAGACCAAACGCTTATGTTGGAGCTGAGCTACAAACACTCCCCATGTAAGAAGTGCAGCTTTATCAGGTTTCTAGGTTAAATGCTGTCCTTTGGAATATTGCATGCAATCCACATAGCTCTTCCTTTGCCCCGATCTTCCTGCAGCTCATTAGCATTAATTGTGCAGAGTATGACTGTTATCAGGCTAATTAGACTTTTATTGTTTTAATACAAGATTTTGCTTTTCTTTAACCCCTTTTTAGCTGTTCTCCTACAAACATGATTCAAAGTCTGTTCGTGTAGGTCCCAGCCAAGCAAGCCGGAAGCTGATGCTGCTTAGTTCCTGCCAGGATCAGGCAGGGCTTTATTTCCCTGGTTAACCAAGGAGGGAGACCTGTGCTCTTTTGTGCATCGTTCTTGGCATAAATGATGCAAATTGGAGTGTGATAATTTTTCTTTCCTTAGCAAACCTGTTTTCTGTGAATTCTACAGTTCTTTAGGAAAGGAGAGCATAGTTCCTCCTCCGAACTTGTTGGTTTTTCAGAACAGCCTGGCACAGCAAGTTGCTCTAATATCTAACGCAGATCTGCTGCCTGTTCCATAGGAAGTGGAACTTGGCTTAGCCATCCCATCATTGGCTTTGCTGTTAGACTATTTAATACAAAACATCCCCTATCTTTGCAATGGCGATGTTTTTCAGGGCAATGATATATGAATAATGTTAATTCTAATATACAGTTAATTTTGACTGATTCAGCAACTTGCTTTTCAGTTTCTTCCCCCCCCCCCCCCCCCACGGACAGCCCTATGCCTGGTTGCAATGTTAGACTTCCTAACTCTCCTTAATTAAAATGAAAATGTGAGCAACACAGAAATATTTTGCAGTCCTCCTGGCCGAGGGGAAGCAGAAGCCGGAGTGATGGTTGTTTAATAAGATTATAATTGGCGAGTGAAAGCCTTGTGATCTATTTGAAGACTGTTTTGGTCCTGGTGCGGCGCCGCGGCAGGCGAGCCCCAGGTGCCTGGCCGAGCATCCCTTGCCGACATCTGGAACCAGTTGCAATACATCACTGTCAAACCTGCTTTCTAGACGTATCTGCATTTACACATTAGTTACCCACGCAGCACTCATCAAAAAAGCTGAACAATCTTGACATGGCGTCCCTTGTGGAACTTCAAAGGTGAACCGAAGTTGGGAGGCAGAGTCTCGCGTCACTGTCTGCTGCGCTTTTACAACAGGAAGCCTGATTAAAACTGAAAGGAAAAATTTATCGTCCGCTTCTGCTTTGTATCCTTTTTACCTCCAAAAAGAATATTTTGTTTCCTATGAACATCTGTAATATAGTGCTTTTTCATGTCTCTTGTTTCCAGTAAGCAGCAGTATCTAGCTGGACTGGGTATTCAGGAGAGACTGTTGGTTGTGTTTTTGTGAATTATTGGCGGTATTTCCTTCCTTCTATTTTTAAATATTTATCTTGGCGAAGCCATCTTAAATTTGAAAGCCAGGCTATCGCCCGTGCAGATTTGTAGTTTGGAGATGGATGCAACTTTAATCCAGGGAGTTTATCTAATTGGGTGATGGTACAAACCCCACAGCAAAATGATCCTGCGTTTGTCAACACATTGAAATTAACAACACTTACACCTGTTAATATCAAGCACTGACGAATGGGAAGCGAAAGCAATTGAGGGTTTACACAGGTGGGTTAGGAGTTGGAAGCTGTATGTTTTTTAAGAATGGAATTAAGGCAAAATGCAGGCAGCCATCATGAAATGGGCCTCCTTTATATAATACATGTAGGTTGCTTAAAAAACATCCTCATTAAACTGAGCAGTCATGAGGGGTCAAATGTATAAAAATAATTTATTTATTTTTTAAAAAAAGTCTCCCCTTTTTCAAAAGATGCCTGTCCAGTCTTCGAATGGATGGGCAGTAGAAAAGTGCACCAAGACTGTATTGTAGCTAGGCAGACACTGCCCTACCAAACAGGCCTCAAAGGCAGCCGGTAAGGTCAAGCCCTGCCAACTACATGGAGGAACAACCCTAGAGTTATTGAGAACACCTACATCAGCCTCAGGATGTTCAAGTGAAGAGATCTCCCGCAGGATGGTCCCGCCCTGGTGTGGGGAAGGCATAGTTTAGTAGCAGTTGGGTGTAGCCTCTGTGCTTGTTGCTGTGAGATAGTCTGGAGTAGGGTTAACGTACTTTAAAAGAGGACGCTTATGAAAAATACATGGTGCAGGGCTGCATTGGTTCCAAATACACAATTCACATGTATTTCTTTGAGTGGGGCTCTATTGACTGTTGCCGATGGGAGCTGTGCCTGCTCAGATCAGCCTCAGAAACTTCTCAAAGCAGTGCTTCTCTCGTTCTCCATAGTCCCTCCCAGTGTGGCTCGTGCAGTTTTGGCGGCACTATAAAAGGGGGGTAGGGTGCAAGTTACCTCAGTTCTGTCCAACTGCCACAGGGATCGGCAGTTCTAGGAATTCTTCTCAGCGTTTACCCCTGATTTGCCATTTCTCTGAAAAACTGGTCAGCGGGGCGCGGGTCAAGACCCAGGACCACACTCTGCCTTCCACTCCTAAGAGGGGAGGATTTAAGAAATGCCTCATGGTCAATTCCTTGATGGGCACGGCGAATGCCTCGTCTTCCTAGGGGTCTCGCACAAACTGTTGGGATGGCGGACGTGTGCAGGATCACAAAATGCAGTTCAAGTTCTTACCAACTAAGACGGCTCTAGAGGCACCCAAAGAGCAGATCGCGCAGGTGCAGTTATAATTTTGCTCTGTCCCAGAAACCTGACTGAGCACCGCCCTCAGTAGTCACTTCCTCACCGTCTGCAATGACACCATTGGCACCACTTTCCCCACCGGCGGAGACACCTCCGGAGCAACTGCTAAGCGCCTTGGCACCGGCGCCTTCCTGGCACCAACACCACACAGTGGCACGATGATTCCGATGGCACTGACCATTTCTCCCAATACTTCAAAGTAATCAAAACATGTCATTTTTTCACCTGCATTTAAGCGGGACCGTAAATCCAAGCATAGCTTTAAAAGATAGAAGCAGGACAAATCCGAAGAGAAGGATTGGACTCCTAAATGCCCCCAAGAGAAAATACATCACACGATACCACCAACTTCACCGCCCCAGTATGGCTCAATCTTAGTATCCAGGTACCCCATGGATGCCTATTTCTATACCAGCAATGCCTTTCGGGACACCAGAAAGTTCTATTGGGCAATCTCCTCATTTCTCACCAAGCTATTCCTATTTAGATACAGAGGAACTGTACCATCCTCCCTCCTTTTACCACTTCCACCGCACAGCAGCTCCGGCTCAGACCTGGCTACGCAAGCCTGTGCTGCTAACTTCGCAGCACCCGTCTACATCTCCCGCAGATTGGCACGGGTACTCCACTCTGGCCTTTGGTCAACCTTGCCATCATTGGCTGCAAGTTCTGTGCTGGCCTTCTCCCAGGTACCTGTCATACCCATGAGACCCGACTATTTATCACAACAATGACCCACAGCACTTTCTAAAACCAATATTGAGGCCATCTGGAGCAACTCCATCAGCCTCCTTGGGTAAGCCGATTTCTTTAACTCCCCTACTCTCACTAATTTATGTCAATGGGGTTCTCCACCACTGGGGCAAAGGCACAGACTCCTCTCGCCCAGATAACTCTGACACTAAAAGCTATCTCACGGCAGCCCAATCGGCTGGCACCGCCTCTGACTCCTCCTGTCACAGACCAGACCACTGAACTCTAGCCTGCCCTGCTGCCTGCACCACAGGGAGCGCATTCACAGACCCCATCCCTCCTGACTTCACTATCTCCACACAAAGATTGAGAATTTACCTTTCGATGAGTAGAGGTTCTTTGCAGTAAACACGGATGATGTCCTGGCAAAGGTAAAAGACACTCAAAGGACAGCTTATGCCCTGGGAGTCCCCTTTAAGACAAAGAGGCAATATATGTCAACACCCTCATACCAATGTACCTGGTTCTCATCCAGTTATGTACAAAAATCAACGAAGTACTTTCCATACGCCAAACTCATACGCCTCAAACTCAACAGAAATGACAATGCAAAACTAAGGGTGCATTCTGACGTGCATTTAATTTGCACAGCAGCGGCGGCGGTATCGTGCGATTTAAAGCAACGTGCACTTCCGGGTTGGTGTGAATGCACCAATTCAATGTAACGCAAACTATTGGAGTGCGGTTTTAAAAGCTGCTCGGAGCAGCTTTCAAAACCGCACTCCAACAGTTCGCATTACGCTGAAATGTGCGCACTAGGTGCATTCACACCAACTAACCCGGAAGTGTGTGTTGCTTTAAATTGTACGATGCTGCCGCTGCTGCTGTGCGAATTACGCGCACATCTGAATGCAGCCTAAGCAACGCCCACATCGGCCCACAAAGCCCACAACCTCTACCTCTAAACAGAGATCCTATTTTTAACACTGAAGACCAGAGCTCAGAACCATTTCCAGCAGTTAATCGGCCATTTTCTGACAAACTGACCCATCATGCCACCATATGGTCCCTTGTTTTTATTCTCCATATTTTCTGGTACCCAAAAAAGATGGAGACTATTGAACCATCTTGGGCCTAAGATATCTCAACAAGTTTAAGCTTATAAAATTCAAGCTGCTAACACTCAAGAGAAGCCTCCCATGCCTTCCTAAAGGAGCATGGTTCTCTGCTCTGGATTTAAAGGATGCTCGTATTCCCATCCTGCCTCCTCATACAAAGTACCTCAGGTTTATGTGTAATGGTTCTCACTACCAATACAAAGTCTTCCCCTTTTGGACTGTCCTCGGCCCCTAGGGCAGCCTTCCTCAGAAGGTGGGGCATATTTGTTTCCCTCTACCTTGATGACTGACTGATAGTTTCCCATTCCCAGCACTCTCTTCAAAATGATATACAATTTACCATAGATCTGTTCCAGCAACTGGGATTTGTTATTAACTCTTCAGAAATCCATTCTAACCCCTACACAAAATATTAGTTTTATAGGTGTTGACCTTGACTCGATTAATCAAAGAACATTTCTTCCCCAAGAAAGAGAGGCAACAATAAGATACTCCATCAGTCAGCTCTATGACCTTCTGAGACAGCTTGTATGGGTTTTCCTCCAACTTTTAGGATACATGGCATCCATGACTGTAGTTGTCATGCATGGCCGTCTGCATACGAGACCCTAACGGCATTGGCTCCAATGGAAATAATCCCTGATTTCAGACAACCTCATGATGCACCTTACCATTCCACAATCTATCCACCATACCCTACATTGGTGGACTGTAGATGACAGCCTGTTTCAGGAAATGTCCTTCCAAAGCCAATCACCCCAAATTATCTTCACCACAGACACTTCTATGTCAGGATGGGGTACCTGTTGTCTGGACATGCAAATAAGTGGCCTATGGAATATATGGGAGCTCACATTCCATATCAACCTGTTAGAGCTAAGAGCCATAAGTTTGGCACTAAAAGCATTTTTACCTCCTATTTGGGGCAAGACCGTTAAAATCGCCACCAAAACACTGCAGTGATGTGGTACCTCAACATACACAAAGGTACCTGCTCTACACGTCTGTGCAGGGAAGCTACAAAACTATGGACATGATGCTTATCCCACCAGATACATCCCATAGCCACACATCCTGCCAGCAAGTTCAATACTACTTCGCCTATGCATCAGAGCCTGCTTGAAGAACTAACAGAGGTAACTTGTGCCCTACCCCACCCTTTTATAGTGCCTCCAAAACTGCATGAGCCGCATCGGGAGGGGCTATGGAACATGAGGCAAGAACTGCTTTGAGGAGTTTCTGAGGCTGATCTAGTTCCCATTAGTTTGAGTGATGGAGCCCATCTCAAAGAACCAAGGTTACAGGTAAGTAACCCCAGTTTTTCATAAGTGGGGGTATTTGTCCTTTCTTGGTTCCACCTGTGTGGAGCCTGGGGGTGCTCCTGGATTCCCAGCTACACCTGGACTCCCAGGTGTTGGCTGTGGCCAAAGGTGCCTTTCACCAATTATATCTGGTGAAGAGGCTCCATCCATATGTTTCGGACTCTGATCTCGCCACTATCATCCATTTGCTCGTCACCTCGAGGCTAGACTGCTGCAATGCGCTCTACATTGTGCTGCCCATGGTGACAGTTCAGAAGCTGCAGCTAGTGCAGAATGTGGCAGCCCATCTCCTTACGGGAATGGGCCTCAGGGAGCACACAACATCAGTGCTCTGGGCACTGCACTGGCTGCCTATTGTCTTCTGGGCCCAATTCAGGGTGCTGGTGTTGACCTTTAAAGCCCTTCACGGTCTGGGCCCTACTTATCTGAGTGATTGCCTCACTTCTCGGCCCCTGTGGTCATCCAGGGGCGCCCTCCTGGAGTTCCTCACCATCGATGGGTGTGGATGGACAGGAAGGCATTCTCAGTGACTGCGCCGTTGCTCTGGAATTCCCTGCCAGTGGAGATTGGCCTCAGCCCGAGACTTCTCGCCTTCCGACGAAACCGTAAGACCTGGCTCTTCTGCCAGGCGTTTGGCGGGGGAGGGGTCTGTTGAGGTTAAGGGGGGTATTGTTTTTGATTTTTAGGGGTTGTTTTTTGCACAGGTTTTATAGTTTATTATGGTTTTATTATCAATTTTAATGTTGTTTATATTTTTATGTTATGATTGTTGTTTCTTTATTAGAATTTGTAAGCCACCCTGAGTTGCTGTAATGAGAGGGGCAGGGAGGGTATACATTATTATTATTATTATTATTTTATTGTTGTTATTATTATTATTATTATTAAAGTGCCCTCTCTTAAAGGGGAGGTACAGTAGCCCTAGTCTGGCGGGCACAAACGGCTTGGTCACTGCTGACAGAAAAGGTCATAAGCTTTTTTTCTGCCAACACCTGATTGTAGCCCACTTGAATAGGACTTGGGTATTTATACTATTACTGAGTTTCCCCCATCTTATTAATGCCATCCTCCAAAGGGTAAGTGCTGGTTCTGGTGTATAATGTAAAAATGTCTCCGCATTCCTTCAGCTGAGCAGAATTTTTCTAATTCTACTCTGTTGATTTTTCTAGATTTTTCAGCGGCTTTTGATACAGTTGATCATGAGGTGGTGTTGACATGACTGCGGGACCTGGTCAGGGTACATAGGGCTACTCTTGAGTTGGTTCCATTCTTTCCTGTGTGGGAGGTCTCAGCAGATGATGATGGGTGATTGCTCATCATCTCCTCATGACATCTCTTCTGCTCTGTCTCCCTTCTTGTTCAATGTGTATCTGAGGCCGCTGGGCACAGTTGTTTGAAGGTTTGGGGTGAAGTGCCATCAGTATGCTGTTGACACCCAGTTCTAGCTCTGGTTTTTTTATCCGACCCAGGCCCTGCAGTCTCGGTGCAAACCCAATGCCTGGCTGTGGTCGGGGACTGGATGAGGGTGAGCTGACTGAAACGGAACCCTGACAAGTCTGAGGAGATGATGGTTGACCAGCCTTGTGACTTGGAGGGGATTGGGATTCCTGTTATTGATGGGGTCCTGCCCTCTCTGGTCAGTCAGGTTCGCAGCTTTGGAGTGCGTCTGGATCCTTTGCTGCGCCTGAATCGTCAGGTTGCGGTGGTGGCCAAAAGCCTTGATGACTGTTCATAAGCTGCAGCTGGTGCAGGATGTGGTGGCCCGGCTCCTTTTGGGGATGAGTCACAGGGAGCGCGTTACACCAGTGCTCTGAAGTCTGCACTGGCTGCCTGTATAGCTTTCCAGGCATAATTCAGGGTGCTGGGTTTGATCTTTAAATCGCTACATGGTCTGGACCCTACATATCTGAGCGACCGCCTGTCCTACCATGTTCCATTGCAGCCCCTGCCGTCAGCTGGGAACACAACACCCTCTTGCAGGTTCCGAAGGACGGGGGCGGTTGCGAAGGCATTCTTGGTCAGTGCCGCAGTTTTGTGGCACTCCCTTCCCTGGAGGTTTGTTTGAGTCTGAGCCTGGCTATCTTCTGGAGGCGGTGCAAGATGCTTTTGTTTTAAAGCATTTGGCGGGTGGGGAATAGGGGTTGGTTTGGAGGTTGTGGGGGTTGGGGAGGGTTGATGAGAAAGGTTGGGGGGGGGTGTTAGAGGTTTTTTACGCTATTCTACATGTTTTTATATGCTGTGTTTTGTCAGTCGCCCTGAGCCATTTTGGAAGGGCGGGGGGCAGGGGAATTGGAAAAGTAAATAAATAAAATAATTTCTTTGTAGGAACAATGTAGCTAGCATTGTCCTGCCCAGTTGTAACTGTTAGGAAAGTCAGCTGATTTTTCAGTTCTTGGAACCATAAAGGTTTCCCCTCATTCAGGAGACCTTTTCTCCATGGGCGGCTTCTTCTCTTCCTGTCATTGGGCAAAACACCTCATGCCTAGATCCTCCCTAGCCCTGGGAAATTGTGCCAGGGGGCTCTTGCTGATTGCCTGTGTGTGTCCACATGGACATTGTCATCCCTTGGTTTATACTTGCCTTGGGTTGTTCATTCAGTAGCCATGTTGCTTCATGCACCGGGGGTGGTGATGAAGGGGTGTGTGTGTGTGTGTGGTGGGGGGGTTGGTGTAGGCTTCAGCGTTTGTGGAACTTGTTCTAGTTAGTAGCGGGGGGCTGAAATAATTTTCTTCTTGACACTTAATTGGAGCAATAGTTGTTCCAACATTCCCCTGATTCCAGAGCCTGAATCCATTACGGACGCAAGCAGTGATCCAGTAAATAGTCCAGCTACCAGATAGATGGCAGCACGAACAAGGCTAGCTAGAGAATTTTTAGGCCCGAGTGCTACTTTCTGAGGCCTGGGTCCTTTGTCCCGTCAAGCTGTCATTCCTTACATTTCCCCCTAAATACGAATCCCAGCTGTGGGGCTGTTTCTGAGTTCCCATGGGAAGCGCTGGAAGTGTCCTGTGGCTGTCCTATTTAAATGGGAAAGTCACAGAACAGTGGAGACGTGCGATGCATGATCGCAGCCCATTCCTGCAGCTGGCAGCGAGAGCATCCCACAGAAATACTTTCACAGATGGGGAAGCCCTTGAAATAAATAGAAGATTTTCCCAAGTTGGAAGATTTTCTTTTAATCTCTTTCTCCTTATTCTTTTTAAAGGTCTGCTTCACTGGCAACATTCCTGTCTAGATCAGCTCAACAGTGTTCTTCCAGGCCTGTGTGCCTTGGATATTTGTTTTGGACTGGATTTCTGGGCCTGTGGTTTCATGCAGTGTCAGCTGTGTTGATGTGGGAGTTGGGATGATTTTGAAATTGTGGCTCCCCCAGTCCCCCTCGCCTTTGTTCCTGATGACTTTATTCCTGGGTTTGGAAAAAGCCCTGCCCAACTTTGATCCCTTGGCCGTTGTGTTGTCATCTTCTC
>QEPC01012679.1:8661292-8676228 GCA_003113815.1 Sphenodon punctatus | reverse complement strand
GGGGGGGGGGGGGTTCTTTGTGGCATTTTTGAGGCAGATTTTTGGTTAATCACCAACTGGACAATGAGATGACATTTTCTCTCATTGCACAGGCCTTGTGCTGGCCTTGTGCCCACTGAAGAGCTTGCTAAGCCCAAAAGAAAACAAGTACATAGGCATGAAATCGCAGTGAAGTGGTTGCCCTTTCTCGAAATACTAGAACTAGGCAGCACTCTGTGAAGTAACTGGCAGCAGGCTTAAAGCAAATAAAGGTAAGTAGTTCTTCACTCGGTGTGCAGATAACTGTGGAACTCCTTGCCAGAGGATGTTGTGAAGGCTGGGTTCAGAAAAGGATTGGATAGGATCTTAGTGGATAGATCAGTAAATGGTATTAGTCGAAGTTGATCAGGGGCTGAGATCTCTTGACTGTCAGGAGCTGGTAGTAACAAGCAGGGAATGGATCACTTCACTGAAGCGACAAAAGCTAGCTGCTCGTAGAGACAGGATGCTGGGCTGGATGGACCATTGGTCTGACCCAGGACGGCACTTAATTCTTATGTGGTTGAACTGGCCTCTTCTTTCTCCTCTTTGCCGAGGGGAGTTTTATGATGTTGTATTATGATGCAGTTGTTATCGAAAACACCATGGGGCTGGATGATCCAAGGTGTTTACACACTACAAGTACAGCATGTGCATGGTATGCAATACAGTACACACGTGTCCTGTACTCAGCACACGCGTGCAACTTGCCCATAGTGTGTACATGCACCTTGGATTGGGCCCTAGGAATGTGTTTGGGCTGTAAAACAACGTGGGATCCTGCCCCACGAAGCTTGCAAATGAAATTGGATGGCACTGGAGAAGGTGTTGTGTGTTGTGGAGGAAGCAATGCGATGGTGTGTGGCTGGGATTTTGTTGGGCTGACCATCACGGCATCGTCCTCCGTGTAATCTCTGCACGTTGTGCCTAGGTTAAGGTTTTAAATAGACAAACAAAAATGCCTTGCATTGACGTTTTATTTCACTAGAGTCGCACAAGCTTCACTGGAAAGCAAACAGAATTGGTGCCCAATGAGCCTAAACTGAATTTTCAAACAATAGCAACAAGAAACCAATTAGAGCTTCTCTTGGTATTATGTTAACTGCAAGCACTGACTTTGCAGAATCACTACAAAATGGGAGTGAGGCATGAAATGGAAATTTCCTGCCTAGTGCATAGAATAAATGCAGAGAGAGCTCGCCTGTTTGGCTGTAATACTCAGCGCCGATGCAGCCCAGAGAAACCCAGACGTCAAGAAGAGAGTAGAAACCTCCCACTACTGGGCTGCTTTTGGGGTTTAAACTAGCGTCTTTCCCTTTCCTCTGACACCCTAAGCAGCTGACATATTAGAATGACTTCATTACCTGCACAGCTAAGGAGTCCTGCAAGGATCACATGCAGGAAGGGGGCGTGGCTTTTGAGCCTTCACAGAGACACTCTCCCTAGCTAGTTCTCTAGTGCTGGGCTGTCTTATTGAAGTCAAACATCAGTGTGTTTGACAACTTCACTCAATTCTAGCCTACTGTGGCCGCACTAGCCTGCAGAGAAACATTGAATCCACTTTGGCTATGACACCCAATTTTACTGTAAAACACATTCATGTTGACACAGCATCAGTTTTCAGGAACATTTCATGCATAAAAGAATTCTTTCCTTTACAGCCAGCCTTTTTTTCCATTCTCCTGCTAGGACTTGCTTACACACCATTGAGCCGCTAGAGTCTTGCTTTTCACCGGCATCTCAGAAAGAGCATGCTTCTTGGAACTATCCCAGGATAGCATGGTATTGCAATGCCCCTTGGATCAGAGATCAGCCACTTTGCTACTTGGACCCTTGAGTTTCTCAAGCCCAGCAGGGTTTGTTGGGGTGGAATTTCTGGGTTGTCCTCAACGTTTTATGATCAGAGGGTGCCTTTCCTGTGTGACACTATGAACTGCCGTTGTGTTAATTGTCAGAAAAGTGCCCTCACTCAACAAATCTGCCTTTTCTCTCCGTGTTTGTGTTCGTTCCAAGCCTCTTCTCGAGATGAGCCCTGTAAAGTCACTTCCACAACAGGAGAGGGGAGGTGGATGCTTTTCTGTGTCTTGCCGCAACAGATTTGTTGATGTTGAGTCCATCCTGGTTCTGAGGTCCCAGCTGAACTTGTAACTTGAAAACTGGGAGAGGCAACGTACAAAGGGCCACATGGCAGTTTTTAGGGAGAGAATTTCTGAAGCAGAAATGTACCTTAAGATCTGTGGTTTTTGCCGACCACCTAAAATTCTCACTCCAATCCCTCTGTTGGCAGGTCCTGCAGTGCAGGCAGACTCTTCCCAAGGGAGGTCAGCATGTGCTAATCTATATGTGGGAGCAGAAATGGTCTGTATTTCTTCTGTAGATCAAACTTTAATCAAATAAATAACACTGAAACGGAGGGGCAGGGTGTTGAGCTCCAGCTGACTGGCGGCACTGAAGCTACAGGGACGGGAGCTCCTTTGGCAGCAGTCGAAGGGTTCCATTCCTACCGCTGTGCCTGCCGCTTTCTCCAATGCAGGCGAGACCCAGGAGTGCCTTTGGTGCTGCCCCATGTCATACCTGTCCCCACTTGCAGTAGCCTTATTCTTGGGGGCAGCAGGGCTTTTGGAACAGAGAAACCACCCAGCTTCTGCTAACTCTAGCACTGCCTGCCTCATTTAATTGAATTTCTCTCTGAGTGTGTGAGAGAAAGAAAAGCACCTTTCCAAAGGGCCGAGATTGTGGCCTTCAGAGTTGGCCTCAGTAGAAACAGACGATTCCAAAAACCATCATTGCACAAGAGGGAGGGGGAAAGAGAAATCCGTATTTGGTTGGATTGTGCCATTCTTGTCAGATTCTTTGTAGTCCTCACTTGCCTTCCTGGGCTCTCAGTTGGCAGCCTTGCAGGAAAGGGCCAACAGAAAGTACCCGGGGGTTTGGGAGAGATGAAATGGGAGCCGAAGTCTGGCTAAGCACTTGAGTAGCTCTGTACCGGGCGCAGTCTGTAGTTGCGTGGCATTTTGTCTGTCTAGTTTTTGGCACTCTGGGTAAAAGCAGACGTAACAGCGGTGCACTGCTGAGATAACCCAGACTGTATCGGGACCCCATCGCTGCCACGGCGGCTCCATGGGAGTGTGGCACGGAGAGCCATCTTGCTACCCCGCCCCCCCCAGCTCCTCCCAGTGCCCTGCCACGTTGCCTGGGTCACAGCGAGTCAGAACACACGTTCTAACCCAGTCTGTCGGGACCAGGCCCGGGCTGTTACTTTGACTGGCAAAGTACTTGGCCGGCATGAGCAGGATAGCCCGCGTCAGCCTCTGGTAGCCATAAACCAAACATGACAGCAGCGGCCTGCGGGGCAAAGCGGATCACCGCAGTCCTAAGCGGGGCACTGTCATGTCTGGTTTCACCCTCTGTCCCATCGGCTGTAGAATAGATTTATTTATTTATGAATTATGTTTTACCTCCATCCTTCTTGAGACTCAGGACGGCTCACAAGATTGAAAATATAAAATATAATAATATACACTAAAAAACCCCTTAAAATCCCAACCACCCAACCCTATCCCTGCCTGTCAAATGCCTGGCCAGACAAAAAACCGGTCTTGCATCTGCTTCAGAAGATGAGCAGGCTCGGGCTTCAGGGGATCTCCAAAGGGAGGGAGGGAGTTCCATAGTTGTAGGGCCTTTCCAGAATGGGGCACACAAAGTGGGTGTCACCCAGCATCTTGATTCTTCCCATTCCCATTGAGATCCCACCCCTGCCATTAGACCCGTGCGGAGCCCAGGCGCCAAGTTTTATTATGAATTAAGCATGAAACTCCTACTTTGCCACAATAAAAAAAGCCCTCACTTCCATTTCTCAGTATGCCTCTATTTATATAGTTTATGGGAGAAGTGGGCTCTTAATATTTCAGTGTCACAACCATAAAATGAAAAGGTTACTGCTTGCTACAAAGGCTGGCTTGGATTCTGTACCAATTAACTTTTTGGTCTAAAATCTGACTGTCTTCCCGACAGCGGTGAACAGAGGAGATTCCTTTTGAACACATTTGAGCTACAAACCCAGCTAGAGGATTAACCAGCTTTTTTTCTGTGCCAATTTGTCTGTCTCCATTGGGGGATTCCCGTTATCCTTGATAGACCGTTAGCTCTGACAGGAGAATATGATAGTTTTAGTTTTTCCACCCTTGGGCTGTCCTGTGTCCATGCAGACTTGGAGCTCCGTTTCAGTTTTTGCTACAAGTGGGATAGCAAAGGGAGGGCAGTTTATTGTGGAGAGATGCTCTTGCAAAATCTTCTGCAGCGTACTTTTAATTTTTTCCCCCTTCCCAAGTAGTTTTACAGTTTAGAACACGCTGGCTTTCCCAGTCTGTGTTTTCACACTAAGTACAGTTCAGCCCGTTGTCTAAATAGAATCAGAATTGAAGTCGTAGCCGACTTTCGGGGTGTGGGGAGGGGGGGGGGGGATGAGCTTCTCTTTATCTTTATTTATTAATAAAAGACAGAATGCCTTGGGAAACAAAAGGTTTTAATGGCTGGTGCTTGGTATCCATGACAACAGTCCCCAAAGAATATTACATTAGGGCACCAGAGAACTTTTAAAAATAAGTAATGGAATTCTGTCTCTGTTATGCTTTTAGTAGTCATTTCGGCCATGGTGCAGCGAGGTCATAAGCTGAGCTCAGTGAAGGGAGCCAGAACATGAAATGATGCTGAGAGAACGTCTGGGAGATGAGAGGTACAGAATTACAAGGGAAAGTGCAGGCCTGCTGAGGCAATTACAGCTTAATGGGGTCATTTGGAAGGCAATTGCCAGGGGTTAATGTAGTATGGAGAGATGAGGTGAGATTGAAGTGAAATTTGGGGCTGGGAATGTGTTAAGATGAAAGATCAGAGTGCAGCAGATTCTGCAAGTCTTGAAGGGTTTAGATCATGCAAAAGATTTGTAAAAAAATAAATAAAAATAAATAGTAGCCATCTGCTTCTCAATAAATAAATAAACAAAACGGGAAGGAAATCCACTTTTATTTTTTTTATTTTTTAAAAAAACAAATGTGTTCAAAAATAGCCTGTGCTTGCAGCGGGGTCCAGTCTGAAGAAGGTGTTTAATCCAGGCTAAAAAGAATTCATTTGAAGGAAAGATCTGTTGCATTTGCCATAGGCAGACAATGTGATTAGGCTTTTCCCATTACCCTCAAATCGCGCTGTCTTACTAAAATACTACTGCTCTCTCAGCTGCTTATTTATTTATTTATCTATTTATTTATTTAATTATTTATATTTTTAAAATCTACTGTTTTGGAACTAAAAGCAGGAAGCGGTCCCGCATGCACATATTTTGATACATTTACAGTAGATTCATCACATTATCTTTTCAGGCATTAAAATAATAACTCACAAGGTGTCAAAATATTACGAGAATGTAAGCTAGCATTCTCTAGGTATTTTGGTGCGCTTAAATATTACAGGTGTTTTAAATTAAAAATGTCAAACCATGAAGGCATAATGGAAGTAATCATTTTTTTTACATAGTTTTAAACTGTGCACAGTGTATTTGAGAAAAGCTTTGCTTTCCAGACTATTGTGAATGAGCAGAGTTCATAAGAATTCAAAGGACAAAAGGGATCATTATGCCTTGTTACCTCAACTAGTTCATTACCTTAATTGCTGAGCATAATCCAGACTTGGAAGAAAACTCTAGGGCTTTAAGGAGATCAACATTGGCACCTTATGGCACAGACTATGGAAACCCTTTCCTGTACCATTGCTACTCCAGGAACACTAAACCTTGATCAAAGGCTGAACTTTTGTTAAGGTCGACCATGTGAAAATCCCCCTAGAGCTGTACCAGGCACTGAACCGTAATGAAGTGGAGTAGCTTGAGCACCATTTCTGTGTAAGTGTGACCGTCCTGGATCACTGGCTAGCAAAAGCACATTATCATCCTTTCAGCTAGGTGAAGTTTTACCATAGTTAGTGTTTAGTAAGGGATAATATGTCTCTCTTTGTAACAGCTCTTTGCATATTGCGTGAACTGGAGGGGAAAAACTCCTAATGCGCAATCACGCTACAAGATTCACCAGAGAAGAGCATGGGGTTTTGGATCAGGCAGGGATGGCTTGCTACGTTCTCTAGAGCTGCAGGCACAGAGGGATGTTTGCAGCAGCAGGAGACTGCCCTACACAGTTAAATTTCAGCTGTGAAATAATTCAAAAGAGTTTGCAAGGGGGGGCCTATCAGACTTATTGTAAATGCATTACTGATATTTTCTCACCTGTGTTTTCTTTGTGCAGGCCTTTTTGTGTCTAGTTACCTGAGTCAATGTCAGAATCCTCTCCCCCCCCGCCCCCCCACTTCCCCTTCCTGCACAGTTGCATATATTAGAGCTTTTTAAAAATACAGTAAAACAAAACATATGACCTTTAAAAGCATGCTTGAGTTGCATTCATTTTATAACCATCAAAGCAACTCTTTACTGTTGTAAGGTAGAAAAATCAATGATGCAATCTTTTTCCTTTTGCCTCGTGCAATCCGTAATTGAAATGGAAAATCAAATGAACGGCTAACAGATAATTGTTTTATCAATATTCCCTGCCTGCCCTACAAGGGTCAGCCTAGAATGATCATGAGGCACGGATATGATGAGGACAAAATGTGAAATTGAACAGCAAGGAGGCAATAAATCAGCCTTGACAAGAAAGAGTGACCAGCATGTAGCTCGTGCAGGCAGCTTTTGGGACACTTTTTGTCTCAGGTGTCCGCACTGATTTAAAAATGTGAGAATATAATATTTGAAGCTCTACCCATGGGTAAACAACTGCAGACTGTTTCTAGGCTAAAGGCACCATCAAAGCAAACAGGCTGTACTTGAAAATGCAGAGGATGCAGGGGCACAACGCAGGAGCTGGGGGAGAGGCGGAAGAGGAATTACAGAGCGGGAAGAATGGCACATTCTAAGCTTGTAATAGCGGAACATTCCTCCTATCCTCTGTCTACAACATCCAACAACTTGATGAAAGTCTCAAAATGAAAACCGGCACATTTCAGGCTTCCTAAGGTTGCACACTCACTGGTTCGGTCAAATAAACAAATCCTACCTTTCCAAGTACTTGGCACCCCAAATCCAGGTTAGATTTCCCCCAAAAATTCAGCATCCAGAATTGGGGTGGAATTTTTAAGAGAACTCCAGCCTCCTTTGCTTGGCATGCTGAACTCTTTCTAAAAGTTCATCCATCAAAATAGGGGCTGTTCTGGGTGCTTGGCTCTTTTGGAAAGGTGACCATTACTGTGCTGGAATGGGAGTGGAACCCCTTGTAGAATCTGGCCTCCATCTGGGATGCTGATTTTTCCAAAGGGTTCAACACCCAGTCCCTCCAGTATGCACCATGATTGTCAGGAGAGCTTGGTTCACTGGGTAAACTGGAACCGACCTCTTTTGACAACCTGTCTCTGACTTCACATTTCGGTCCTAGATGGAAGGGCCCTGGGTAACCTCCTGCGTCCCCCGCTGGCAGCAATGGTCGAAATGCAGAAATACACAGGGCCCTGTGTCTGCCTTCAGCTTCCAGGGGCATATCCCATTTTGGAGAGAGAGCGGAGACTGGCATTTCACTTGTGCTGACCCTCGGCTGCATATTGCAGTTGCTTTTCCAAGTGCTTTATTGCTCATTCCCAGCAGGTGCTTATGACACTGAAAGAGAGGGGTTGGTGGGGTGTCTTGAGCCGCGAGATGCTCTGTCAGTTCTAGGTACCTGTCAGAGGCAACAGCACAGAGACTTTCTCCCAGCCCCCACTCCCTCCCCGAGACACTGCTACAAAGAGAGAGCTCCTATCTGACATATCAGGCATCAGAAATTTGGTATGTTTTTCATGCCGGTGATAAGTACATTAGAGCCATGTGCACAAGAGTTAAAATCCAGCACTCTGCCCTGTTCGAAACTACAGCCCCAACATTTGTTCTAACCAAGACAAGAGGAGCTCTGTGCCCAAGTGCAGATTATTATTTGTAGAGTAATTATTTAAAAAGGCAAGTTAAGATTTTGAGTGGATGCATATTTATTTATTAAAATTTCTACCCCGCCCTTCCTAGGTGGTTCCAAGTGGCTTACAGAAACATATATATATATAATATATAAAACAGCATAAAAATACAAACCCCCAACCCTCCTCACCCCTCCCCAACCTAACCACAAAAAACCCCTCCTCATACTTCTACCCCAAACACCCAGCAAAAACCATATCCCTGTTCCCTACCCCAGCATGCAAAATGCCTTAACCAAATGTCCATGCCGTGTAAACGGAAAGCAGCTTTAAAATTAAACTAAAGCCAATGGAGAAGAGGGTCGCTTCACAATCGAGGGAAATGGACTTGAGCGTGCTGGAAAGGAAAAGTGGGAGGTGGGGGTGGTGATGACAGAGGCAAGGCAACGGATTCTCCTGTGACTGAAGTTGGAGCATTAACAAGTGCATGGACACTTCAAGGGGACCCCCTCCTCCCCGCTAGAAGTGTTACGTGCCCCAGGGTAATGAGTCTCTGGGCGCTTCTACATGAGCACTACCCGCTCACTCCTTTGTGAGGTATTTAATTCACGGTCTGCAAACAATGCACACATCTTCAAAGCGTGTGATCCCAGACTTCCTTCTGGTCTAATCCCTCACGAGCAGGTCACACCGCAGCGACCTGCTCGTGTAAAAGCGCCCTCTGTTTAATCTTGGGCCATGTTCCAGCAGACAGTTAACTTGATGTTGTTAGGCCTTACTTCTGTTTTACTCCTAATGTGTTCGCACAACAGAGCTCTAAACCAAAGCTGTTCAGGAGTAGGAAGAGGAGTATGTACTTCTGGAAACTCAGGAGTACTTACTCCCCTATGGTTTGTATTTGAACATTTATCCGGGGGGGCAACCTCAGTTTAGTGATCATTATGTCTCAGCTCAGCTGGGAGGAAATTGACACAATACTACTTTGATAGCCTTCAGACGAACAGTGTGAACTGAAGGGAGTAGTTACTTTCCTTTCATTAAATTGAAATTATTACTTTGGTTTATCTTTACTCATCATCAGAACGTGGCCGTAGGACCATCCAGAGCAAGTCCCCAATTTATAAGGTTTGCTCACAAGAAACTTTTCCCTACTCAGGAAGCAACTGCCTGAATGGAGCTACCCCAGAGATGCATGGACACTCCAGGGGTAGCTCCTCAAAGTAAGGGAAATACCCAGTGTGTAACTGGGAACATAGGACAGCAAGTCTTTCTGATGGGGGGGGGGGATAGGAATTAGGTGGGAGGAGTTGGTGGGTTGGGGTTGGAGCAGGTTTTGTTTTTCCGAATTGTATGTTGATGTTTTAATTGCATTTTATATCTTTGTAAGCTGCCCTGATCCTTCGGGGAAGGGCAGGTAAAAATAGTCGCTCTGAGTTTGCTGCTTCCCTCTACCTCACTCCTATGTTGCCGTGCACTGGGTCCTCATTTCGTTACGCTGATGGCGGTCGCCGGGTCGCTCTTACAGACCTCCTGGCCACATGACGCTTTGGAAAGGGGATCCTAGGGCTTCGGCTGGCACCTCTGGGGAATGGTCCTTGCTGGCTGGTAGTTAGGTTACCTGCCCACCCTCCTGCATCTTTTGCAGCTCCGCCACATGGAGACCAATCGTTAGAGGAGTAAAAGTGGACTCTGCCCTCAGAGCTGTTGCTGCTCTTGGTCTCTTAATACCCCATGGTGGGGAAGGGTAGAATCGGTGCTGAGGAATCCTCTTGAAAGCTTCAGCTTTAAATGTGGTTTCATTTCTTGGGATTTTCTCTCAGAGGGATGCACTGTGTGTGGGGGAGCTGTCCGATATCGCTGTTTCTTTCATGGACCCTCAGCAGCGAGAATGGGGAATTATATATATTCTGCACTTAAAATAAAAACCCACTCAAGACTAGTCACCCTTGTTACCAGGTTACTAATGGGTTTCAAAACAATTTTAAACATGTCCAGTCTCATCCCGCCCCCCCCCCCGCCCCCCCCCGAGATGNCCCCACTTCTGGCTCTTGCCTGTCGTGCCCCAGGCCTCTGTTTTGCTCCTGCTTTTGTTTCCCCCAGCCCGTGTCTCCCGTGCAGCAGCCCAGCCTTGCTTCCTCAGCCCATCCTCACCCCCTTTACTGCCTTGGACACAGCCTTGCCTTTCTTGCAACCCAGCCTTGATCCCTGTCTTCCTGCTCCCCAGCCTCGACTGCTTGTTTCCCCTTCTAGCCTTCTGTAGGCTTTCCTCCCTGGCTCTGACCCTTGGCTGAGGTTCCTGACCTCGACTCCGGATCACGTCTCTGTTTTGCTACCAGATCCCCTAACCCTGGACTCAGCCCTGTGTCCTTGCCTTAACACCCCTCCCCCTCCAGCCCAGTTCCAGATTTTCTAATTCCCTGGCCCCGATCCAGATACTGCTGCTGACCCTGACATCCATGTGCGTGCAGGAGACCCCGGCATCCCGACAGGCACATGAATCCCTCCTTGTTTCAGAGCTCTTCTCTGTCCTCCCAATATGCCATACCTCGGCGGCAGATCCGGTAACCCACCTCTCTGCAGATCGGTTCCAGAAATTCAGGCGTGTCACACTCAGGCTTAGGAAACCTGCCTTGTTCTTTAGACATTGAAACAACACTTACTGGCTGGATGAGACAGGGACCGGGGCTGTCTCATCCCCCTGCAGGTGAGGAATGGGGCCACCTTTGGGTTTTTTCTCTCCAGCCAAGACCATGCAGTCTATGGTTTTTCCAGCTAAACTCCTGTTGCTAAGGTGGCCAGCTATGCAAATCTTCAAGGACACGTGTGAGAAATACAGGTTGCAGGGCTGCACTGGCTCTGTAGCCCTTCAACCTGTATTTCTTATAAGTATCTGTCAAATCTGCATAGCTGGCCACCCTCACCAACATTTGTTGCTCTTACCCAGTTGCTCATGCCCTCTTGCTCTAGCAGCCAGTGCTGGTGAATTCCACTGCGGTGCAGACAAGCAGGGCAAGATGCCTGGCAGCTGTCGGGGACTGGATGAGGATGAGCCAACTGAGGCTGAATCCTGACAAGACTGAGGTGATGATGGTGAGTTGGCCCTGTGACTTGGGGGGCGGGGGGAATTGGGACTTCTCCTATTGATGGGGTCTGGCCCCCTTAGGTCACTCAGGTCCGCAGCCTTGGAGTGCGCCGCCTGGATTGTCAGGTTGCAGCAGGGGCCAGGCGCGCTTTTCACCAACTCCATCTGGCGAGGAGGCTGCGGCCTTTTCTTTCTGATTCGGATCAGGGCTCGATGACTGCAACGTGTTCTCCGTGGGGCTGCCCTTGATGACTGTTCAGAAACTGCAGCTGGCGCAGAATGCAGTGGCCGAGCTCCTTTTGGGGATGGGTTGCTGGGAGCACATTACACCGGCGCGCTGGAGTCTGCACTGTCTCCTGCACAATTCTAGGGGCTAGTTTTGATCTTTAAAGCCCTATGGCCTACCCCCCCCCCCCCTCTGAAAGATTGCCTGTCCTCCTATGTTCCCTTGCAGCCCCTGCAGCCGGCCGGGGCCCTCTCCTGCGAGTTCCACCTGTGATTCTACGCCTTATGATGGGGGCCCACAGGAAGGTATTCTCAGCTGCTGCCCCGATATTGTGGATCTCCCTCCCGCTGGAGGTCTGTTTGAGTCTGAGCCTGGGTGCTTTTGGGGGATGGTGCAAAGCTTTTCTTTTTAGCAAAGCATTTGGTGGGTAGGGGGATAGGAATTAGGTGGGAGGAGTTGGTGGGTTGGGGTTGGAGCAGGTTTTGTTTTTCCGAATTGTATGTTGATGTTTTAATTGCATTTTATATCTTTGTAAGCTGCCCTGATCCTTCGGGGAAGGGCAGGTAAAAATAGTCGCTCTGAGTTTGCTGCTTCCCCCTACCTCACTCCTATGTTGCCGTGCACTGGGTCCTCATTTCGTTACGCTGATGGCGGTCGCCGGGTCGCTCTTACAGACCTCCTGGCCACATGACGCTTTGGAAAGGGGATCCTAGGGCTTCGGCTGGCACCTCTGGGGAATGGTCCTTGCTGGCTGGTAGTTAGGTTACCTGCCCACCCTCCTGCATCTTTTGCAGCTCCGCCACATGGAGACCAATCGTTAGAGGAGTAAAAGTGGACTCTGCCCTCAGAGCTGTTGCTGCTCTTGGTCTCTTAATACCCCATGGTGGGGAAGGGTAGAATCGGTGCTGAGGAATCCTCTTGAAAGCTTCAGCTTTAAATGTGGTTTCATTTCTTGGGATTTTCTCTCCGAGGGATGCACTGTGTGTGGGGGAGCTGTCCGATATCGCTGTTTCTTTCATGGACCCTCAGCAGCGAGAATGGGGAATTATATATATTCTGCACTTAAAATAAAAACCCACTCAAGACTAGTCACCCTTGTTACCAGGTTACTAATGGGTTTCANTCAGGAAGCAACTGCCTGAATGGAGCTACCCCAGAGATGCATGGACACTCCAGGGGTAGCTCCTCAAAGTAAGGGAAATACCCAGTGTGTAACAACGTTTCTGTGGCTGAGCCCTTGGACTTGGTTAAATTACATGCACTTGACCCTGTCCCCTAGACTGTCCCATTGCATGAATGATTCTTAGCAGGAGCATGTGTCTCAGCACAGTAGTAACGGGCGCATCCCAGGAACACTGCTGCCTAGTTTAACGCCACCTCCCGCCAGCTGCCCCAGCACTATTGTGCAGAGCAGAGCTCGTACTGGGTCTCTCTGTAACTTGCACTAATGTGTGGGGATTGAGGGTTGGGACCGCGGCCTTGGCTCAAGACTTGTCCGACCCCAGGCTTGAACTGGCATCCTCAGGGTTTTGGGGCAGGACAGTGCCACCGCTGCACTCGGCCTTCATTACCCAGGTAGGCAGACTCTTCATTCAGCTAGACCAGACCCCTCCAGCCTTGCCTCACTCCCTTCCGGCTTCCAGATTTATTTATTTACATTATTTTTACTCTCCTACTCATGCAGCTCGAGGTGACTTACAAACATGATATAATTTAAAATATCAGTAACAATTTGTTAAACATAACCTGTATAAACTCCATAAAACAAATCACAAGGGGGACAGCATAAAATATAAAACCGCCTACCTCCCTGCCCCACCCCCCCATTCACCCATCTCCCTCACCAAAAGCCTGGCGGGATAGCCAGATCTTGCGCTAACGTCGAGGCGAGGTCCGGGGCCACCCGGGCCTCTGCCGGAAGGGAGTTCCACAGCCTAGGCGCAGCTACTGCGAACGCCTTCCCCATTGTGCCCCCCCCAGACCATCTGGGGCACCTCAAGAAGGGCGCTCCCAGCAGACTGCAGGAATTGATCCAGGACACGACGGGTGAGGCGATCCTGCAGATAGACAGGGCCTAGACTGTGTAAGGCTTTATAGCTAAGTACCAACAGCTAGATTGGCTGCGTGTCTAGGTCAAAGGCCGCACAGCAGCCTTCTAGTTCCTCTGCCCCCACTTCTGGCTCTTGCCTGTCGTGCCCCAGGCCTCTGTTTTGCTCCTGCTTTTGTTTCCCCCAGCCCGTGTCTCCCGTGCAGCAGCCCAGCCTTGCTTCCTCAGCCCATCCTCACCCCCTTTACTGCCTTGGACACAGCCTTGCCTTTCTTGCAACCCAGCCTTGATCCCTGTCTTCCTGCTCCCCAGCCTCGACTGCTTGTTTCCCCTTCTAGCCTTCTGTAGGCTTTCCTCCCTGGCTCTGACCCTTGGCTGAGGTTCCTGACCTCGACTCCGGATCACGTCTCTGTTTTGCTACCAGATCCCCTAACCCTGGACTCAGCCCTGTGTCCTTGCCTTAACACCCCTCCCCCTCCAGCCCAGTTCCAGATTTTCTAATTCCCTGGCCCCGATCCAGATACTGCTGCTGACCCTGACATCCATGTGCGTGCAGGAGACCCCGGCATCCCGACAGGCACATGAATCCCTCCTTGTTTCAGAGCTCTTCTCTGTCCTCCCAATATGCCATACCTCGGCGGCAGATCCGGTAACCCACCTCTCTGCAGATCGGTTCCAGAAATTCAGGCGTGTCACACTCAGGCTTAGGAAACCTGCCTTGTTCTTTAGACATTGAAACAACACTTACTGGCTGGATGAGACAGGGACCGGGGCTGTCTCATCCCCCTGCAGGTGAGGAATGGGGCCACCTTTGGGTTTTTTCTCTCCAGCCAAGACCATGCAGTCTATGGTTTTTCCAGCTAAACTCCTGTTGCTAAGGTGGCCAGCTATGCAAATCTTCAAGGACACGTGTGAGAAATACAGGTTGCAGGGCTGCACTGGCTCTGTAGCCCTTCAACCTGTATTTCTTATAAGTATCTGTCAAATCTGCATAGCTGGCCACCCTCACCAACATTTGTTGCTCTTACCCAGTTGCTCATGCCCTCTTGCTCTAGCAGCCAGTGCTGGTGAATTCCACTGCGGTGCAGACAAGCAGGGCAAGATGCCTGGCAGCTGTCGGGGACTGGATGAGGATGAGCCAACTGAGGCTGAATCCTGACAAGACTGAGGTGATGATGGTGAGTTGGCCCTGTGACTTGGGGGGCGGGGGGAATTGGGACTTCTCCTATTGATGGGGTCTGGCCCCCTTAGGTCACTCAGGTCCGCAGCCTTGGAGTGCGCCGCCTGGATTGTCAGGTTGCAGCAGGGGCCAGGCGCGCTTTTCACCAACTCCATCTGGCGAGGAGGCTGCGGCCTTTTCTTTCTGATTCGGATCAGGGCTCGATGACTGCAACGTGTTCTCCGTGGGGCTGCCCTTGATGACTGTTCAGAAACTGCAGCTGGCGCAGAATGCAGTGGCCGAGCTCCTTTTGGGGATGGGTTGCTGGGAGCACATTACACCGGCGCGCTGGAGTCTGCACTGTCTCCTGCACAATTCTAGGGGCTAGTTTTGATCTTTAAAGCCCTATGGCCTACCCCCCCCCCCC